>CM052702.1:321843-331968 GCA_028551405.1 Uromys caudimaculatus
ACACTGCAATGAATTTAATGTCACACAATATTTACTACATCATGTAATATTTTATATGCAACATTCAGGTTGCAGCAACTTAAAAATTTTCCTTTCCAAACTGATTATTCCAAAAACAATGTTTATTTGGCATCCGTTTCTCTCTCAGCATTTATAAATAAAAGATAAGAACACTGACTTTTATGAAGAGAGAAGGTAGGGTAAATCAAGAAAGAGTTGTTTCATGACTAGGAACAAAATATGTTATTTAAGACTCTCATAAAATTAATGAAATTTTTCTAAGGTTAAAAGTAAACTTAAAACCCAAAATCCCATTCCTCCTCCCCTAATGCTTCTATGAAGGAGCTCCCCACACACCCCCACCCACTTCAGCCTCATCATCCTAGCATTCCCCTATGCTGGGGTATCAAGCCTCCACAGGACCAAGGGCCTTCCCTCCCACTGATGTCAGATAAGGCAATCCTCCACAGAGGAGAGAAAACAAGGAAAGGGAATAACATTTGATTTTTTTGCTGTTGTTTTTTTTTTTCGAGACAGGGTTTCTCTGTGTAGCCCTGGCTGTCCTGGAACTCACTCTGTAGACCAGGCTGGCCTTGAACTCAGAAATCCACCTACCTCTGCCTCCCAAGTGCTGGGATTAAAGGCGTGAGCCACCACTGCCTGGTGGGGAATAACATTTGAAATGCACATAAATAAAATAGCCAATAAAAATATATAAATTAAAAAAGAAAACCTTGAATCTAAAGAAAGATTTTTGTTAATGAATATAGGCTATAATTAATTAAGCTATAAATATGTTGACACAGAATCTGAAGATTCCATAATTTATATATGGTTACAAAAGTTTGATTTTGTAATTAATATATATATAAATTTAGTAAATATATTCCTGTAGTGTGGGGTGAATAGGCATGTAGGTGCAAATGAACATGAAATCCAGAGGCCTTTGTTTCCTATGACCAGATATACATTAAGTTGAGAGTTATCAAATTTCGGTGCTTGTACCTGAGGATGGTCTTTTTCAAGAGGAGCAATTAGTCTTAACCATACAGTTATTATTTCAGTGCCTCATATTTTAAAATTTAGATATCGTGAAAAAAATAAAAATTGTACCCACTGATGTTCCTCCTGTTGCCTACTCCAAGTCTTCAGATATAAGAAGCTGTTGGCTCTGTAGAAAACAAGGAAAATAGCTTCCTATTTTCACTTTTAGTCCAAGGCCTTGCGGAAAAGTCCAGATGATGAAAATGTCATAATCTGCACATTGATTTTCCCTATGGTTCATGTTCGCCAGTTCTCCAACAGGGTTAGTAAATACCCTGAATTTCAGCAAGGAAGACATCTAAATGAAATGCAACATTAGATGCTTACATATGAATATCAATAAAAGGAATGCCAAACTGAGAGTTTCCCCTAATTTTTTAATGACTTTCAGAAAAGACAACTGTATTAAAGTAATCAGATGTAGTGAAAAACAATATACCCCATGGATAAGTAAAAATTAATATTCTTCACATTAATGTGTGATGGTAAAATGTGCTAGAAAAAATGATTACAAGATAACAATTAACATGTTGTGTTAGTGTGTGTGTGTGTGTGTATACACATGTGAATGTGTGAACGTTTGTCAAAAATACTTTTTAAAAACTGAAGCCATGTATGTGTGAATGAAGGGGAAGTCTGAATGTCTTGAAATTGTGAAAATAAAGAATACTTCTGAGTCTTTTAAGTACATATAATATACACATATAAATAAACATAAACTTAATAAAATATGCGGTCTTAAACATTTGAGTTTTATAAATAATTTAAATGAGTAACTATTAATCACAGGACATGTATCAATTCTCGAGAAATTATTCATCAGAAAAATATTCTAGTCTAGTCATCATGTTAGACTTTTATGATAAAACTCTTGGCTCTTATTTTAAATGAACTCATTTGGTGAAATGTTTTCACAAAACTTACTGATATTCATAAAAATGTATTGTCTCCTATTAAATGTTATCTTTGTACATGATATTTATCCATGTAAAAGATTCATTAGGGAGTTTTGCAATGTAGAAATCTTTTCACTGAGAGAATAATCTGTAACAGATGTACAGTTGTTTCTCTTAGTCCATGCAAAAGATCACATTGATACATCTAAACATAATGAAGAGTAAGAAACTGTACCTGCTGACAGTCAAAAAATAATCCTTTGAGTTCTTCCATTTGCTGAGACTCTACTTGTTAAAGAACGAGTTCATGGTAGGTGTGGGACACAGCATACACAGCATTATACAAATTGTAACCTTCTTCACTCAGGACCATGTCAAATTTGCGCTTTGCTGTCCATTCCAAAGTGTTTTTGAATGTAAAATGTTCCATTTTGCTAATGCTTTTCTTAATGATTGAACAATTAAAATAATTCCACAGCAGCATAGTCTGAGAAATATCCATGGAGTAATTGGAAGTGTTCATTGTTTGCATAAAATTCCTAAATTTAGCAACCTTGCCACCGTGGTGAGCAAAAGTGACAGTCCCATGGAAGAAATCAAGGCTGAAATCTTTTTTATTTATGATGACATCCCATTGTGAGGTTGTGATCCAGATTCTCTGAGCACCTAAATATACCCATCTTCTAAAGTTGATTTCTAGGGTAGTGTTCATCTCACCATAAATGATAACAACGTTTGCTGAAGATGTCACAATTTGTTTATCATACATCCTAGCCCTTGTCATGTATATCTGCATGGTTTCTGGGATCACATTCACAAAAACTAAACAAATCCCATGACTTTGCATTTCTTCTCTCAAATCAGAAAGAAACTGAATACCCTGGTCATTATCTGAGATGACCACTCCTATCCAAGTCCATCTAAAATGAAGCATCAAGGAGATCATGCCCTGTGACAAATTTGTGTCCTTGGTGGCTACCTGATGGACATAAGGCAACTGGTGTTGATCACTTAGGTTAGGATTAAATGGTCCAAAGAAAACCTAAAGAATGTAGAAGAAAGGATGAAACATCTATATGAGGAATAGGATTGTTAAGATATTTAGACTTATATACAAGTCATGTTACTCACCTTTCAGAATTCCTATTAAAGACAGTAAGATTATACTATAAATAAAATGTAGTATTCCTATTAGATTCTTGGCTATTTCTCACAAGTCTAAATGCCCTAGAACACATTTTTGCCTGTATTCCCAGTACATCTATGATCTGGTTATTTAATTCTTTACTATATAAATAATGTGTGTATCTGTGTGTGCGTGTGTTTGTGTGTGTGTGTGTCTGTGTGTGTGTAGCAGCACACTCATAAATGCATGCTGTCCAAGTTTTCTTGTAGGCACATGTGAATGGAGATTAAAAGTTGTGTCACACATTCTTACCTTTGGTGTGCTAGATCGAATTGCCAGTTTTAAGGATGTTTTCCATGTTGGTCCTGTAAGATTTACATAACAAGGTACCCCTTCGTCACAAATATAATTAATAAAATTTAAACTATGGTTTTGTTGTGAAATTCCTTCATTCAGAAATCATAATGAATTTTCACAATAGCCAACAATGATGGAGAATAACAAAGACATGTTGGGTAAAAGATAAGAATTCTTATTGATCTCATCAGTAGCGAAAAGCAGTACCAGAAAAAACTCATAACTTCTTGCTGGTATTCTAAAAGAAGGCATAGTGATGATTAAGGGAGATGTTTCAAACATAAACTTTCAATTGCAGTAAAGTTTGTAACATAAGAAATGCTAAATTTCTGTCTAAACGTCTTGAAATAAGCCTCATAAATTATAGATCTATAGAGCTGAATACAATTTAAGAATTCATAGATATAGGGCACTATTATATGATAAATTTTGTATTCGTGAAAATAGATTAACAGTTTATTTTATCTCTGAATGCTATCCTTGAACTAGATTACAGTCCTAATTAGTAAGATTGCTAAAAATAACCTTGGAATTGTAATTCCAGAGATATATTAAAAAACTTGACTTAAACCACTTATGAAATAATGACACCTTTTCTTAAATTTTTTTCTTATTTAAATGCATTTTATACATATACAATATCTTAATAATATTGAATATTTTAAGAATCAATTAATACATCAAGAATTTTGTTCAACTTTGTATTCATATCATTTTATACCCCAAAAATATCATTATTGCATATTTAATAATATCCATAATTGAGGATCCTTTATCTAATGTTGAGTACTGAATTGTTTCTAAACATATAAAATATTCCTTGGGAATTAAGCATAGTAAAAGAGCAAAAATATTAAAAAGTGAATCATTTAAAAATATATTCAAAAGCCCTTATATGATACCAGCAGACATAGTGTGAGAGTATTCAAAATGCATTACATATCTGTGTACATAGTCTAACAATCAGTTTATTTAAAAAAGATTATCAGAGTTTCTAGGAGAGAAATTATTTTATCAGTAAGAATATTTTACAAATTTCAAAATAGCAAAAACTCTTTGAAGTTAAACATTAAGAAAATGCTAATTTCATGCCCAGTGAGAAAATTCATCAATAATATTTCCATGATGTTTGTAGAACATGATTGTAATATTTTCAACTGTTAATATTCAAAGAGAATAAATATCTTAAGATATATTTCATTTAAATTTATCCATTTCAAAATATACAAAATGATACAAAATACTATATAACAAGAATATTATCCTTTAGACTCTTTTACACATCAATATACTGTTACCTTTTACTGTGGTTTTACTATGTCAATTTTGTAAAAAAAGTTATCAGATTTCTTAACACCTCAGTCTTCCTAATTCTTTGAGATCATTTAAGTGATGTCTGAGTACAGTGATATTCTCTCCATATGAAATGTGTTCATCTACCCGAGCACAGTTAGCAGTTCATTTGTTGATATTAACTATTACCTCTCATCAGGTGTAAAAACACCAAACATGCTCTTTTGATAAAATTTGCATTTTTCAATTGAGAGGTAAGTTTTCCTTTCTAAACCTGAAAAGTATATTGACACAGTTCATATATTTGTAATTTTAAACCTTATTATGGCTTATAAAAGTGTCTACAATGCAAATTTCCATTATTTTTAATGAGATATGGGAAAATACAGAATACAACAGAAGTGAAATTCCTACTAACCTAACACAGAAGAATAATAATGTGAAGTAATCAACTATCACTATCAAAGTGTACAATGTACTGTGGCTACCAATTAGAAAATGTATTCTTTAAATCCCAAAGACATGAAAATTGAATAAGAGATGGAATATGAGTCAGAGACAGAAAAGCACAGGAAACTTTGGTTCATGAAATAATGAAGTCCCAGGCACATTGACTGGCTAAAAGGTGAGTGATATCAACACTCCTTCCCTCATGATCTGCAGGCACAAATGATAACATCTCACATTTGGGATCTCAGAACTAGGTAGCCACATTGAGAACAGCTTCTTGTCTACAAGAAGTACATTTATTCTCCTAGATTTTCTCCAATATTATATTTATTCAATAATTAATGAAAATATTCAATAGAAATATCTGATACTGATAATAAGCCTAATCTGTGCCTGGCCATTTGTATAATTGGACCAAAAGATTATTCTTGTAACAGAATATTAAGCCTGGCAGTCTTTGTCCACATTCAGTATCAAATCCAGAATGGCAGGAGGGGCTCATTTAAAGACTATTTTATAAAGCAAATTATATGTATATTCACAAGTATATATGCAATGTTATACATGTAATCGGGTATAGTAGACCAACACATACACAAATATGTCAAAGAATGAATGTATGCCCAACTTTTGGAGACCAAAATAAGATAACCATTTTATGAAGGCATTTAGATGCATGCCCATACAGGAAATGTTGGCAGACAATTGAATATAAGCAGTGAAGCAGTCTCTTCATATTGAGCTCTTGCCAAAGGTGGGAATTGTGAATTCAAGGCAGATGAAGAGACATCTTTCAACATATGATATCCAAAAAGAGTCAACAGATAGAATCCAGTTTCTCTCATTGTCCAGCATTGTGAACTGGAGCCCAACGTAATAAAGCTAAACTAAACTGTGACACATTTGAAAGTATTAAAATAGTGATTGATGCAATCCTTAATTTTCAATGGTCCCTAAAGTTACAGGGGAAAGAAAAGAACAAAATCCCACCATTTGTGTACAAAGCTACATATTTCTAAGTCATGACATTCAAGCAGCAAATAAAGTTAATTACTTACCTATAATAAAAAATTTCATTATAAGAACTTTCTTCAATAGTTTCGTTCCTTGTCATAAGGAAAAAACCACAATCATTTTGCAAATCTCCGTCATTATCTTCACTATTCTTTATCCTCCAAAAGCAAATGGGTTCTGTCAAACAACACAAGATGAGAGAAAACTTCAGAAGCAAAAAGGAAATAGTGAAAGCACACAGCTTCTTCATGTCTGCTAGGATCTAAATGGAGCAGTTGGGAAATCCGTTTCTTATGCAGACAAATATCACACGCACATTTACACCTCTGTGTTTATTTTAAGGCTACTGCTGTCTGGAGAGGAACGTAATTATAGTCAACAGTTCCTTTCCATTCATCCTATGTCATACTCCCTGGATACATCAGGAAAATTATAGCCTCAAGCTCTACATCTGAGGTCTGAAAAGTTTTGATCAACACATTTCTGGAAACATGTTGTGGAGCTCATGTTCTCCATCCTCAGGTGCTATGATTTCATTCATATGCATGGCTTAAATCCCAAGTACAATCTTCTCCTGGACAGCTTGGAAGAGACCATGTGTCAACAGCCATATGTATGAACACAATGGATTTCATCAGAACTTCCATAGTAAGACAAGAGTTGAGAAAGTCATAAATGTTGCATATCATTCAGACTTTGAGTTGAATCATGGAACATTATGTCTTCCATTGTCTCATGTATGGAAGGGCAGTCTCACTTGCAATGTTGAGCCTGGAGTTGAGCATGCTCTCTGTTGTTTATATACTATTGTATGCTAGTCATTTTTACAAAATCTTCTCAAACTTGTGATTCCTGTTACTTGGAGAACATGTCATTATACTAAATCCAATAATGCCAGGAATAATACATATTCAACACCCATCCTGTCCAATATTAGTACCTGTGCAGACATTCAATGAGTTATAACGTTGATCTCTTGCCTGGGATAATCAGTCCCTGGCAGTCAGTGACATTTGATAAAATATTTCATTGTTTCCCCATCCCCACTGCTACATGTTTCTATTAAATTTACTGAACCTCAGTAATTCTCTCCTGTCCCTTCCAATACCTGTTCCTGCCCTCTCTTTTTTCTCCCCTCTTCCCTCTCTCCCAGGTCCCTTGCTCCCTCTAACTTCTGGGATTATTGTGATATTCCTTCTATGTAGGAATGAAGCATCCACACTTTGGTCTTCCTTCTTAAGTTCCATAAGGTTTTTGGTTTGTATCATAGGTATTCTGTGGTTTTGAGCTACTATCTACTTATCAGTGAGTACATACCATGTCTGTTCTTTTGTCTCTCAGTTACCTCGCTCAGGATGATATTTTCTAGTTCCATCCATTTGCTTGGGAATTTCATGAAGTTACTGTTTTTAATAGCTGAGTAGTACTCCATTGTGTAAATGTACCACATTTTCTGTATCCATTCCTCTGTTGAGGGACATCTGGGTTTTTTCCAGCTTCAGGCTATCATAAATAAGGCTTCTATGAACATAGTGGAGCATGTGTCCTTTTATGTTAGATTATATTTTTGATATATGCCCTGTAGTGGTATAGCTGTGTCTTCAGGTAGAACTATTTCCAATTATTTGAGAAACCACCAGATTGATTTCCAAAGAGGTTTTACCAGGTTTCAGCCTCACCAGCAGTGGAGGTTTGTTCATCATATTCCACATCCTCACCAGCATCTGCTATTGACTGAGGTTTTGATCTTAGCCATTCTGATTTTATGAGGTGGAATATGGGGATCATTTTGATTTGTATTTCGCCGATGACTAAGGATATTGAAAATTTCCTTAAGTGCCTCTCAGCCATTTGAGATTCTTCAGTTTAGATTTCAATGCTTAGGTCTGTACCTCAATTTTTCAAGTCTGTGGAGAAAGTAATCAAAGAAAACCTCAGATGATAGAACAATCTCCCATTCTCAAGGATTGGCAAGATTAATATAGTAAAAATGACCATATTATGAAAATCAACCTACAGATTCAATGTAATCCTCATCAAAATTCCAGCTCAATTCTTCACAGAGAGAAAGAGCAATTCTCCAATTCATATGGAATAACAAAAATGCAGGATAGCAAAAACCATTCTCAACAATAAAAGAACTTCTGGGGGAGACACCATTCCTGACCTCAAGCTGTACTACAGAGCAAAAGTCATAAAAACTGTGTGGTATTGGTGCCGAGACAGGCAGGTAGATAATGGAATGGACTTGAAGACTCAGAAATAAACCCACACACTTATAGTCACTTGATCTTTGACAAGAAGCCAAAACCATCCAGTGGAAAAAACACAGCACTTTCAAAATAAAGTACTGTTTTAACCCATGGTCGCCATTTAGAAGAATTCAAATGTATCCATTCTTATTTCCTTGTACAAAGCTCAACTTCAAGTGGATCAAGGACCTCCATATGCAATCAGATATGCTGAAACTAATAGAAGAGAAAATGCAAAACACCTCAAACACAGGGGAAATTTTCCTGAACACAATACCAATGGCTCATGCTCTATGATCAATAATTGATGAATTGGACCTCATAAAATTGAAAAGTTTCTGCCAGGCAAAGGACACTGTCAATAGAACAAAAGGTCAACACACAGATTGGGAAAAGATCTTTACCAATCCTACAACTCCAAAATTTACAAAGAACCAAAGAATTTAGACTTTAGTGAACCAAATAACCCTGTTAAAAGTAGTGTTCTCTATTCTTTAACTCAGAGTTTGTTCACTTTTCATGAGGCACAGAGATAGGAAAAGGAAGAAAGAATGAAACAAACAAACAAACAAACAAACAAACAAAGAAGGAAGGAAGGAAAGAAGAAAAGAAAAGGAGGAAATAAATTCAAGAACTGTCACAGATACAAGTACATTGAGCAAAACAGATAAAGTATATGCCACCACAATATTTTTGTTCTTAGTTTTCAAAAAATGGCCTCATAGTAATTATCAGGTAAAATTGTTACAGTTGGATATTTGATTATCTGGTTTTTTAAAGATTCTATATGTTCTGGAGGCCCCAGGGAGTATAGAGGTCAGGTGGGGTAGGGAGTAGAGACATCCTCATGGAGACAGGGGGATAGGAAGCAGGTATGAGATGTGGAACAGTTGGTGTGTAGACTGGGAGTAGGGGAATAAAATCTGGAGCCTAAAAATATAAATAATAAAAAAATTTCATAAGTTCATACGAAGTTTATAGCTATAGTTGATGTCACTGGTCGATAAGGTTTAAGGAATTAGCACAGAATTGTTTACATGTCTCACTATTCTGACTAATGGCTGACTAAACATTGTTTATTTTCTAGCTTCACAAGTTATAAATTTAAAGCAATACTTTTTATGTCACAAGTAAGCAACATTCTTTCAAGACACAAATCATCTGCCTCGTGTCTTATTGCTTTGAAATCTTGTATAGATAAATTAGGTATCCTATTCTTCTCTGTCCTTGATTTTTCAATAAATTGTTCATTCCCAGTTTATAACCTTTAGTTATCAGAGAGTGGCCTCATTTCTATTTCAGTAGGATTGTTTTCCTTCATTCTAAATTTGTTCCAATGATGTTTTCTTTTCTTAGTGCAATTAACCGGTGATACATGAAGATTTACAAAGCCAGTTTTATTCTACAACATGTTTGAATTTACTTGTATCAATCTAGGAGTTCTATAAAATCATTATCAGGGATTATGAAGTCACCCATTTGTCTAAACTGCATTACTACATGAAATCGTATCTTCCTGTTGTTCTGGAGGAAATTTGCCCAATAGGATGAGCTGATGCCCAGGATTAATTAGACTATATAATAGTGTGAGGAATAGCATACAGCAGCAAGAAGCAATCCTGAGATGAAGTCTCTGGGGTCCTTGCGTCTCAGAGCACATCCCTCCTGCCATGAAAAATGGGATGCCATCTCC
>CM052702.1:332468-349536 GCA_028551405.1 Uromys caudimaculatus
GAACACCTGTCCTGGAGTACCATTACTCCAGGGGTCTTGAAGCTTGGGGCCCCAGCATTGAATTCTTGCCAGTTCCGTGAGGATGACTTCCGGAGGGTTGTTGATTTTATCGATGAAGGAGTCAACATTGGCTTGGAGGTGAAGCGCAAGACTGCCAAGCTCCAGGATCCTTTCTACTCAAGGACCCAGAAACTAGTCAGCGTTTGGCCAACCTCCAGCAACAGGTGGACCAGTTTGCCATGGGTTTCCCGATGCCTGGATTTGATGAACATTGAGGACACCTGGCAGTCAAAGCCCACAGACTGAAAGTTACCTTTCTTTCCACCTCCGTGGACCACAAAAGAGATGTCACTCATCTCTTTGGGTTTTAGTGGAGAGAGGGAGGCCTTCCTTCCATTTAGGGAAAGAGCCAGGCATAAACTCCCCTCCAGAATTTGTAGCTGAGATTTTTGATTTGTAACCATGTCTACAAGAAGCAGCCAATGGGCATCTGGTTTGTTTTTGAGACAGGGTCTCCTAAACTTAGACTGGACTTGAACTGACCCTCCTATCTCCATTTCCCAAGTGCTGGGGTTATAAGTATGCACCGTGACACCCAACTACACCCTCTGCTGCGCCCCCTGACCCTCCACCACATCTCAGTGTTACAGACTCCTGCTCTTTCTTGGGGAAGGGGAGTTGGGAGCTAAGCCAGTGAAAGGCGTGGGTAAGCACCCTCTTTCCTGTTTTTATCTAATAAAATGCTAACCTAAAAAAAAAAAAAAACCTACCAAAGAAGAGTTAAAAAATAAAGTAAAAAAAAAAAATACTTTGAGGGGAAAAATCACCTGCGCTTCAACAACTAATGTTTAGAAATAAGAATGTGCTTGTGTTTGTGTCTGTGTCTTTGTGTGTATAATATTAAACTGATTAATCTATAGTTACTCTTATTTTGATAAAATTTATAATGAGATCCCTCATCTAGAGTAATTTAGATGTTCTAAGACTTTACTGACCTAATTTTGATAAAGGTAGGGTGTATTACATTATTTTGACTACCAAGTTTTCTTGATGTATGAAAAATATTTCATAATGAAATGGTGTGTTTTCATATAAAGTTCAAGGGCTTTATACAGCAGGCAGAATCTGAACCCCATAGTCCTTTTCATATATGGTAGTCTTCTTAGTATGTTATATGATATTCTGAATATCCTCATAGAACATTGTAAAGGTATTACAAAATCTCAAGCAATCAACAGTATGCAATACTGTAACTATTCTCCACACTCTACTAACATTCAATCTTGCTTCTCTTTGCAAATCAAAGCCTTTTATTGCATCAGTAGTCTATGATATTCCAAATCACAACCAAGGTAATTTACCAATTTGCTGATTTACCAGTTTCTGCTGCTGTTATAAAACAACATGGTCAAAGGGGGTATATGAGAAAAGTGTTTTTTCTCTATGTACCATTGTCACAGTTAACTGAGTGAAAACAATACAAGAACATGGATTCAGGAACTGAATGAGAGTCTATGGAATAATGCTGGTTGCTGGCTTTGTGTCCACACTGTCTATAGTCTTCTTTCTTATAACTCCCAGAACAACTTGCTTAGAGGTGGCAATGTCCACAAGCAGCAGAGTCACCTTATATTAATCATTAATTATGAACCTTCCGTACAATTATATCTATCTGTCAAGGTGATGGTAGCCACTCCTCAGTTGAGATTCCCTATTCTCAATATGTTTAGGTTTGTGTGCTCATGAACGAAACAATTTTCCACCAAACTTACTAATTGGTATTACTTCATGGAGTGCTACCTTGTGGTGTAAGTACTATCTTTATATATTACTTAAGCTTTTTTATGGTTTAGGTATTCTTTTGTTAAGACAAAGAAAAACAGATATGTTGAGTATCATCTAATATTTTAAAAGTATCAAACTTTTGATAAAGCAATTTATCTTTTTACTTTTGAAGAAAACTTAAATCTGGTCTAAATAAAAGAATGTAACACCTTTGCACAAAAATATACCCTAGCAAGCCTGAATTAGAAGCCAAGTGGAAGACCTCCACAAGTACAATGATTTTCCCCCTGGTGCTGTGGTAGACAGGGAGGAAGGTGATCTAGACACGGTAGAAGACCAAAATGCTGAATGTTAGGAACTTGGCTTCATTGAATCTGTCAGGAAGATTCCTGCCAAGAAAGCCAGAATGAAGTTCCCTAGAGCCCAAATATCCCAGGACAGAGTGGAAGGCAATAACTGAGCCTTTGTTGCAAATAATGATTGTCTTCACATGTTCGGATTGTATATCTCTGTTAATAAACGGAGGAGATGTTTCCAACCAGATTCCACAGGGAAAAAGTTGGATTAGGGTACAAATGGGAATGGTCATGATAGGTGCACCTGATATCAACATCCTTCTCATCCCTCCCCCTGGAGTAGTGAGCTTGAAAGCCATGACCATAGTTATTGTTTTGGCCAACACTGTAGAAATAGCCACTATGGAAAATATTCCAAATGTAGTCCACTGCAGGATGCAGGTGGCCTGATTGGGATGTCCAATGAAGAGCAATGAGCAGAGAAAACAGAAGACTAGAGAGATGAGCAAGATGTAGCTGAGAATGCGGTTATTGTCCTTCACAATAGGAGTATCCTTGTACTTCACAAAAGTGATTAGCACTAGAATTGTGATGGCCGAGAACAACAGGGCCATGAAGCTTAGAGCCATCCCCAATGGATCTTCATAAGCCAGAAATGACACAGCTCTTTGGAGACAGTGGGTTTGCTCTAAGTTGGCATACTTATCATCTGGGTACCTCACACACTGTTCCATATATCTGTTGATGAGCAACAATAAACCCTTATAAGATATTATAAGGGATATCAATAAATATTTTGGTGTTGAGTATCTATTCTATTCCTTATTGCTTTATGGACCACTGACTTAATATTTCTCTCTATTAACCTATGCTTTGTGATAGAACAAAACCATTACCATCATAGGGAATGAAAGAGAAAAAAATTATTTATTAAACAAGTAAGGATGAAAAATATGATGAATAATAGTTTGCATAATCTCAGATTATTTAATTCCTCAAACCATAAATTCACTACTCACAGTCCAGAGTAGTGTGAAGACATAGTTATTAATGCCAGGGGATGAGATGCATTATGTACTTTGTTTGCTTTGAGAGTTGTACCATTAGTCTGTGTCTACACATAGGCACCAGAACATACAATTCCTCATGCAAATACTGTTTGCATAAAGGAATATTTTCATTCTTGAAACTCTATGCCTCATAGACATATGCATGTCCTTCTTGTTGTGGTACAAACTCTTTCTTCGCAACTACACATTCCAAGCTGTATGGCATGAAGGTTATGGATATTCACATTCATCCCTCTTTCCTTAGCTAAGCTGTGATTGATAAGTACTGTCCCATCTCTTTTTGCATTCTTGAAATCTTCACTCTTGTTCTAATTCTTTGACAGGAAAGGCTTAATACTTTAAGCCATCTAAGCTCTTAAAATATATTTCATTAAACAGCAACCGTTACACTGAGCATCTGGTCTTTGTCAGGGACTAAGCTGGGTGATAGAGCAAAAGATTCTGGACTGATCATGTATCAAGTTTCTTTGTACAAAGAATCAAAGAAGAATAAATATATGCATAGATTATGCATAATATTTTTGTTTAAAAATTGATACACATGCATGTCCCCTAAATGTTTTTGCATAATATAAAATCAGTAACCTTTATATTATGAAAGAAATGTATTCTTTGTAGAAAATATTTCAGGTTATTTGCTAGGTCCAAAAGATATTGATATTATTTAACAAATAAAGTTCTGAAACAGTGATATTTTAATTCTTCAGTTACATCTAGGCTATATCATATTTCTAGTTTCTAAAGAAAAGGTACACAAACTCAGCAATTTTTCTTCTGCGTGCCAGCATGTACCTGTTTCATTGGAAACATCATTTTCTAGACACTGAACACAATCAAAACAGCAGTTTGCTGTTTGTTTCTGATGAATTTTCCTGAATCCAGCAGTACATGTCACACTACACAAGGAGGAAGGAGCCTAAAGCAATATATATGTGTGTGTGTGTGTATATATATATATATATATATATATATATATATATATATATACACATATATATGTGTGTGTGTGTGTGTGTGTGTATATATATATATATAAATGTGACATATGTATATTGTGTGCATGTTGTGTGTAGTATACATCATATGTAAAATGACATATAGATTGATATATGCAACATTAACAGATATGGTTATAAGTATTCCTCTGATAACCAGCATTACTTATCAATTTTAGGCACAGCTTTATTTTGTGTTGCCCTGCAATGCATTGAATGTCACACAATATTTACTGCATCATGTAATATTAAACTGATTAATTCAAAAGGAATGTTTATGTGGCATCACTTTCTCTCTCATTATTTATAAATAAAAAATAAGAACGCTGACTTTTGTGGAAAGAGATGGTACGGTAAATTAAGAAAGCACTGTTGATGAATATGAACAAAGTATGTTATATAAGACTCTCATAAAATTAATGAAGTGTTCCTAAGTTTCAAAGAAAACCTTGAAGCCCCCATCCCATCCCCTCTCCTCACTGCTTCTATGAGGGAGCTTCCCCACCTACCTGCCCACTCCTACCTCACCACCCTAGCATTCCCCTATGCTGGGGCATCCAGCCTCCACAAGACTAAGAGCCTCTCCAACCTTTGATGCCAGATAAAGCAGTCCTCTGCAGAGGAGGGGAAACCTGGAAGAGGGTAATATTTAAAATATAAATAAGTAAAATAACCAATAAAAATATATAAATTAAAAAAATGAAAACCTTGAATCTGGAGAAATTTTTCCTGTTAATGAATACATGTTATACTTAATTAGGCTATAAATATGTTAGCACAGAATCAGAAAATTCTATGGTTTATTTGTAGTTACAAAATTTTAACTATATATATGTATATATATTATTATAAATTTAATAAAAATATTCTTGTAGTGTGGGGTGCATAGGTATGTTGATACAATTGAACCTGGAATCCAGAACCCTTTGATCCCTATGACCAGATTTACATAAAGTTGAGAGTTATTGAATTTTGGTGCTTGTAACTGAGGATGGTCTTTTGCAAGAGTAGCAAATAGTCTTAACCATACAACTATTACTTCACTGACTCATATTTTAAAATTTAGATATCTTGAAAAAAGAAAATATAGTGGTATACCCACTGGCAGACATTGGACCTGTGGCCCACTCCAAGTCTTCAGATATATTAAGTTGTTGACTCCGTGTGAAATAAGGAAAATAGCTTCCTATTTTCACTTTTAATCCAAGGCCTTGTGGAAAATTCCAAATGATGAAAATGTCATAATCTGCACACTGATTTTCTCTTTAGTTCATGTTCACCAGTTCTCCAACAGGGTTAGTAAATATCCTAGTTTTCAGCCAGGAAGTCACCTAAATGAGATGCATCATTAGATGCTTACATATGCTTATCAATAAAGGGAATGCCAAATTGAGCATGTCCCCTAATTTTTAATCATTTTCACAAAAGACATTTGTAATAAAGTAACTCAATATAGTAAAATACAATATACCTCATGGATAATTAAAAATTAACATACTTCATGTTAATGTTCCATGGTAAAACATGCTAGAAAAAATGATTGCCAGATAACAAGTAACATGGTGTGAATGTGTGTGTGCATGTTTGTTAAAAATACTTTTTAAAAAATGAAGCCATGTATGTGCAAATGAAAGGAAGTCTGAATGTCTGGAAGTTGTGAAAATAAAGAATAGTTATGGGTGTTTCATGTACATAGGGTGTACATATATGAAATAATCATAAACTTAATAAAATGTATAGTCTTAATAATTTATACTTTTGTAAATAATTGTTCATTTAAATGAGTAAAATTAGTCACAGCACATGTACCAATTCATAAAAAAATATTTGTTAGAAAAATATTCTAGTCTAGTCAACACTTAAAGCTTTTATGATAAAACCCTTGGCTCCTCTTTTAAATTTTCAACTCATTTGGTGAAATGTTGTGACACATTTTCATAAAACTCACTGATATTCATAAAAATGTATTGTCTCCTGTTACATGTTATCCTTGTGCATGATATTTATTCATGTAAAAGATTCATTAGGAAGTTTTGCAGTGTAAAAATCTTTCCACTGAGGGAATAATCGCTAACACATGTGTAGTTTTTCCTCTGGGTCCATTTAAAAGATCACATTGATATATCTAAACATAAAGAAATGTAAGAAACTTTACCTGCTGACAGTCAAAGAATACTCCTTTGGGTTCTGCTATTTGCTGAGACTCTACTTGTTGAAGAATGAGTTCATGGTAGGTGTGGGCCACAGCATACACAGCATTATACAAATTGTAACCTTCTTCACTCAGGACCATGTCAAATTTGTGCCCTGTTAACCATTCCAATGTGTTTTTGAATGTAAAAAGATCCCTTTTATTGCTGCTCTTAGAGGCTTAGAATAATTCCACCCCAGTATAGACTCAGAAGTGTTTACTGGGTATTTGTCACTGTTCATTGTTTGCATAAAATTCCTAATTTTAGCAATTTCACCTTTGTGGTGTACAAAAGTGACAGTACCATGGAAGAAATCAAGGCTGAAATCTCTTTTAGTTGTGATAACATCCCATTGTGAGGCTGTGATCCAGATTCTCTGAGCACCTAAATATCCCCATCTTCTAAAGCTGACTTCTACAGTAGAGTTCATTTCACCATAAATGATAACAACCTTTAGTGAAGAAGTCATAATTTGTTTATCATATATCTTAGTCCTTCTCATGTATATCTGCATGTTTTCTGGGATCATATTAACAAAAGCTAAACAGATGGCATGTCTTTGCATTTCTTTTCTCAAGTCTGAGATAAACTGAATAGCCTGGTCATCATCTGAGATGACCACTCCTACCCAAGTCCATCTAAAATAAAGCATCAAGGAGACCACAATATGGGACAAACATGTGTCCTTGGTGGCTACCTGATGGACATAAGGCAACTGGTCATGGTCACTTAGATTAGGATTAAATGGTCCAAAGAAAACCTAAAGGATGTAGAAGAGAGGATGAAACATCCACATGAGGAATATGATTGTTAGGATATTTGGACTTATATATAAGCAATGTTACTCACCTTTCATAACTCCTATTAAGGATAGTAAGATAATACTACAAATATCATATAGTATTCTTATTAGATTATAGACTATTTCTGACAAGTCTGAATGGTGTAGAAAACAGTTTTGCCTGTTTTACCATTACATCTATGATCTGATTATTTAATTCTTTATTATATATATATATATATATACATATATATATATATATATATATATATATATATATATATATGTAGTGTGTGTGTGTGTGTGTGTGTGTGTGTGTGTGTGTGTGCACAAGTGCGGGAGTGCAGGGACACCCATAAATGCATGCTGTCCAAGTTTTCTTATAGGTTCATGTAACTGGAATTTAAAAGTTGTCTACTCATTCAATTTCACACATTCTTACCTTTGGTGTCCTAGAATGAATTGCCAGTTTTAAGGATGTTTTCCATGATAGTCCTGTAAGCTCTATGACACAAATTTGATCTTTTTCACAGATATAATTAATGAATTTCACAATATTTTTTTTTGTGAATAGATTTTATCTAGAACTCCTAATGTATCTTCACACAGACCAACAATGATGGAGAATATCAAAGACATGTTGGGTAAAAGATAAGGATTCTTATTGAACTCATCAATAGCAAAAAACTTTACCAGAAAAAATTCGCATCGTTTTTTGTTTTTGTTTTTTTTTTTTTTTTTTTGGTTTTTCGAGGCAGGGTTTCTCTGTGTAGCCCTGGTTGTCCTGGAACTCACTCTGTAGACCAGGAGACTGGCTTTGAACTCAGAAATCCACCTGCCTCTGCCTCCTACGTGCTGGGATTAAAGGCATGCACCACCACTGCCCGGCTAAATTTGTATCTTCTTGCAGGTATCCTAAAACAAGGCATAGTGATGATTAAGGGAGATGTTTTAAACATAAATTTTCAATTGCAGTAAAGATTGTACTATGAGACACGTTAAATTTCTAACAAAATGCTTTAAAATAAGCCTCATAAGTTAGAGATCTTTAGAGCTGAATATAATTTAAGAATTCATAGACATGGGCACTGTGATATGATAAATTTGTATTTGTGAAAATCAGTAAGGAGCTTGTTTAATTTCTCAATGCCACACCTGAACTAGATTACAGTCCTGTTTAATAAGATTAGTATAAAATATTCTTGGAGTTGTAATTCAACAGATTTATTTTTAAAATGTGTGACTTAAACCACACATGAAATACACAACATATTCTCCTTAACTTTTTTTATTTTTAAATGCATTTTATATATCAAACATCTTAATAATAATGAGTATTTTGAGAATCAAATAATACATCAAAAATTTTGCTCAACTTTTATATTCATATCCTTTCATTCCCTGAAAATATCATTAATGCATATTTAATAATGTACATAGCTGAGGATCCTTTATACTATGATGAGTATTACATTGTTTCAGAAAATACAAATTATTGTTGGGAATTAAGCATAGTAAAAGACCATAAAATATTAAAAACTAAACCATTAAGAAATATATTGGTATCTTCTGAAAGTCAACCATATAATCAGAAAGAAAAAAACCTCAATAGATACAAGAACATTGAATTAATCCCATGTATTCTATGGGACTACCATGGACTAATGCTGGGCTTTAAAAACAACAAAAAGAACAGAAAGCTCACATCCATGTGGAAGCTGAAGAACTATCTACACAATGATAACTTGGTCAGGGAAGAAATAAAGAAAGAAATTAAAGATTTTTTAGAATTCAATGAAAATAAAGGCATAACGTATCTTAATTGTGGGACATAATGAAGGCAGTTCTAAGAGGAAAAATCATAGCTCTGAGTGCCTCCATAAAGAAATTGGAGAGATCATACACTAGCAGCTTAACAGCTCATCTGAAAGCTTTAAAACGGAAAGAAGTAAGTAGACAGCAGGAAATAATCAAACTCAGGACTGAAATCAACCAAGTAGAAACAAAGAGAACTATACAAAGAATCAACAAAACTAGGAGCTGGTTCTTTGAGAAAATCAAACAGATAGACAATCTCTTAGCCAGATTAACCAGAAAGCACAGAGAAAGTATCCAAATTAATGAAATCAGGAAGAAAAAGGGAGACATAACAAGAGAAACTGAGGAAATTCAAAAAAATAATCAGATCCCACTTCAAAAGTCTATACTCAACAAAACTGGAAAACCTGGATGAAATGGATAATTTTCTAGATAGATACGAGGTACCAAAATTAAATCAGGATCAGATAACCCCTCTAAAGTGTCCCATGACCTTCAAGAAAACAGAAGCAGCCATTAGAAGCTCACTAATAAAAAAAGACGAGGGACAGATGATTTTAGTGCAGAATTCTAAAAGACCTTCAAAGAAGATCTAATACCCATACTTCTCAAACTCTTCCATAAAATAGAAACAGAAGGAACACTACCCAATTTTTTCTATGAAGCCACAGTTACAGAATACCTAAACCAAATAAAGGCCCAACAAAGACAGAGAACTACAAACCAATTTCCCTTATGAATATATATACAAAAATACTAAATAAAATTCTTGTAAATCGAATATAAGAACACATCAAAATGATCATCCATCATGATCAAGTAGGCTTCATCCTAGGGATGCAGGGATGGTTCAATATATGGAAATCCATCAACATAATTCAAAATCAAAGAATCTCAAAGAACAAACTCAAAGGAAAAAAAAAACATGAACATTTCATTAGACACCGAGAAACCATTTGACAAAATTCAACACCCCTTCATGGTAAAAGTCTTGTAAAGATCAGACATTCAAGGCACAAACATAAACATAGTAACAGCAATATACAGCAAACCAGTAGCCAACATCAAACTAAATAGAGAGAAAGTTGAAGCAATCCAACTAAAATCAGAGAAGAGAAAAGGCTGCCAACTCTCTCCTTACCTATTTAATATAGTACTCAAAGTCCTAGCCAGATATATTAGACAACAAAAAGAGGTCAAAGGGATACAAATTGGAAAAGAAGAAGTCAAAATATCACTATTTGCAGATATATGATAGTATAGATAAGTGAACCTAAAAATATCAACATAAATCTTCTAAACCTGATAAACAACTTCATCAAAGTGGCTGGATATAAAATAAAGTCAAACAAATCAGTAGCCTTCCTATACTCAAAGAATAAACTGGATGAAAAGGAAATTAGGGAAATGACACATTTCACAACAGTCACAAACAATATAAAGCATCTGGGACTCTAACCAAACAAGTGAAAGATCTATATGACAATAACTTCAAGTATCTGAGGAAAGAAATCAAAGAAGACCTCAGAAGATGGAAAGATCTACAATGCTAGTAGAATGGCAAAATTAGTATCATAAAAATGGCCATCTTGCCAAAAGCAATATACAGATTCAATGCAATCCACATCAAAATTCCAAATCAATCCTTCAGAGAGTTATAAAGAGCAGTTCTCAAATATATTTGGAATAACCAAAAAACAAGATAGCAAAAACCATTCTCAACAATAAAAGAACTTCTGGGGGAACTGGCATCCTTGATCTCAAACTGTACTACTGAGCAATTGTGATAAAAACTGCATGACATTGCTACAGTGACAGGCAGGTAGATCAGTGGAATAGAACTGAAGACCCAGAAATGAACCCACACATTTATGATCACTTGATCTTTGACAAAGGAGCTCAAACCATCCAGTGGAAAAAAGACAGCATTTTCAAAAAATGGTGCTGTTTCAACTGGTGGTCTACATATAGAAGAACGCAAATTGAACCATTCCTATCTCCCTGTACAAAGTTCAAGTCCAAGTGGATTATGGACCTCCACATAAAACCAGATATACTGAATCTAATAGAAGAGAAAATGGGAGAAAGTCTCCAACAGGGGAAAAGTTCTGAACAGAACATCAATGGCTTATGCTCTAAGATTAAGAATTGACAAATAGGACCTCACAAAATTTCAAAACTTCTATAAGGCAAAGGATACTGTCAATGGCACAAAACAACAACCAACTTATTGGGAAAAGATCTCTACCAATCCTATGTCTGATAGAGGGCTAATATCTATATATACAAAGAACTCAAGAAGTTAGACCCCAGAGAACCAAATAACCTTATTAAAAATGTGGATCAGAGCTAAACAGAGAATTCTCAACTGAGGAAACTCGAAGGGCTGAGAAGCACCTAAAGAAATGTTCAACATCCTTAGTCATCAGGGAAATGCAAATCAAAAAAAAAAAAAAAAACCCTGATATTCCAGCTTATACCAGTCAAAATGTCTAAGACCAAAAACTTAGGTGACAGCAGATGCTGGCAAAGATGTGGAGAAAGAGGAACACTTCTCCATTGTTGGTGGGATTGTAAGCTGGTAAAACCACTCTGGAAATCAGTTTGGCAGACCCTCAGGAAATTGGACATAATACAACCTGAGGACCCAGCTATATCACTCCTGGGCATATAGTCAGAAGATGCTCCAACATGTAATAAAGACACATGCTCCACTATGTTCATAACAACCATATTTATAATAGCCAGAAGGTGGAAACAACCCAGATGTCCCTCAACAGAGGAATGGATACAGAAAATGTGGTTCATTTGCACAATTGAATACTACTCAGCTATTAAAAATAATGACTTCATGAAATTCCCAGGCAAATGGATGGAACCTGAAAATATCATCCTGAGTGAGATAACTCCATCACAAAAGAACAAACACAGTATGTACTCACTGATTAATGGATATTAGTTCAAAAGTTCAGAACACCCAAGATTCAATTCACAGACCATATAAATCCTAAGAAGAAGGAAGAATAATTTGGGAATGCTTCAGTGTTTCTTAGAAGGGTGAGCAAAATACTCACAGGAGGAAATATGGAGACACAGTGTGGAGCAGAGACTGAAGAAAAGGCCATGCAGAGACTTCCCCACCTGGGGATACATCCCATATATAGCCACCAAACCCAGAAATTATTGTGGATGCAGGGAAATGCTTGCTGATGGAAGACAGATATAGCTATCTCCCAAGAGGCTCAGGGAAAGCCTGACAATTATGGAGGCAGATGATAGCAGCCAACCATTGGACTGAGTGTGGGAACCCAGATGGAGGAGTTGGAGAATGGACTGAAGGAGCTGAGGGGGTTTGCAGCCCCATGGAAGGAGCAGCAGTGTCAACCGTCCTTACCCCCACGGAGCTCCTGGAGACTAGACCACCAACCAAAGAATACACATGGAGGAACCCAAGGTGTTGGCCACATATGTGGCAGAGGAGGGCCTTGTTGGCCATCAATGGGAGGAGGGACCCTTGGACCTGAGGGTGTTAGATGCCCCAGTGTAGGAGAATGCTAGCGAGGGAAGATGGGACTGGGGGAGTGGGTAGGGGAGCACCCTCATAGAGGCAGGGGGAGTGGGCATGGGATAGGGGGTTTTTGAAGTGGAGACATGGAAAGGGGAAACATTTGAAATGTAAATAATGTAAGTATCTAAAAAGAAAAGAAAGAAAGAAAAGAAATTAGGGAAATAACACCTATCACAATACTCACAAATAATATAAAATATTGTGTTATGACTCTAACCAAGCAAGTGAAAGATCTATAGGAAAAGAACTTCAAGTCTCTTAAAAGAAATCAAAGATGAACTTGAAAGGTGGAAAGGTCTCCAATGCTCATGGATTCATAAGATAAATATAGGAAAAATGGCCAGGCAGTGGTGGCACACGCCTTTAATCCCAGCACTTGGGAGGCAGAGATTCACAGGATAAATATAGGAAAAATGGCCATCTTGCCGAAAGCAATCTACAGATTCAATGTAATCCTATCAAAATCCCCACTCAGTTCTTCATAGAATTAGAAAGAGCAATTTGCAAATTCATTTGGAATAACATAAAACTCAGGATAGTAAAAGCTATTTTCAACAATAAAAGAACTTTTGTGGGAATCTCCATCCCTGACCTCAAATTGTCTCTGCCACCATCACTATCAAATTGTACACAGTGTACTGAGGCTAACATTTGGAAAACGTATGTTTTAAATCCCAAAGTCAATGAAATTGAATAAGAGATGGGATGAGAGTCAGAGACAGAAAAGCATGGGAAACCTCAGTTCATGAAAGAAAGAAGTCTCAGGCACACTGATTAGCTAAAAGATGAGTGATTTCAACACTCCTTCCATCATGATCTGCAGCCACAAATGGTAATACTTCACACTTGGGATCTCAGAACTATGTTACCATATTGAGAACAGCTTCTTATCCACAAGAAGTATATTTATTCTCTTAGATTTTTCTGTTATATTTATTCAATAATTAATAGAAACATTGACCATCTATCTGATACTGATAATAAGCCTAATATGTGCCTGGGAATTTGCATAATTGGACCAAAAGACTATTCTGGTAACAGAATATGAAGCCTGACAGTCCTTTTCCACATTCAGTGTCAACACCAGAATGACAGGAGGGACTCATTAAAAGACTATATTACAAAACAAAGTATATGTATATTCAGAAGTATATATGTAACGTTATACATCTAATTAGGAATAGTAGACCCACTTCCACAAATATTGCAATGTATAAATGTATGCCCAACTGTTGGAGACCAAAATTAGATAATATTTTTATGAAGGCATTTAGATGCATGCTTGTACAGGAATCATTGGCAGACAATTGAAGACAGGCAGTGATGCAGTCTCTTCATATTGAACTCTTGCCATATGTGTGAATTGTGAATTCAAGGCACATGAAGGGGCATCTTTCAATATATGATATCCACAGAGTCAAAAGATAAAATCCAGTCTCTCTCATTGTCCAGTACTGTGAAATGGAGACCAATGTAGTAAAGTTAAACTAAACTGGGACACATTTGAAAGTATTAAAATAGTGATTGATGTAATCATTAATTTTCAGTGGTTCCTAAAGTTACAAGGGGAAGAAAAGGACAGAACCCCACAGTTTGTGTTCACAGCTACCTATTTCTAATTCATGACATTGAAGCAGCAAATAAAGTTAATGACTTAGCTAAAATAAAAAATTTTATTATAAAAATTGTCTTCAATAGGTTCCTCTGTTGTACAAAGGAAAAATAAAACACAGTCACTTCGAAGATCTCTATCATTATCTTTACTATTCCTTATCCTCCAAAACCAATTGAAATCAGTCAAACTGCACATAATAAGAGAAAACTTCAGGAGCAAAAAGGAAATAGTGAAAGTACACAGCTTCTTCGTGTCTGCTAGGATCTAAGATGGAGCAGTTGTGAAATCTGTTTCTTATGCAGACAAACATCACATACACATTTATACCTCTGTGTCTGTTTTAAGCCTATTGCTGTCTAGAGATCCACTTAATTATACTCTACAGTTCCTTTCCATTCATCCTATGTCATGCTCCCTGGATACATTGAGAAAATTTTGGCCTCAGGCTCTACATCTGAGGTCTGAAAACTTTTGATCGACACTTTTTCGAAAACATGTGAAGAGCATGTTCTCCATCCTCAGGTGCCATGATTTCATTCGCATCAATGGCATACACTCCAGGGACAATCTTCTCCTGAACAGTTTGGGCCAGACCATGTACCAGTAGCCATATGTATGAACACAGTGATAATCATGATAATGAATTTCATCAATAGTAAGACAAGAGTTGAGAAGGTCATAACTGTCCCATGTCATTCAGACTTTGAGTTGAATCATAGGATATTATGTGTTCTATTGTCTAAGTTAGGGAAGGAAAGTCTCACATGCACCATTGAGCCAGTAGTTCAGCATGCTCTTTGTTGTTCATATACTTATTGAATGTTAGTCATGTTTGCAAAATCTCCTCAAAATGAATCCTGTTCAATATCAGTACCTGTGCAGACATTTACTGAGTTATAATGCTGATCTCTTGCCTGATCTTCAGTCCCTGTTGGTCAGTGTCTTTTGATGAATTATTTCATAGATTGGTGATTCTTTATACCTCAATAAGATTAATTATTATAATGATCAGTTCATACATTTTATTTAAATGAAATGAGATAATTGAATTTCATTGTTATTTTTAAAGAATTTCATTCCTAATTTTACTATATACCTTATATTTTTCATTCACATTTAGTTGGCATTTTTTGATACAGAACTGTCTTGGATTCACTGCAACAACACAGATGTATGCCTGATATATTAAGTTATGTATATTGAGTATATTACAATGAGTGACACAGATGGAGCACAGAATTTTATTTGTAATTTTTGTATCTCCCTAATACTGACATCCATATTGTACACACTGAATTCCATTCCCACTAGAAACAAAGCATGATCTTTAACTCCATCTAGCCATCATCACTGGATACATTTTCTGGATTGTTGGTACTTCACTAGGTTATAAAAGCCTCTTGCTTTGGAGTTTATTGCACTTTCTTAGTAACGATGAATTAGAATTTGTTTCACACTTTGGTTGAACTATACCCTGTCAGATTAAATATTTTTATTAATTTTATATATTTACTGATTGGTTGAATTGCATATTTTGTTGCTTGTGATTTTCTACCATTTTGTACTCTACATAGTGATGCTATGTCAAATGAATTGGGAATGTTTCTTCTATTGTGGAGGTTGATTCTTCATTATATTGTGACAGCTAATCAAATGCCATCCTGAGCTGTTGCTGTCTTTGGTATATCATTTGGTGTAAAAGAGCATTGAACTAGGATCCATAAAGTACTCATTACATCAAGCCTACAGGTCGAATACTCAGGTCTTTCAATAATGTTCAATTTGCTTTTGTTAAGATTGAGAGATGAGCCCTCCATTTTGTGTTTTTCTACAGAGACGTCCTCCATTTATCTTGGAAACACAATGTTTCTTGAACTTTCTCTTTTTGCATGAAGCTCATATTATTGACTTGGCATGGTGAAAAGAATACACTCCAAACATGACAGGATCCGTCCTGATTATCAAGGAAAAGCTTAGGTTTTTTTTTTCATGTACTTTATTCTATTGGCAGACAATCTTTAGTCACTACAATATTTCATCAGTATTTAAAATAAAAGTTTGCTTTTGTTTTTAACAGATATTATTTCATTTTTTTCTTTTTGTTTGTTCTATCTTTATTTCTTGTTGGTATCAGGTGTGTGACACTATGTTGGGCTATGTGGAACATGGGATAGTCTCTATATATCCTTTTTATTTTATACAATAATATTAGAAGTATTGGTGGTGTATTTTAATTAAATGTTTGGTATCATTCATCAGTGAAATCTTCTTGTCCTGTTTCCTTCCCATTAGTTGGATGCTCTTTATGATTTCTCCAATCAGTTGAAACTTTTTAAGTATGGCACAGAGACAAGATTTATTCAAAGCACTGAAGTAGTTATGAGTATATGCCATCATCACTCAACATGGATGGAAATATGTCCTCTTCCATGACTGATATATGCAATAGCAAAGATCTCATTAACTTAAAACATATATTTGAAAGGCAATGTGATGATCATTGTACATCCATGTACCCAAACCATAACTTCAGTTTCTTCACTAAAATTGATGAACATCTCAGTTCGTTAAAATTATGGAAGCAGACTATTCACTCCATTGTGATAGTAGGAAATAAAACTTCCACTTAATTTATTTAAACAAAATCTAACTGGTTATTGCTTGATTACACACAGGATTTTTCACACAGTGGGTCACAAGTGGCATGATATGATACTTCAGTAACACTCAAAATATATAGCTAAGCAGTTTTACTGGGAAAAATTCTTCCAGGTTGTCACTAGAGAACCTTCAAACCATTAAACTCAGCTTGCTTTGATGAGTCCTATATTCCTTTCCAAGCTAGATTGGTCCATATTTTCACCAATACTGACATGGAATACAACAAAATAGAAACCTAAACACACCATATGAATTTTATATATTAAAGACCATAGTGTCCATAGCTC
>CM052702.1:350036-373667 GCA_028551405.1 Uromys caudimaculatus
TCCATGGACCAGCTCATGTATACTCTTTGGTTGGGAGCTACCAGGTGTTTAGCTTATTTGACAGTGTTGGTCTTCCTATAGTGTTGCAATCCATTTCAGCTCATTTAGTTCTTCTCCTAACTGTTCAATAGAGGTCCCCAACCATAGTCAAGGTTTGACTGTAATGCAGAATAAGCATTGGAGAGTAAAAGTCAATGTGACATTCAGAAATATTAAAATACAAATTTGCAAGTTGAAATAAAATTAACATCAAAGCTGGGCTGTTAAGCACATAGAAGCAGTAAAGTAAGAAGAAGGGTAACACAAATGAAAGAGAATGATCCGAGTGTATTACAGACTCTTATGAAAATGTAATGATGAAACTCCTTACATAAAACTATACACTAATAAGTCAACCAAATGAACAAAGTGAATTTGTAAATAATAAACACAAACAAATCCACAGGACTAAATCATAGGTTCTCTGGTGGTAGACAAACCAGGATGGGAAGAGGACTACTTCATTATAGGTTGTAAAAAGCATCCACAGGTGATCAGTTTGGTTTTCCTAATGTAAAGTGCAAAAAGACAGATATGAGGTCACAGAATAAGAACACACTGAAGAATGAATGTTGAGGTAAGATGGACCCTGAGCCAGGATAGACACTGTGCTAGGAAAGAACCTCCAGCTTAATTGGTGTTGCACAGAAGAGTGAGAATCAAAACTTTTAGCTGAAAATAGGAATTCCTACATTTTAGATTAATAAGCTCTCAAAGCCACATATCTTTGCTAAGTGTTCTGGTTAGTTTTATGTCAATTTTACATAAGCTAAGTCACCTAAAAGGAGGAAGCTTCAATTAAGGAAATGCCCCCATAAAACTTGGCTGTAGACAAGCCTGTAGGGCACTTTTCAATTAGTTACTGATGGGGCTAGGCCTAGCCCATTGTGGGTGTTGACATCCCTGGGATGCTGGTCCTGGCTTCTATAAGAAAGTGGGCTGATACTCCATGTTTGCTTAGTTATCTAATATATTTTTTTCTGGAATTTATGTTTTATTCACATTACATTTCAATGACAGCCTACCCTACCTTCTCTCCTCCCAATTCTACCCTTGCAAATCTATCTTCCCATTATCCCACTCCTTCTCCTCAAAGATGGGGAAGACCCCCTTGTGTACCATCCTGCTCTGGGTCATATATTCCCATAGGACTAAGAATCTCCTCTCCCACTGTGGCCCAACCAGGCTGTCCAGTTATAAAAAAGACAAACAAACGTAGACATGCACATGTATATGTGTGTGTGTGTGTGTGTGTGTGTGTGTGTGTGTGTGTATATATTAAAATAAATATTAGATAAATAAATAAGCATGGGATATCTAAATACAGAATAACACATGCACATGCATTCATGGGTACACATTAAATAAATAAATTAAATAAGTAAATAAATAAAAAATTAAGAAACTAAGTTGAGAAAGACATGAAGAGCAAGCTAGTAACCAGCATCTCTCCATAGCCTCTGCATCAGCTCCTACCTGCAATTTCAGGTCCTGTTTTCTGTTCTTGACTTGTTTTGCTTTATTGCTGGATTACAGTGTGGAATTATAAGTGAAATAAATCCTTTCCTCCCACAGTTTCTTTTGTTCATGGTGTTTTATCATAGCAATAGTAAACTTAACTAAGTAGCTAAACAAAATGGTGCAAACAATTATGGGTGTAGGAAACTAGTGGTAATGGTAACTCAACCTTGAACACAAATGTAAATAGTAGAAGTTGTGGAATGCATTTAAGAGGAAAGTGTGGGTACTTTCACACCAAAATGGTGGCCCAGTATTTTAGAAGAGAAATGAGTAGAGGTTAGGAAGAATTTGAGTTGAGGGCTTGGGCAAACTCCTTTATGGCTGGTTTACCTGTGAGAATTAATCTTAATTTTTAATCTGATTGGAATTGTAATCATACAAGAAATAAGATATTGAAAACTCCTATAATGGAATTTATTGATTGCTGTTTTACACCCACTACCTCCCACCGGACATTACTTGCCCTTGGTGGTTAGGGATGAGGTAGCATAGAATTAATGGCTCAGTCTCTGGGAGCAGGGGAAAATGCAGCAAGTTCATGAAATGCCACCCCAAGCTCAGTTATTAATCCTTCAGGAGCATTATTTGTACCCTCTCCACACGTTCCATTGGTCCCTAGTATGTCTCCCAAGTGTCAGTTTATGATTGGCTGTCATTGTCTGCATCACTAGACTTTAGTCTCTCTGATAGTATTAAATTTGTTCCTCATGTGGAAGATGCCTCTGTGGCTGCAGGCCCTGCCCCTACATGGCTGTGGAGGTAGCCACTGCTTAGTCAGTGAGGCCAGCTCTTCCTCCTACATTTCCATCCTTCTGTTTATTGATTTTGACAGCCTAGTAGGAACTGTGGTGACATTGCCTCGACATTGTTGACTCCATCTTGGAGGAATCCCAGTATACTGGACTGTGTCTGTCTTAGGTGGTCCTGTCTTCCAGGATCTTACCCATCATTGACTAACAGGCCTC
The DNA here is from genome assembly GCA_028551405.1 of Uromys caudimaculatus. Taxonomy (NCBI): domain Eukaryota; kingdom Metazoa; phylum Chordata; class Mammalia; order Rodentia; family Muridae; genus Uromys; species Uromys caudimaculatus. Next base: position 352,562 of record CM052702.1, read on the forward strand.
AAAGAGACATCACTCCTGACTCATGTTGTGCAAAGGAAAGGGTGAGGAATGACCTACATGGTATTCTCATGAATCTCTACCATTAAGTCTTTGATCACTTCTTTAGGGATGCTGTGATCAGGATTTTCAAGAACCGTCAGCACATGGAGCATCAACTTATTTATAGAGTGATGACTAGAAATATGCTGTAAAAGACATTCCCATGACAAATTCTTCCCATCATACCATATGTGGCTATGCATGAGGGATCAAACAGTCTCTTAATATTGTCCCACACTTTTCCTAAGAAGCTGCCATCCAGGGAAGACACAGATACACTGGTTGCATTGAGTTTGGCTATGCTCTCCCTTGACAGCACAGAATAGTTAAGGAATTTGACCAGCTACCTTCAAGATATTGAGCCTACTGTTGAAGGGCTTCAGTGACCTTAAGTACCTAGGAGAGGGTTAGGCAGATTGAGTTAAACCGGGGGTCACAGGTCAATGGAGACATGTCCCAAACAAGGGCCAACCCTTCTGCCAGTAGGTCAATCTGCTGTTGCAAAATTTGGATGGCTTGATAAAGATGTTTATTGTATACTTCCTGCACCTGTAGCACTGCAGCTTACTTGGAGTCTACCTTACTGATGGTCTCTGCCATCATGACTGTCTGAGTCAAGGCAACAACAGCTGTTGTCACTCCAACAACGCCCACAGTGATGGCTGCCATGATGTCAGCAGTAATGCTCAAACCCCTCTTTCCTGATATATGGGTTGTAAGTGAGTCTGAGCCATCAAAATGACAGCATGAAAGTGAGAACTATTTATGACAGGCACCCAAATGGTGACAGATTCCTTCATCAGGATGGCTTTTGTTGAATACTTCATCCAGTTTGTAGTCAGGAGACAGTTTTCATTAGAGCAGTTATAGCTGCCTCTAAAAATGGAGGTCTTGGTGATCAGAAGAAAGAGAGAGGTCAGACAGACTCTGGTGGCTTTTCAGCCAACCTGGAAGCCAATGGTGACATTAATGGGATTGTTTCAGTCCATATTTTTGTTGACTGGTTTATATGTAATATATCCATTAAAGAGAAAGCCACTGACATTGTCAGCTGGATGGACCACCCAGGGTTCCCAGGTACTAGATCACCAACCAAGGAGTGTACAGGGAGGGATCCATAGATCCAGATACATATGTAGCAGAGGATGGCCTTGTCTAATATCAGTGGGAGAGGAGGCCCTTGGTCCTGTTAGGTTTGATGCCTCAGCTTAGGGGGATGCTGGAGTGGTAGGGAGGGAGAAGGTGGGTGGGTGGGGGAGCACCCTCATAGAGGCAAAGGGGAGGGGGGAAAGGGCAGATGTGGTATGGTTTTTGTAGGCGTAACCGGGAATGGGACATCATTTGTGATATAAACAAATGGAAATTATATAGATCGATAGATGGACGGATGAATGGAGAGAGAGAGAGAGAGAGAGAGAGAGAGAGAGAGAGAGAGAGAGAGAGAGAGAGAGAGAGAGAGAGAGTGTGTGTGTGTCTGGTGTCCTGATGAGGGCCTCACAGTGCTCCCAGCCACAGCAACAACCCACTCACACAACCCAACTAGGTGGAGCCTAAGCCAAGGACTCAGTCCCACAGCGAGACACTTTTGCCTAGGCTAGATCTAGTCTGTGGTCCCACTTCCTTCTCAGCTCTTACCAGGCATTCAGTGGGGTCTGCATTGCCCAAGAGTCTGCGATGGAGCTGGCTGCCGTGAATCTCCCAGGACCCATGGCCTTGCCGCCTACCCCTGGGCTGTGTTTCCTCGGAAGTTCCTCACAGCCCGACACATGCCCAGCAATTCATGGGGTCTGAGCGGTCAAACTTCCTGCATCATACTGCCTCTCTGAGGGGCACCAAGAGCACTGGGCAGACTCAAAGGACCCTCACTCCATCAAACTGTTTTATCCAACATTTCCAGTCTAAACTGTTCTTTCCTTTATCTTATCAACTGTGAAAGGGATCAGGAAATCCAATGGAGACCTCGCCTACCAGCCCAATGAAAGAGAAGAACACCTCTCAACAGCAGCAGCGGGAAAAGAACGCCCAGCAAAACCTGAAGGCAGTCATTCCGTTTGGGCAGCATTCTGTAGGTCTTCTCCCTGAAGCTCTGAGGTGGGAGTGAGACCAAATCCACCCAGTAAATTGTAGAGACTCAAGAGACTGAAAACCTCGTGGCTGGATTTGAAGGTGACTCTGATAAATTTCATGTCTTCTGATCTTTGGTACTGCCCTGATGGGAGTTTTATAAAGAAGATCATAGTCCATGGCCATGGCTTAAACAAACCCAAGCTAGGCTCCAAATGCTGAGTGTTAGCTTTGTAATTTCCTTTTGGACCTGGGATGCCAAAGGGTTAGACAGAACTAACCATAGGCAAAGGGCAATGGAGGGAAAAAATCTTGGGCAGAACTCACAGAAAAATGCCTGGAGTCTGTGTGTCAAGGTGAGGAAGTAAAGATTCACCTTCCTGGATCCTCTGCACCTCATAGCAAGCTCAGACTGGATTTCTTCACCAATGTCCAGGACTCCTGGAAGTTGGAGGCTGTGAAGAAGGAGGCCCTGGCCAGAGAAGAACACACAAAGGGTACAGAACTATTTTGAGCTGGGAACTCTCTAGGGGCTGCCTGATGATATGATGCGCTTTCCAATTGCTGCTGACGTTGCCTCCATCTGGCCCCCTTGAAAGCACTATCCGTTATGCCAATCTGGCTGCCTTCCATTCGCTGCTAGAATACCACCAGTTGGCAGCTCAGAGTTGTGGCTGAGTGCTGGAGCCGGAGCCAGGCCATTTAATGGCCTTATACCTAACTGGAGTTGCTCAGGCTGCCTCAGGAATTTGGAAAAATACAACTGCTGATCTCAAGAAAGTCCTAGCAGCAGATCCCAAAAACCTTGCAGCGAAAGAGGAGTTGGGAAAGTGGTCATTCATGGAAAGATACAGGATGCAGGGTTGGCTCGGGGACTGTGCAATACATTTATCTGATTAAAAAGTTGAATTTTAAAAGAAAAAAACTATTTTGAGATGTACTGGGATCCTTTAAATTTTAAGTGTATAATTTTCTTGTCTGTTTTGCTTTGTTCAGAGTAATACTGGTGCCCTAGTTAGGGTTACTATTGTTGTAACGAAACACCAAGGCAAAAGAAAATAAGGAAGGAAAGAATTTATTTTGCATTACACTTTCAAGAACCAACCATCACTAAGGAAAATTGGGGCAGTAATAAGGCTAGAACCTGGAAGCATGACCTGAAGTCAGAAAGGCATGCTGATTACTAACTTACTCTAAATGTCTTGCTCAGTTAGTTCCTTTAGCTAGTGCAGACCCCATCTGGGCCCTTAATCATCAATCATTAATTACTAAAATACAGCTGAGCATGGTGGTGCGTGCCTTTAATCCCAGAGTTTAGGAGGTAGAGGTAGGTGAATCTCTGATTTCAAAGCCAACCTGGTCTACAGAGTGAGTTTCAGGAGAACTGGGCTACAAGAGAACCCCTACCTCAAAACATAAAACAAAATATAATACAATAAAATAAAATGGAGAAAGATAGACAAAAAGAAAATGCTTTACAGCTGAATCTTATGGAGGCATTTTCATAATTAAATTATTTCAGATAACAGACAAACAATAAACAAAACTAGCAAGCACTAATGGTTGAGTTAGAAAATTAGAAGTTGGTCTTTCATTTTCCTTCTTACAGAAAAATTTAAAGAGGACTAGTCTCCGTTCTACTCTGAAGATCTTGTAGAACTCTGTGCTGAATACTTCAGGCTCAGGGTTCTTTTGTTTGTTTATTTGTTTTGTTTTAGAGTGTTTTACTTATTTCATTCTCATTGGAATATGTTAGTTTAAATTATTTATTTAATCTTAATATGAGTTGATTAACGCACACACACATCCTTTCATTTCTTATACATTTTCCAATTTAGTGGAATTCAGATTATTAAAGTTATATCTTCAAAACTTTAAATTTCTTATGTATATTGTAATGTTTTCCTTTTCAACTATAATTTTATTGATTTAGATCTTCTCTCTCTTTGGGATAAGATACATCAAACTTATTAATCTTTCCAAAGAAAAAATCATTTGTTTCATCGATCCATTATATTTTATTTTATTTCCATTTTATTAATTTCAGACATGACTTTGGTTATATAGTTCTATCTACTTTTATTTGGTGTTGTATGTTGTTGATTTTCCAAGAACTTAAAGAGAAACATAAAACATTCATACAAAATCTCTCTCTCTCTCTCTCTCTCTCTCTCTCTCTCTCTCAGTAGGTACTTCCTCTTGTAAACACTTCCCACTCAATTATGTTCATAGTGTTCCATACGTTTTGGTATGTTCTGTTTTTGCTTTTCATTCTAGGTTTTTTTTTTAAGTTTTCTTCTCGATTACATGATTTACGTGATTGTTATACTGTAGTATATTGTTTAGCTTCCATGAGCTTGTACACTTTGTTTTTCATAAAAAGTTTATTAATTTGATAATTTCACATAGTGTATTTGAATCATATTCACTCTTTTTCCTGAGTAGTTTCTGGATCAATTCCCACTCCCTAACAGTGAATTTCAAATTCTTTTTTTTATTCAATCTAATAATTTTTGCACATGAACTAAATTAAACATGCTTATAAATATGACTGAGATACCAATAGTCAGGTGGTGATTTAGTGTCTTTGGTGAGAATGTATTTTCAATTGGAAGAGGAGAAATGCTTCTAGAGAGGGTTGATACTAAGGGAAACAAAGGAAACAAGTGGAGTTAATTCCTCAGAAAGACCCATGTAACACTGCACAGAGAGTTTAACATCCATCACGTGAAGGCTACAATCTCATTATGGGTATGAAAAATCATTTATAAAACACAACTTCCTGTAAATTTCTCCATCCTCTCTCATGGTTTTTGGGAAGAAGCTTATAATACTGATCACATGAAACAAGAAACAATTGGGCAGCAATGGTGCATGTCTTTAATCCCAGCACTTGGGAGTCAGAGGTAGGCGGATTTCTGAGTTTGAGGCCAGCCTGGTCTACAGAGTGAGTTCCAGGACAGCCAGGGCTACACAGAGAAACCCTGTCTCAAAAAAAAAAAAAAAAAACCAAAACAAAAAAAAAAAAACCAAGAAACAAGAAACAGCTAATATCAACTTAAATGGAGAGAAATTAGAATCAGTTCCATCCAAATCAGGTACAAGGAAAGGGTGCCCACTCTCACTATCTATTCAATATTGTACTTCAAGTTCTAGCTAGATCAATTAGACAGCAAAAGGAGATCAAGGGGATACAAATTAGAAAAGAAGATGTCAAGGTATTGTTACTAGTGGATGATCTGATACTACACATAAGCAACCTCTAAAATTCTACCAGAGAACTCCTACACCTGATAAACAACTTCTGCAAAGTGGCTGGATATAATATTAACTCAAAATAAATAGATGATAGATAGATAGATAGATAGATAGATAGATAGATAGATAGATAGATACATAAATAAAATTAACTCAAATGAATCAGTAGACTTCCTTCATAGAAATGATAAATGGGCTGAGTATAAAATTAGGGAAACAACACCCCCCACAATAGCCACAAATAACATAATACCTTAGTGTAACTCTAACCAAGCAAGCGAACAACCTCTACAACAAGAACTTCAAGTCCCTGAATAATGAAATTAAAGAAGACCTCAGAAGATGGAAAGATCTCCTACATTCATCAACTGCAGGACTAACATAGAGAAAAAATGATGATTTAACCAAAAGTAATCTACAGAATAAAGAAAATTACCACCAAAATTCCAGCAAAATTCTTTATAGACATGGAAAGAGCAATTCTCAACTTCATATGGAAAAATAAAAAACCAGGGATAGCCAAAGCATTTCTGAACAATAAGAGAACATCTGAGGTAATCATCATCTCTGATCTCACACTCTACTACAGAACAAGAATGATAAAAATCACGTGGCATTTGTACAGAGACAGACACGTGGATCAGTGAAATAGAATCAGAGACCCAGAAAAAAAAATTCCATACCTATAGACACGTGATTTTTGACAAAGAATCCAAACCATATAGTAGAAAAAAAGAAAACATCTTCAACAAATGGTGCTAGTATAACAGTCAGACTTCATGTAGAAGAATGTAAATTGATCCATATTTATCACCCTGCACATAGCTACACAAAGATCCTGAAGTGGATCAAGGACCTCACCATTAAACCAAATGCACTAAATCTAATAGAAGAGAAAATAGGAAATAGGCTCGAATGCATTGATACAGGAGGAAATTTCCTTCACAGAACACCAATGAGTTGAGTCAGGCTCTAATATCAACAATTGATACATGGGACCTCTTGAAACTCAAAAGCTTTTGCAAGGTGAAGGACACTGTCAATATTACAAGATGGCAATGTATAGACTGAGAAATATCTTCAATAATCCAACTTCTGATAGAGGGCTAATATTCAAAATATATAAAGAACTCAAGACTTTCAACTCCAGCAAAACCAAATAACCCAATTTTCAGAAATGGGATAGGAAGCTAAAGAGAGAATTCTAAACAGAGAAATCTCAAATAGCTTAGAAGCACTTAAAGAAGTCTTCAACACATTTTGTCATCAAAGAAATGCAAGTCAAAATGACCCTGAAGTTCCACCTCACACCAATCAGAAGGGTAAGATAATAAACTCAAGTGATAGCACATGCTAGTGAGTATTTGGAAAAAGAATACTCTTTCATTGCTGGAGGAGTTGCAAACTGGCACACTCACTCTGGAAATCAATCTGGTGTTTCCTCAGAAAATTGGAAATAGTTTCACCTGAAGATCCAAGTGTACTGCTCCTTAGCATATACCTAAAAGATACTTCACTATACCACAAGGATGTGTGCTCTACTATGTTCATAGCAGCATTGTTTGTAGTAGCCAGAAGCTAGAAGAAACTCAGGTGTCCCTCAACCAAAGAATGCATACAGAAAATATGGTTCATTTACACAATGAATTACTATTCAGCTATTAAATAAAGGACAACATGAAGTTTGTAGGCAAATGGATGGAACTAGAAAATATTATCCTGAGTGAGGTAACCCATACTAAAAAGGACATGGGTGATAGATACTCACTGATAAGTGGATATTAGCTAAAAATTTCCAGAATATTCATTACACATTTCACAGGCTGTAAAAAGTCTAACAAAAAGGAAGACCCAAGTGAGAATGCTTCTCTCTCCCTTAGAAGAGGGAACAAAATAGTCATAGGAGGCAATGGGAGGGAGGCACCTGTTTGGGATCAGTGATGGGAAAGAATATGGAGGGCAGGATCAAGTATGTGGGGAGACAGAAGAGAAGCCCAGAAGGCCAGGAGAATGAACGGAAATATTCAGCTTCAAAGGTTGGGTTGGGGGTAGGGAGAACCTCTAGAAAGTCCCAGGAGCCTGGAATGTGAGAGGCTCCCAGGACTCAATGTTGGTGACCTTATCCAAAATGCCCAATAGTGGGGAGATGGAAACTTAACAATCCACCTCCAGAAGTTATACAGGGCCCCCAGTGGAGAGATGGGGACACCAATCCACCATCCAAATTTTTGACCCAGAATTGTTCCTTTCTAAAAGTATACAGGAACAAAAATGGAGCAGAGACTGAAAGACCAGTGACAGGACCAATGTAGGAACCATCCCATGAGGGTTCACCAAACCCTGATATTATTACTGATGATATGTTGTGCTTATAGAAAAGAGCCTAGGATGCCAGTCCTCTGAGAGTTTCTACCAGCTGCTGACGTAGACAGATGCAGATACTTACAGCTAACCATGAGACTGAGATCCAAGGACACTGTCTTAGTCCGGGTTTCTATTCCTGCACAAACATCATGACCAAGATGCAAGTTGGGGAGGAAAGGGTTTATTCGGCTTACACTTTCATGCTGCTGTTCAACACAAAAGGAAGTCAGGACTGGAAATCAAGCAGGTCAGGAAGCAGGAACTGATGCAGAGGCCATGGAGGAATGCTGCTTACTGGCTTGTTTGCCTCTCCTGGATTGCTCAGCCTGCTTTCTTATAGAACTCAAGACTACCAACCCACAGATGGTATCACTCACAAGGGGCCCTCCCCCCTTGATCACTAATTGAGAAAATACCTTACTGCTGGATTTCATGGAGGCATTTTCTCAACTGAAACTGTTTCCTTGATATCACCCAACACCCTTGGCCTCTTATATTCATTGATATGTTTTCCCACACAGATCCTTATGTCTTGAGTGATATTGTTGCTCTATACAAACTGGTGGTAAGGAGATAGTGCTGAAGAAAACCCTGGCTTATTTAATCAGATATAGAAAAGTTAAGCTGCTGGAAAGTACACTACATGCAAATAGGAAAAGGAATAAAGACTAAGTGGGACTCACACCATAAAGATTCCTCAAATTCTACATGTACACTTAAAAACAAGCAATGTACCCTCCTACATTATTTTCTCTCATTTAATGCTCACAGAAAAGTGAAGAAGATGGTAGGAAAGATCTTGAGAGTCAAAGGATGAGAAAGCTGGCTGTGAACATATATCTTCTATGAATGGCATAGGTAGACCATGAAGTTTTACAATACTACTCCCAAGATAATATCTGAAGAAGGAATACAACAGTGAGCATACCAAACTGAACGGAAGAACGTTTCCAAACTGTTAGCCTGCATAAGTGTTTACAGGAACCTGTAAATAAGGGAATATAAGAGGTTGCCATCACCATTTAAGGGAACAAAGATTAGTAATGTATTACCAAATAATGAACAATCAGAATATAAACCCACACAATTTTACATGGTTTCTACTGATTTATTTCAAAATATAAACATACATACAAATACACATAGGCATTCAATAAGAATTAATTAAATAAAAGACCATATGCATTTTAGGATTGCAGGAAGGGGTACAAAGGATATTCTGGAGACAGACAATGCAAAGAAAGAACAGTTAAACTACAATATAAAAAAACCTATAAAATAGCTGTTAAAAATAAAGCAACAAACAATACTTTGAGAAAAAAATGACACTGAGTTCAACAAAAGATGTTCAAAAATAATAATGTGTGTGGGTGTGTGGGTGTGTAATATTAAACTCAAATAAGATTCAGTTACTCCTACTCAATAAAATTTATAATGAGACCATTCATCTAGAGTGCTTTATATGTTCATAGACTTCACTGACTTTATTGTGATAAGGGTATTGTATAGGATATTATTCTCACCACTGATATTTCTCACTGAATGAAACACATTCATTTCATAACAAAATGGTGTGATTTCTTTTTTTTTATTTTAATTTTATGATACTTTATTTACATTTCCAATGTTTCCCCCTTTCCAGCTCTCCACTTTGGAAACCCCCTATCTCCTCCCTCCTTCCCTGCCTCTATGAGTATTTACCCACCCACCCACCCACTCACCCACCCACTCCCGTCTTCCCACCTTGAAAGTACAAGAGTCTTATATTGCAGACACAATCTGAACACCATTGTCCTTTTCATACACTCTACCCTTCTTAATGTGTTACCTGATATTATTACCATCTTCATAATACATTGTAAAGATACTCAAAATTCTGCTCCTCTGTGATGATCATCAACAATATGCAATGCTGTCACAATGCTCCACACTCTACTAACATTCACTCTTGTTTTTCCTTTTCAAACTGGTTCTTATAATAGTATCAGTATTCTATGATATTCCAAATTCCTAATGAGGCAATTTACCATTTTGCTGATGTCTTAGTTCCTGTTTCTGTAACAAAACACCATAGTCAAAAGGAACACGTAAGAAAAGTACTGATTTCCCTATGTATCTTAGTCACAGACAGTAAAATTAAACCAAAGCAAGAACATGGATGCAGGGGCCTAATTAGAGACTGTGGAATAATGCTTATTACTGCCATAATGTCCGTGTTGTCTTCAGTCTTCTTTCTTATAATTCCCATAACAACTTGTCTAGAGGTGTCACTGTCCAAAATTAGTAGGGTCACCTTATATTAAGAATTAATCAAAAACATGGTTTCCACACATATATATATCAAAATGATGGCAGCCATTCCTCAATTGAGATGCCCTATTCTCAAAGTTTAGGTTTGTGTTCTCATGAATGAATCCATTTTCTACCAAGCTATAATCATTTGTATTTAATTAGGCAGTGCTATCTTGCTGTGGTAGTATGATCTCAGTGTATTACTTAAATTTTTGTATGATTTAGTAGTAATATTGTTAAGACAAAGCAGAAAGATATTTTGAGTACAATCTAATATTTCAAAACTACTGAAGTTTCAATAATGGCATTTGTCTTTGTACTTCTGAAGAAAATTTGAATTTTGTCTAACTAAAATAACATAACATTTTTGGACAAAGATACACCCTAGCAATGCTGCACTAGAAGCCAAGATGGAGAAGACCTCCACAACTACCATAACCTTCCCCTTGGTGCTATGGTAGGGAGGAAGTTAATCCACCCACTGCAGAACATCAGCATGCTAAACATTAGGAACTTGACTTCATTGAACCTGTAAGGAAGGTTCCTAGCCAAGAATGCCACAGCAAAGTTCCCCAGAGCCAAGTAGCCCAAGTATCCCAGGACAAAGTGGAAGGCAATGACTGAGCCTTTGTTGCAAACAGTGATTGTCTTCCCATGTTCAGATTGTGTATCTCTGTCAATAAAGGGAGATGTTACTAACCAGATTCCACAGAGGACAAGTTGGATTGGGGTACAAATGGGAATCAACAAGTTAGGTGCCCCAGTTACCAACATTCCTCTCATCCTTCCTCCTGGAGTAGTGAGCTTGAAGGCCATGACCACAGTTATTGTTTTTGCCAACACAGTAGAAACAGCCCCTGTGAAAAATACTCCAAATGTGGTCTGCTGCAGGATGCAGGTGGCCTAGTTGGGATGTCCAATGAAGAGCAATGAGCAGAGAAAACAGAAGACTAGAGAGATGAGCAGGATGTATCTGAGAAGGCAATTATTGGCCTTCACAATGGGAATATCCTTGTACTTTACAAAAGAGAAGAGCCCTAGAACTGTGAGGGCAGAGAAGCACAAGACCATGGAGCCTAGAGCAATCCCCAATGGATCTTCATGAACCAGAAACGACACAGCTCTCTGTAGGCAGTAGTTTTGCTCTAAGTTGTCATACTTATCATCTGGAACAAACCCTCATCAGATATCATAATTATGTATTTAATAATTGACTATTTGTATTACTCAGAGGATACCTCAAAAATATGTTGGTGATGAGCATCTATTTCATTCCTTATTGCTGTATGGACCACTGACTTAAGGCTGCTCTGTATTATCCTATGTTTGGTAATAGAATAACATACCATCTTAGGGAACGGAAGAGAAAAATTACTTATTAATTAAACAAGAAAGAAAGAAAATACTTTTTTGGTGTATTGTAAATGATAATATGCATGAAGTAATATTATTTAATTCTTTGAACTTTAAACTATCACTGATCTGTGCAGTGTGCTGACATAGTTCTCAATGCCAGCTGATGAAATGCAATACACATTCTGTTGGTTTTGAAGGTTGTTCCCTATGTTGGTATCTTCAAAGGGCACAAGAACATAAAATTACTCATGTAAATACTCTTTGCATAAACCAATATTACCATTATTAAAGCTCTATGCTTCATAGACTTATACATGTCCTTCTCTTTGAGGTAAGGTTTCTTTTTTTCAACTATACACTACAAGCTAGATGGCATGAAGTTTATGGATATTCACATTCATCTTTCTTTTCTTAGCTAGGCTGTGATTGATGATGAGTACTATTACATCTTTAAGTGTGTTCTTGTTGTCTTCACTCTTGTTCTAATTCTTTGTAAGCAAATGTTTCATCCTTTAAGCCATCTAAGTTCTTAAAATATATTTCATTAAACAAAAACTGTTACCCTGAGCATCTGATCTTTTTCAGGGACCAAGCTGGATGATAAGAGGGAAACACTGTGGACTGATCATGTAGTCAAGTTACTTTGTTCAAAGAATCAAGGAAGACTAAACAAATACATAGTCTATGCATAAATTTTCTTGTTTAAAATGCTCACAAGATTCCACTGCCATCTCTCCTCCCACCTTCATCACACTTGCTGAGCCTGAACCATACAAGAAAGCTTCCCATCCCCCATCCATCTTCCATACTTACTGAGTCTTCTGGAACAAGCCAAGCTACTCTGAGCAGCCTGCTATCCCAGGGGGACCTCCATTCTCCCCGCCCCTATCTCTCCATCCACCTTCATCAAACCTGTGGGTCCTGAACCATACAGGTAAGCTTCCCTTCTCCCACCCATCTTTCCTGATTACTGAGTCCTCTGAAGCAAGCTACCCTGTGCTAAGCAGCCCGCTACTTCATGCAGACATCCATTCTCTAGCCAACTCTCTGCCCACTTTCATCGAATCTGTAGCTCCTGAGCCATATAGATCTGTAGATCCTGAACCATACATACCTGCAGATCCAGAAGCATACAACCCAGGGATATTCACTAAAGGCCTGCCACACCAGGACCACAGAGATAAATACCCCCTCAATATCTACTATAACAACAACATTCAGTGACCAAACCCATACTGATGGCTAAAGGTCCTTGAAAGAACAGAATCAACAAAAGTCTGGGCAATATGATACCTTCTGAGCACCATTATCCTTCTACAGCAAGCCCAGGTTATCCTAACACAACTGAGGCACAAGAAAATGACCATAAATCAAATCTTGTGAAGATAATAGATGCTTAGTTTCTGGCATTGCCTTCTCAGTTTTCATTTGAAGAGGGTGCACCTAATCCTGTAGAGACTTGAGGCCTCAGGGAAGGACGAGGCTGGAGAGTAGAAGGGGAGTATCCTTTCAGAGGCAAGTGGGAAGTGATGTGGAATGAAGAACTGTGGGAGGGGGAGTGGAGGCAATGTCTGGAATGTAAATAAATAAAATAATTAATAAAAAGTAAGAAAATGTGTACATTTACACAATGGACTATTACTCAACTTTTAAATATGAAATTTTTAAATTTGCATACAAATTAATGGAACAAGAAGAAAAAGATCATAGAGAGCATTAAAGAGATAAGCAATAAATCCCTTTAAAAATACAGGACAATATAATATAAAAGGTAGAGGTCTTTAAAGAAGAAAAAATGAATCTCTTAAAGATATTTATGAAAATAAAAATAAACAGGTTATGGAAATGAATAAAACTGTGCAAGAACTGAAAGTCAAAATACAAGCAATAAAGAAAATGCAAACTGAGGGAATCCTGGAGATATAAATCCTAGCGAAGAGGACAGAAACAACAGAAGCAAGCATCAACAACAGAATATAGGAAATAGAAAAGAGAATTTCCGGTGTAGTAGATACAATAGAACAAATTGATATATCAGTCAGAAAATGTTAAATACAAGAAATTCCTCACACAAAACACCCAGGAAATCTGGGATATCAGCAAAAGACCTAACCAAAGAATAATCACATAGAAGAAAGGGAGAAGTTCCATGTCCAAGTCCCAATAACATTTTCAGGAAAATCATAGAAGAAAACTTTCCCAACCTGAAAAAAGTGATTCCTATAAACATACAAGAAGTTTACAGAACATCATTAGATTGTACCAGAAACGAAAATCCTCCCAGCACATAATAATCAAAAGACAAAATCTATAAAAACAAAGAAAGAATATTAAAAGCAGCATGGGAAAATGGGTAGGAATACACAATGTCAGACCTATCAGAATTACACCATATTTCCCAACAGAAACTCTAAAAGCTAGAAGTGTCTGGACAGATATCTTGAAACTTTTTAAAAAACCACAAATGCCAACCTGGACTACTATCCCAACAAAACTCTCAATTGCCACAGATGGAGAAAACGATATTTTAAGACAAATCAAATTCCAACAATGTCTACCCACAAATTGAGCCCTGCAGAAAACATGAGGAGAAAACTTGAATTCCTCAAGGATAAGTGTATCCAAGTAAACATTGGAAATAAGTAATTCCATACCCACAAAACCCAGGGAAGGAACATAATCACACACAAACACTAACACCAGCAGCATCAAAATAACAGGAAATAACAATCACTGGTCATTAATATTTCTCAAAATCAATAGACTCAGTTCTTTCAATAAAAAGATGATAAAATGGATGAGAAAACAGGATCCATCATCCTGCTGCATACAAGAAATGCCTCAGCAATAAAGATAGAAAGGGGCCTGGAAAAAAAAGATTTCCTAGCCAACAAACCCAAGAATCAAACTGAAATAGACATTCTAATATCTAATAAAATAGACTTTCAACCAAAATTAATCAAAAGAGACAGGGAAGGACACTTCATACTCATCAAAGGAGAAATCTGTGGAGACAATATCTCAATTATGGACATCTATGCCATGAAACACAATGGGAGCCACACTTGTAAAAGAAACACTGTTAAAGCTTAAATTATACATCCAACTTCACAAACTGTTAGTGGGATACTTCAACATTCCAGTCTCACCAATCAACAGGTAATCCAGACAAAAATTAAACAGAGAAATAGTGAAACTAACAGACATTATGAATTAAATGGATCTAACAGACATCTATAGAATATTTCACCCAAACACAAAAGAATATACTTTCTTCTCAACACTTCATGGATCCTTTTTCCAAAACTGACCATATAGTCAGTCACAAATCAAGTCTCAAAGATACAAGAGAATTGAAAAAACCCTGTGTATGTTATCAGACCAACATGGATTAAAGCTAGAATCAACAACAGAAGAAACATCAGAAAGCCTGACCACACATGGAAATTGAACAACTCTCTACTCAATGATATCTGGATCAGCGAAGAAAGAAATTAAATACTTTCTAGAATTCAATGAAAACGAAGGCGCAACATACACACATTTATAGGACACAATGAAAGCAGTGTAAAGAGGATAGCTCATAGCACCAAGAACCTTGATAAAGCCCCAAGAGCTCCCAGGGACTAAACCAAGAACCAAGGACTACATATGGAGAGACTCATGACTTCAGCCACATATGTAGCAGAGGATGGCCTTGTGGGACATCAGTGAGAGGAGAGGTCCTTGGTCCTGTAAAGGTTCAATGCCCCAATGTAGGAGAATGCCAGGCCAGGAAGAAAGGAGTGGGTAGGTGAGTGGAGAAGCACCCTCAAAGAAGCAGGGGGAGGGAGGATGGGATAGGGGTTTCCGGAGGGGAAACCTAGAAAGAGGATAACATTTGAAATGTAAATAAAGAAAATATCCAATAAAAAAAAAGAATTGATGTTCTTATACTGTCAATTTAAAGGTACACCTGAAATCTCTAGAAAAACAGAAGGAAGCACACCAAAGAGGAGTTGAAGGCAGGAAATAATCAAACTCGGGGCTGAAATCAATCAGTTATAAAGAAAGAATCGATGATATCAAAAGCTGGTTATTTTGGAAAAAATCAACAAGATAGACAAACCCTAGAAAACCCAAAAACCAGACAGTAACCCCTCCCCCCAAAAAATGAGAAGCAAAAAGGGACATATAACAAGTGACACTGAGGAAATTCAAAGAATAATTAGGTTCTCTGAGAGGCACCACCCAGCAGCTGATTCAGACAGATACAGACACCCACAGCCAAAACCAGTGGATAGAACATGCAGACTCTTATGAAAGAACAGGAGGAAGGATTATGGGCCCCAAGGGAGATAGGAACGCCCTGAAGACCAACAGAGTCAACTAAACTAAACCCTAGGAGTTCTCAGAGTCAGAACCACCAACCAAAGAAAATACATAGGCTGGACCTAGGCCTCCCGCACATGTGTAGCAGATGTACAACTTGGTCTGCATGTTTTGTCCCAAACCACTGGAACAGGAGCTATCTCAAAAGCTGTTACCTGTGGGGGTGGGGGATATTTTCTACGAGCTGGAAGTCCTTGTCTGGGCTCAGTGGAAAAGGAAATGCCTAGCCTCACAAATATTGACGAATCAAGATGGGAAGGATACCAAGATGGGAAGGATATCCAGGGGGTCCCTACCCACTCAGAAGAGAATGAAAGGGGGAAATGGAAAAGAGTTTTGGGAGGAGCTGACTGGTACCAGGACAATGAGCATGATACAAAGTGAATAAATAAAGATATAAAAACAAATTTAAAAATTAAAAACTCATGAGAAATCACATGCTGACAAGAATGTAGATCAAGGAGGACACTCCTCCATTGCTGGTGGGAGTACAAACTTGTATAACCACTTTGAAAATCAATTTGGCAGTTTCTCAGAAAATGGAGAATAATTCTACTTCAAGACCCAGCTATCCAGTTTCTGGGCACATACCCAAAATTCTCCACAATCCCACAACAACAATTGCTCAACTATGTTCATAGCATCTTTATTCATAATAGCAAGAAACTGGAAAAAATCTAGAAGTCCCTCAAATGAAGAATCAACCTAGATGTCCCTCAACTGAGAATGGATAAAGAAAATGTAGTACATGTACACAATGGAAAACTATTCATCTATGAAAAGCAAAGACATCATGAATTTTGCAATGGATTTTGCAAGTGGATGGATCATGAGATTATCATCCTGAATAATGTAGCCCAGTCCCAAAAGAACATGCATGGTACATACTCACTTATAAGTGTATATTAGCCGTAAAATACTGGATGCCTTTGCTAGATTTCACATACCCATTGAGGCTGGGCAGGAACGAGGGCACAAGCAAGGATGCTTGAGCCTCATTTTGGGGCACTGAAATGGTCACAGAAGGTAAATGAATGGAGGGAATTGGGTGAGAAAGGGGATCTGGATGAGAGTGAGGGAGTTTGGGTCAGGTGAGGGAGTGGTAAGAGGGATGGTCAGATGAGAATGATGGAGATCTGCAATTAATGGGGGCAAGTGTTAGAGGCCATCTCCTGGGAAAAAACAGAGACCTGGGATAAGGAAGGTGCCCAAGTATCAATGGAGCTGTCCGTAGATGTGACTCACAGCATTGGGGATATGAAAACTGGTGAGGCTTTCTCCTGTGGCCAGGCAGGAATTCCGATGGAACCAGAGGGACATCAACCCACCCACAAAATGTTCAACCCAAAACTTATCCTATCTAGAAGAAATGCAGGGATTTGGGGTGGAGCAGAGACTGATGGAAATGCCACCCAATAACAAGCCCAACTTGTGACCCATCCCATTGGCAAGCACCGTTCCTTGAAACTATTAATGATACTCTGTTATACTTGCAGACAGAAGTCTAGCGTGGCTGTCTGTGAGGCTCTACACAGCAGCTGACTGAAACAGAGGCAGACACCAATACTCCAACTTTGGATGATGCTTAGGGACTATTATGGAAGAATAGGAGGAAGGATTTCAGCTCCTAAAGGGATAGGATCTCCAAAGGAAGACCAATAGAATCAAGTAACCTCGACCCCTGGGGATTTTGGAGACTGAACCTCCAAGCAAAGAACATACACGGGACAGACCTAGGGCTCCCCACACATGTGTAGCAGATATGCAGGTTGGTCTTCATGTGGGTCCCGAACACCTGGACCAGTGGGCCATTCCAAAAGCTGATGCTTGTATGTGTGATACATACTTCTATCTAGTCTGCCTTATCTGGACTCAGTGGGAGCAGAAGCACCTAGCCTCTCACAGACTTGAAGTGCCAATGTGAGGGGGATAATATAAAAAATAAATGGTTACAAATGTTTCTCCACCTAAAAGTTTTCTGCAAAATATAAAATCACTAACCGTCATATTGTGAAAAAATGAGTTGTTTTTAGAAGATATTGCACATTATTATAAGAGTCCAAAATGTTGATATCATTCAAATGATTAAAATCTGAAACCCACAGATCTTTGGTCTCCCATTTCCATCTAGGCCATTTTATATTTCTTCTTTAGAAAGAGAAGATACCTGAATCCAGCAATTTTTTCTGCATGGAAGCATAACCAGTCTCATTGGAAACCTCATTTTCTGGGCAATGGGCACAATCAAAGCAGCAGTCTGCTGTTTGTTTCTGATGAATTGTCCTGAATCCACCAATGCATGTCACACTATACTTGGGGCTGGGAACCTGAGGATATACATGCACAATGTATTTATACATCATGTTTATAATAACATATATATGTATACGTTTACATACATATGTAACAAAATCCCATGGTTTATTTGTAGTTACATTAATATTAATGTATTTAACAGATATTGCTATACATGTTCCTCTAATAAATCACTTATCAATTTCAAGCACTTTATTATTGTGTAAGCCCCGAATGTATCACAATATTTATTACATAATGTGATATTAAGTGTGTAACAATTGTGTTGAATCTATTTTAAGATTTTACTTCCTAAAGTGATTAAATACAAATAGAACATTTATGTGGAATCAGATCCTCTCACATGATTTATAAATATAATAACAAGGATACTGAGTTGGGTGGGCAGAGAAGGTGGGGTAGATCAAGAAAAAGTTCTTTGAAGAACATGAACAATGTATGATGTAAGACTCTCATAGAATGAAAGTTTTTCTAAGTTTAAAACAAAGCCAGGAATGTGGAATTAATAAGTATATGCTGTACTTCACTATGCTATAACAATGTTCAAACAGAATCACAAAATTTGTGGTTCATGTGTAGTTCCAAAATTTATATTATAAATATAAATATATATTATTTTAAATTTCATAAATGTGTTTCTGTATTGTTGGGTGAATAGACATGCAGGTACATTTGAACATTAAATCCAGAGACCTTCCACCCCTATGACCCAGATTAATAGGAAGTTGTGAGTTATCAATATTTCATGCTGGTAACTGAAGGTGGTTCTTTTGCAAGGAAATACTACTCAGCTATTAAAAACAAGGACATCATGACTTTTGCAGGCAAATGGATGGAACTAGAAAATATCATACTGAGTGAGATAAACCAGAACTAAAAGAACATACATGGTATGTACTCACTGTTAAGTAGATTTTAGCCAATAGTTCAGAATACCCATCATTCAACTCACAGACCATATGAAATGTAACAAAAAGGAAGGTCTAAGTGTGAATGATTTCCCACTTAGAAGAGAATACAAAATAATCATGGGAGGCAGAGGGAGGGAGGAACCTGGATGGAATAGGGAAGGGGGAGAGAAAGATGAGGCCAGTATCAGGTATGGGGGAAGACAGGAAAGAAGCCCAGAAGGCCAGGAGAATGAATGGAAATATGTAGCAGTGGGTGGTGGGGGTGGAGATAACCTCCAGAAAGTCCCAGATACCAGGGATGTGCAAGGCTCCCAAAACTCAATAGGGATGACATTAGTGAAAATACCCAACAGTGAGGAAATAGAACCTAAGAGACCACCTCCAGTAGATAGACATGCTCCAGTTGAGGGAGGGGATCACCCACCCATCTCAAAAATAATTAATTAATTAATTAATTTTTGATACTTTATTTACATTTACAATGTCTCCCCTTTTCTAGGTCTCCTCTTTGGAAACCCCCTATCCCCTCCCCCTCCCTACCTCTATGAGGGAATTCCACCTCCCACCCACCCGCCCACCCATTCCTGTATTCCCACCTTGACATTACCCTTTACTGGGGCCTCTAACACCCTCAGGCCCAAGGGCCTCTATTCACACTGATGGCCAATGAGGCCATCCTCTGCCACATATGTGGTCCGAACCATTAGTCCCTCCATGTGTATTCTTTGGTTGGTGGTCCAAACTCCAGGATGACCGGGGTGGGGGGTTCAGGCCCAAGATGCTCTTGCTCCCTCCATGGGGCTGCAAACTCCCTCAGTTCCTTCAGACCTTTCTCCAATTCCTCCATCTGGGACCTCACTCTCAGTCCAGTGGTTACTGTTAAGTGAAAGATGGGCATTCTGAACTTTTGGGCTAATATCCGCTTATCAGTGAGTACATACCGTGTTCGTTCTTTTTTGACTGAGTTACCTCGCTCAGGATGATATTTTCAAGTTCCATCCATTTGCCTGCAAATTTCATGAAGTCATTGTTTTTAATAGCTGAGTAGTACTCCATTGTGTAGATGTACCACATTTTCTGTATCCATTCCTCTGATGAGGGACATCTGGGTGGTTTCCAGCTTCTGGCTATTATAAATTTGGCTGCTATGAACATAGTGGAGCATGTGTCTTTATTACATGTAGGAGCATCTTCTGGGTATATGCCCAGGAGAGGTATAGCTGGGTCCTCAGGTAGAATTATGTCCATTTTTTGGAGGGTCTGCCAAACTGATTTCCAGAGTGGTTGTACCAGCTTTCAACCCCAGGAACAGTGAAGGATTGTTCCTCTTTCTCCACATCCTCACCAGCATCTGCTGGCACCTGAGTTTTTGATCTTAGCCATTCTGACTGGTGTGAGATGGACTCTCAGGGTTGTTTTGATTTGCATTTCCCTGATGACTAGGGATGTTGAGCATTTCTTTAGGTGCTTCTCAGCCCTACAAATTTCCGCAGTTGAGAATTCTCTGTTTAGCTCAGTTCCCCATTTTTTGATGGGGATATTTGGTTTTTTGGAGTCTAACTTCTTGAGTTCTTTGTATATATTGAATATTAGCCCTCTATCAGACATAGGATTGGTTAAGATCTTTTCCCAATCTGTTGGTTGCCGTTTTGTCCTATTGACAGTGTACTTTCCCTTACGGAAGCTTTTCAATTTCATGAGGTCCCATTTGTCTATTCTAGATCTTAGAGTATAAGCCACTGGTGTTCTGTTCAGGAACTTTTCCCCCGAACCCAGATGTTCGAGAGTTTTCCCCACTTTGTCTTCTATCAGCCTCAGTGTAACTGGATTTATTTGGAGGTCCTTGATCCACTTGGACATGAGCTTTGTACAGGGAGATAGGAATGGATCAATTTGCATTCTTCTACATGTATACTGCCAGTTGAACCAGCACTATTTCTTGAAAATGCTGTCTTTTTTCCACTGAGTGGTTTTAGCTCCTTTGTTGAAAATCAAGTGACCATATGTGTGTGGGTTCATTTCTGGGTCCTCAGTTCTATTCCACTGATCTACCTGCCTGTCACTGTACCAATACCATGCAGTTTTTATCACTACTGCTCTGTAGTACAGCTTGAGATCAGGGATGCTGATTCCCC
>CM052702.1:387442-438067 GCA_028551405.1 Uromys caudimaculatus
TGGGATTGCAAGCTGGTACAACCACTCTGGAAATCAGTTTGTCGATACCTCAGAAAAATGGACATAATTCTACCTGAGGACCCAGCTATACCTCTCCTGGGCATATACCCAGAAGATGCCCCAACATGTAATAAAGACTCGTGCTCCAACTATATTCATAGTAGTCATATTTATAATAGACAGAAGCTAGAAACAACCCAGATGTCCCTCATCAGAGGAATGGATACAGAAAATGTGGTACATCTACAAAATGGAGTACTCTTCAGCTGTTAAAAACAATGACTTAATGAAATTTTCAGGCAAATGGATGAAACTTGAAAATATCATCCTGAGCGAGGTAACTCAGTCACAAAAGAATGAACAGGGCATGTACTCACTGATAAGCGGATATTAGCCCAAAAGTTCAGAATGCTCAAGTTTCACTTTATGGTAACCGCTGGACTGAGAGTGAGGTCCCAGATGGAGGAGTTGGAGAAAGGACTGAAGAAACTGACGGAGTTTGCAGCCCCATGAAGGGAGCAACAGCATCAAGGGGTCTACACCCCACCCCCCGATTGTCTTGGAGTTTGGAGCACCAACCAAAGAATACACATCTATGGACCCATGATTCGGGCCACATATGTGGCAGAGGATGGCCTCGTTGGCCATCAGGGAGAGAGGAGAGGCCATTGGGCCTGAGGGCCTTAGAGGCCCCAGTAAAGTGTAATGTCAAGGTGCGAATGTGGGAATGGGTGGGCGGGTGGGTGGGAGGTGGAATTCCCCCTTAGCGGTGGGGAGGGGGAGGGGATAAGGGGTTTCCAAAGAGGAGACCTAGAAAAGGGAAAACATTGGAAATGTAAACAAAGTATCAAAAAGAAAGTTCTGTTTAGATCTGTAATACATTTGTAAGTTTCAGTTTTGAGGTTTTTATTATTGGATATTTCTTTTATTTAAAGTTCAAATGTTATCTCCTTTCCCAGTACCTCCTCTGGAAAACCCTTATCTACCCCCTTCCCCTTGCTTATATGAGTGTATTCCTCCTCCCACCCACCCACTTTCACCTCTCTGCCTTCTAATTTCCCTAGACTTGGGCCTTGAGCCTTCATAGGATCCTCTCATTGATGCCTAACAAGACCACCCTCTACTACATAAGTGCCTGGAGCCATGAATCCCTCCATATTTACTCCTTTGTTGGTGATTTAGTCCCTGGGAGCTCTGGGGGTCTGGTTGGTTGATATTGTTGTTCTTCCTATAGGGTTGCAAACCACTTCAGCTCTTTCTGTCCTTTCTCTAACTCCTCCATTGGGGATCCAGTGCGCAGTCCAACAGTTGTCTGTGAACATCCGCCTCTGTATTTTTCAGGCTTTGGCAGAGCTTCTCAGGAGACAGCTATCTCAGGCTCCTTTAAGAAGCACTTCTTGGCATCCACAATAGTGTCTGGGTTTGGTGATTGTATATGGAATGGATGTCCAGGTCGGGTAGTTAATATATCTTATAAACTAGCTCTATGTTGAATATATACTTGATAAAAGTATTTTTACAGTCTCTTTGATACCTCTTTGCCTAAATGAATGTCCTTTGCAATAGAGAAGCTTCTCAGTTTCATGTGGTCTATACTATAAGTATTCTGATTAGAAAGTCTTTTCATGTACCAATGAGTTCAAGACAATTTATTGTATTTCCTTTATGTTTAGATGCTTGATGAATTTGAAAGTGAGTTTTGTGCAAAATGATAAGTACATATAGATTTGCATTCTATTATATGCAACCATTCATTGCCAAAACCAATTTTTGAGGATGCTATCTTTCATCCATTGTGTGTTTCTCTCCCCTTTGTCAAAATTTTGGTGTCCATAGTTGTGTGGATATATTTTTGGGTCTTCAATTAAATTCCACTGGTAAAGGCAACAGTTTTTAATACCAAGAAATTACAGTTTTCATGGCTATAGCTCTTCAATATAACTTGAAATTAGTGATGATGTTACTGCCAGCAGTTCTTTTCAGAAATACCTCCTTTTAGATATATTTGATCCATACTGGTCTCTCTCTCTCTCTCTCTCTCTCTCTCTCTCTCTCTCTCTCTCTCTCTCTCTGTGTGTGTGTGTGTGCGTGTGTGTGTGTGTGTGTGTGTGTGTGTGTGTGTTCCCATATGAAGCTGAAAGTTGGTATTTCAATATCTTTGAAAACTGTGACAGAATTTTGATGGATAATTCACTGAATAGTTTAATTTATTTTCAAGGACTGCAGTTTTCTTGGTATAAATTCACTTGATTCATTAATAAGGATGATTTTTCCATCTTCTTAATTCTTCCTTCAAAATGTTTACTCTACAAGTCTTTTATTTGCTTGGTTAGAGTTGTCCCAATGAGTTTCTGATGTTATTGTGAAAGGCATTGTTTTCATGTTTTTTTCAGACCATATGTCATTTATGCATGAAAAGTCTACTAATTTCGTGTATTAATTGCATATCCTTCTACTATGCCGAATGTATTTATCAGTTGTAAAATTTCTTGGTAAAAAGTTTAGAGTCTCGATAGAGACAGCACCAGGGCAAGTGAGAGTCAAACAGGCCATAGACAATGTTGTGCCCCGCAGAGGAAAATCAAGAAAACATGGGCAAAGGAGGTCCTAAGAAACCTAGAGGCAAAATGTCCTTATATGCATTCTTTTGCAAACCTGCCAGGAGGAGCACAAGAAGAAGCAGCTGAATGCTTCTTTCAACTTCTCAGAGTTCTCCAAGAAGTGCTCAGAGAGGTGAAAGACCATGTCTGCTAAAGAAAAGGGGAAATTTGAAGATATGGCAAAGGCTCACAAGGCTCGTTATGAAAGAGAATGAAAACCTACATCCCCCCAAAGGGGAGACTGAAAAGAAGTTCAAGGACCCCAATGCACCCAAGAGGCCTTCTTCAGCCTTCTTCTTGTTCTGTTTTGATTACGGCCCTAAAATCAAAGGCGAGCATTCTGGCTTATCCACTGGTGATGTTGAAAAGTAACTAGGAGAGATGTGAAAAAAACACTGCAGCAGATGACAAGCAGCCCTATGAGAAGAAGGCCACCAAGCTGAAGGAGAAGTACGAGAAGGATATTGCTGCCTACAGAGCTAAAGGAAAACCTGATGCAGCGAAAAAGGGGTGGTCAAGGCTGAAAAGAGCAAGAGAAAGAAGGAAGAGGAAGATGAGGAGTAGTATGAAGAAGATGAGGAAGAGGAGGGAGAAGAGGAAGAGGAACTAGATGATGATGAGGAATAAGCTGATTCTGGTGCAGACTTTTTTTTCTTGTCTAGAAAGCATTTAACCCCCCTGTACACAACTCACTTCTTTTAAAGAAAAAAAATGAAATGAAAGGCTGCATAAGATTTGTTCTTAATGTAGTGGAGCATGCGTCTTTATTATATGTTGGAGCATCTTTTGGGTATATGCCCAGTAGAGGTATAGCTGGATCCTCAGGTATGTTCATAGCAGCCATATTTATAATAGCCAGGAACTGGAAACAACCCAGATGTCCCTCAGCAGAGGAATGGATAAAGAAAATATGGTACATTTACCCAATGGAATACTACTCAGCTTTTAAAAACAATGACTTCATGAAATTTGCAGACAAATGGATGGAACTTGAAAATGTCATCCTGAGCGAGGTAACTCAGTCACAAAGAAACAAACATGGTATGTACTTACTGATAAGTGGATATAGCTAAAAAGTTTGGAATACCCAAGTTTCACTATACAGTAACCACTGGACTGAGGAGTGAGGTCCCAGATGGAGGAGTTGGAGAAGGGACTGAAGGAACTGAGGGAGTTTGCAGCCCCATGGAGGGAGCAACAGTGTCAACTGGCCTGATGTCCCCAGTCTTCCTGGAGGCTGGACCACCAACCAAAGAATACACATCGAGGGACCCATGGCTCAGACCACATATGTGGCAGAAGAGGGCCTTGTTGGCCATCATGGGGAGGAGAGGCCCTTGGGCCTGAGGGTGTTAGAGGCCCCAGTAAAGGGGCATGTCAAGGTGGGAAAACTGGAATGGGTGGGTGAGTGGGTGGGAGGTGGAATACCCTCATAGAGTTGGGGTAGTGGGAGGGGATCGGGGGTTTCACAAGAGGAGACCTGGAAAGGGGGAAACATTGGAAATGTAAATAAAGTATTAAAAAAAAAGATTTGTTTTTAAACTGTACAGTGTCTTTTTTTATATACTTTACACACTACCAAATGTGTCTTTAGATAGGTCTGTCCTGGTGGTATTTTGAATAGCCACTAATCTTGCCTGGTACTTCTGGGGGTTGTAAATTGGCATGGAAATTTAAATCAGGTTCTTGTTGGTGCACAGCACAAATTAGTTATATATGAGGACAGCAGTTTTGTTTTTGTTTTTTGTTTTTGTTTTGATTTTCCTTGGGTTTTATTTTTGATTTTTTCATCTTCAGTTGTCTCTGATGCAGCTTATACGAAGATAATTGTTCTTTTAATTGAATACCACTTTGTAAGTACAAAAAAAAGTTGAGCTGTTTTGTTGACATTCTGAATGCTTCTAAGTAAACACAATTTCTTTTATTAAAAAAATTTTAGAGTCTCTTATATGTATAATCATATAATCTTCAAATAAAGATACTTTTACTTCTTCCTTTACAATACTTTTTCTGTTTCTTTTCATGGAATAATTTGAGGAGTACTAACGATAACTCTTCTTTGAAATTCTGAACTAAACCAATCGGGACCTGGGCAATTTTTTTCAGAGTATTTTCTTTCTTTCTTTTTTTAAACATGACTTTTCTTTCTTTCTGTCTTTCTGTCTTTCTGTCTTTCTTTCTTTCTTTCTTTCATTCTTTCTTTCATCTGTCTTTCTTTCATTACTTTCTTTCTTTTCTTCTTTCTTTCTTTTGCTCTCTTTCTTTGTTCTAAAGACTTATTTATTTTACGTATGTGAGTACATTGTCATTCTCCTTGGATACGCCAGAGGAGGGCATTGGATCCTATTACAGATGGTTGTGAGCCACAGTGTTGTTTCTGGGAATTGAATTCAGGACCTCTGGAAAAACAGCCAGTGTTCTTAACTGAGTATTTTCAGTAGTGTTTTTATTTGACTGTAGCTTATAAATCTGTTGAAATTGCTTATCTTATCTTGATTGAACTTTGCTTGGTAGTATGAACCAAGAAATAATATTTTCAAGTTTCTAATTTAGTAGAGTAGAGGTTTTTAAAATAGGCCCTTATGATTTTCTGATTTCTGCCCTGTCTGCTCTTATATCCCCTCTTGATCTCTGATTTCATTGAGTTTGATCTTCTTGATTTGTCTTTTATATAATTTGGCTAAGAGTTATTCAATATCATTCTCTCAAAGAAGCAACTCTTTGTTACATTTATTGTTTATATTTTTTCTTTTTGTTTCTATTTTATTGATTTCAACTTGTGTTTGATTATTTCAATCCATATTCTCTTATTTGGGGATGTTACATCTTTTCTTTGTTCCAGATATTTTAAAATGGGTTATTAAGCTGTTAATATGTGCTGTCCCTCTTTTTCAAATGCAGACACTTAGTGCTATGGATTTGCCTATAATAATCACCTTCATTGTATCACATAAGTTTAGGTAAGATGTGCTTTCCTTAAATTCTAAAAAGTTGTTAATTGCATTCTTGTTCTCTGTATTGACACATATTCATTCAGTGGTGAGTTATTCAGTTCTTATGAATTTATAAACTTTCTTTTTAAATAAATATTTATTTATTTATTTACATTATAAATGTTGCCCCCTTCCCAGTACCCTCTCCTAGAGTTTCCCACCCCATTCCACCTCCCACTTGTTTCTGAGAAGATGCAGCCTGAGCATCTGCTTATGCTGGGGCACCAAGTTTCTACAGGACTAGATACATCTTCTCCCACTTGGGCCAGATGAGGCAGTCAGGCTTCTGCTATTTATGTGCTGGGTGCTCTCTGACTAGCTGCTGTATGGTCTTTGGTTGGTGGCCTTGTCTCTGAGAATTCCCAGGGGTCCAGGTTAGGTGGCACTTTTGTCTTCCTATGTGGTTGTTGTCCCTTCAGTTCATGAAAACCTTCTCCTAACTCTTCCATACTGGTACATGAACCTCAATTCAATGGTTGGCTGTAAGGATCTGCATCTATCTCAGTCAGCAGCTGGTAGAACCACTCAGAGAACAAGCATACTAGGCTCTTTTTTGCAAGCATAACATATCAACAGTAATTATAGCAGGGTTTAGTGAACACTTATGGAATGAATTCTGCATTGGACCTTTCACTAATTGGTGTTTCCTTCACCTCTGTTCCATTTTTTGTTCCTGTATACTTTTAGAAAGGAACAATACTGAGTCAAAAATTTGGACAGTTTGTTGATGTCCCCATCTCTCCACTAGGGACCCTGTATATCTCTTGGAGGTGGATTGTTAAGGTTCCATCTCCCCACTATTGGGCATTTCAGCTATGGCCACCCACATTGAGTTCTGCAAGCCTCTCACATTCCAGGTTCCTGGGACTTTCTAGAGGTTCTCCTTACCCCTAACCCCACCACAGAAGGTGCATATTTGCATTCATTATCCTGGCCTTCTGGGCTTCTCTCCTGTCTTCCCACATACCTGATCCTGCCCTCTCTGTTCTTTCCCATCACTGATCCCAACCAGGTGCCTCCCTCCCACTGCCTCCTATGATTATTTTATTCCCTCTTCTATATGAGATAGACGCGTTCTCACTTGGGCTTTCCTCTTTGTTAAACTTTTATATTCTGTTGGGTATGTCATGGATATTCTGTACTTTGGCTAATATCCACTTATAAGTGAGTACCTACCATTCAGGTACTTTTGGGTCTGAGTTACTTCACTCAGGATGATATTGTTTAGTTTCATCCATTTGCCTGCAAAATTCATACTGTCCCTTATTTAATTGCTGAACAGTATTCCATTGTATAAATAAACCATATTATCTGTATCCATTCATTGGCTGAGAGACATCTGAGTTGCTTCTAGCTTCTGGCTATTACCCAAAATGCTGCTACGAACATACTAGAGCACATGTCCTTGTGGTATAATGGAACATCTTTTGGGATTATGCTCAGGAACAGTATACCTGGATCCAGGAAGAACTATTTCCAATTTTCTGAAGAAACTCAAGATTGATTTTCTGAGTGGGTGTGCCAGTTTGCAGTCCCACCAGCAATGGGAAGAGTGTTCTTTTTCCAAATACTCACCTGCACATGCTGTCACTTGAGTTTATGATCTTACAGTTCTGATTGGTTTAAGGTGGAATCTCAGGGTTTTTTTGACTTGTATTCCTCTGATGACTAAGGGTTTTGAATATTTCTTTAAGTGCATCTGGGCCATTCAAGATATAAATAAAGTATCAAAAAATTAAAAAAAATGAATGTAGATACCATGTCCCATTAAGCACCAAAAAAAATAAGCTTTGATTTACAACTTTCTTTGTTCTGTTACTATAAAAACTCCATGAAAGAGCTTCCATATTGGAATGTGGGACCTGGGGAAACCTAGCTGTGTTCCTCAGCCATGGTCATTCGAATTTGGCTCCAGAATAAACTATCTCATTCCCTTTGACGTGAGGAAAAAAAAAAGAAAGAAAGAAGAAAGCATGGTGGTTTCATGGGACTCTAACAAACTAATTCACCAAACTTAGACCCTAGCGAGAAGCTATTGAAGCTTTGGCATTATACTTAAACCTTTGGTATCAACATTTATAAAGTGTATGTATTGCCCACGTTAATATCACTTATTTCCAGTTGTGTAGAGTATAGACTTTATTAATAAGATCTCAGGAATTTTTTTAATCTCCCCCATTCCTGTTATGTCTCTCTTTTCATTCCTGATTTCCTTAATTTTGGATGCTATCTCTGTGCCTTTTAATTATTGCAGGTAAGGTTTTATCTATCTTGTGATTGTTCTCAAGGAACCAGTTTTTGGTTTTTTGGTTTTGTTGATTCGTTGGAGTGTTCTCCTTGTTTAATATTGGTTGATTTCAGATTTAAGTTTGAATATATACTGCCATCTACTCCATTTGTGCATGTTTGTCTCATTTTGGCCTAGAGCTTTCATTTCCACTGTTAAGTTGCTAGTAGAGAATCTCTCCAATTTCTATATGAAAGCATTTAGTGCTATGAATTTTCCACTTACCACCGCTTTATTGTGTCCCATGCATTTGGGTATGCTCTGCCTTCAGTGCACTGAATTCCAGAATGCCTTCAATTTCCTTCTTTATTTCTTCCCCGACAAAGTTATCATTGAGTAGAGAATTATTCAGTTTCCACGTGTATGTAGGATTTCTTTGTTTTGGTTGTTGAAGTCCATCCTTAGTCCATGGTGATCTGATAAAATGGAAGGGGTCATTTTAAGCTTCTCGTACCTGTTCAGGCTTATTTTTTGTCTCGTTATTCTGTCAGATTTAACCAAGGTTTCATGAGGTGCTGAGAAGAATGTGTATTCTTTTGTTTTGTGGTGAAAAGTTCTGTATATATCTGTTAAATCCATTTGGTTCATAACTTCTTTTAGTTCCACTGTGTCTCTGTTTAGTTTCTGTTTCCATGATCTGTCCATTGGTGAGAGTGGGGTGTTGAAGTCTCCCACTATTTTTCTGTGTGTTTCAATTTGTGTTTTAAACTTTAGTGGAGGTACTTTTGCCAATGTTGGTGTCCTTGAATTTGGGCCATAGATGTTCAGCATTGAGACTTCTACTTGGTGTACTTTTCCTTTTATGAATATGAAGTGTCTTTCCCCATCACTTTTGATAACTTTGGGTTGAAACTCTTTTTTATTGGATATTAGTGTTTCCAGCTTGTTTCTTGGCACTGTTTGCTTGGAAAACTTTTGTCCAACATTTTGCTCTGAGGTTTGTTTTTCTTTGTCACTGGGGTATGTTTCTTTTATTAAGCAGAATGATGTTTCCTGTTTACATATCCAGTCTAATAGCCTGTTTTTTCTTTTCATTGGGAGTCCATTGATGTTCATAGATAGTGGTGGCTCCCAACAATTAATGATCAATGATTGTTAGTTGATGGCATTTTTGTTGTTAGAGGTGATATGGTGTGTGTGTCTGTGTGTCTGTGTGTGTGTGTGTGTGTGTGTGTGTGTGTGTGTGTGTGTGTGTGTGTGTGTTTGCATGTGCACACGTGATTCTCTTCTTTTGGGTTGGTTTTGAGATGTTTAATTTCTTGTGTTTTCCTTGGTGTAGATACCCATCTTGAGTTGGAGTTTTGCTTTAGTATCCTCTGTAGTGATGGAGTAGTATAAAGATCTTTAAATTTAGTTTTGTCATGGAATAAAGTTTTGCTGGTATAGCAACCTGGAATGACATTCGTATTCTCTTATGGTGTGGATGACATCTGTCCAGGATGCCTTTTAGAATGTCTGTTGGGAAGTCAGGAATAATTACAATAAGTCTGCCTTTGTGAGTTATTTTCCCCTTTTCCCATATGGCTTTTAATATTCTTTCTTTGTTCTGTATATTTAGTATTTTGATTATCATGTCATGGGAAGATTTTCCTTACAGGTCCAATCTATTTCATGTTCTGTAGGCTTCTTATATGTTTGTGGCCATCTCTTTCTTTAGGATATGGAAGTTTTTTCTATGAATTAGTCGAAGATGTTTTCTGGTCTTTTGGACTGGGATTCTTCTTTTTCGTTTAGTCTTAGGTTTGTTAATTTCCTTATGTCTCAAAATCCATTGATGTTTTGGAATAGGAACTTTTTACACTTTGTATTTTCTTTGACCAAAGTGTCAATATCTTCTATTATATCTTCTACCCCTGATATTCACTTTTCCATTTCTTGTATTCTGTTGGTGATGCTTGCATCTGTAATTTCTGATCTCTTTCCCAGTTGTTTCATCTCCAGGATTGCCTCCATCTGTGATTTGAGAGAGAACATAAAGTTGGATGAGTAGAGAGGTGGGACGTATTTTTCTGAATCATTTGGGGAGAGTTAAACCTTGATCAACATGTATAAAAAGTTTTGAAACTTGAAGATTAAATGTCAGCATGTAATGTGATCTATCATAAACACAGTATAGATGTAAGGAGAGTACAATTATTAATAAATTCTTATGGCAAGGGTTGATGGTAGTGGTTTGGGAATTGGATTGCAGGCCTAGATCCGCCATAACTAGTTCCCCACAAATCAATCATGGATTTATAACTGATTTACTGCATCAGTAGTGTTCAGAATATATAGCTCTGTCTAGAATTCTTGTTTCATTTGAATAGTATAATAAGTTTCTTCCAGAGAACCTTGAAAGAAGATACAGAAAATTAAAGGTAGTTGTGGGGTTGTTTTTTGTTTTGTTTTTTCGTGACAGGGTTTCTCTGTGAAGCCCTGGTGGTCCTGGACCACTCTGAAGACCAGGCTGGCCTCGAACTCAGAAATCCACCTGCATCTGGCTCCCAAGTCCTGGGATTAAAGTCACGTGCCATCACTGCCCAGCAGGAAGTTGTGTTTTATAAATGATTTTCCATACCCATAATGAGACTGTAGCCTTTAGATAATGAATGTTAACCACTCTGTGCAGATTTTATCATCTGGATCAGGCCCTTTATTATATGGGTGTTTCTGTGGAATTAACTCCACATCTTTACATTGTGTCCCTTAGTATCAGCCCTCTCTAGAAGCATTTCTCCTCTTCCAATTGAAAATATGTTCTCACCAAAGATACTAAATCACCACCTGGTTATCAGTATCTCAGTCATATACATAGGCACATTTAATTTAGTTCATGGGCAAAAATTATTAGACTTGATTGATTGATTAAATACAAGAATGTGAAATTCACTGTTAAGGAGTTGGAGTAGAATCAGATACTATTGAGGAAAGAGGGTGAATATGATTCCAATACACTGTGTGAAATTCTCAAAGAATTAATAAATTTGTTCTGAAAAAACAAGTGTACAAACTCATGGAAGCTAAATAATATACTACAATATAATAATCATGCAAATGATGCATCAAGAAGAAAACTTAATAAAAACAAAACCCTAGAATGGAAAGACAAAAATCAACGTACCAAAATGTATGAGACACAATGAATATAAGTGAGTGAGAAAAGTTTAGAAGTATAAGCACTTACTGGAAGAGAGGAGAGAGAGAGAGAGAGAGAGAGAGAGAGAGAGAGAGAGAGAGAGAGAGAGAGATTTTATATGAATGTTTAATGTTCTCTTTGATTTTTTGGGTAAAACAACAACAAAAAACAGGAACATATAACACCAAATAAAAGTAGATAGAAATATATAACCAAAGACTTGTCTAAAATTAATGAAATGGAAATGCAATAAAAAATATAGTGGATTATAGGATCAGAGTTGAGGAGGATGCAACATTTGTCTCAACACTGGGAGTAACTGCGACCAGCAGGATTCAGGGACCCAGGAGCCCCGCCCAACCAGTGGCACTGGTTACTTCGTCCATTGCCAAAAAATTGTTATGAGGTATAAGCCAGAGGGGCCAGAGAAGAGCAATGGCTCAGTGGGATGAAATGCCTGTGGTAGGAATAGGTGGGTTGCTCCATGTATTGTAAGATGCATCCCTAGCATCTGCTCTCTAGGTGTCACTCCTCCCTCTAGATGTGGCACAATACACAACAGTTATTGATAAATGGTACTTTGGAGTGCACCCCAGGTTGAGGATCTCTTCTGTAAACTGGTCTCCTTCTACATACACAAACATTGGCAGTCTTAGAATTGAGTTTGCCTCCTTCAACATTCTACCAAACAATTAAGTATTGTTTTTTAACAAACCACACACAACCACACCCGACCCTGATCCCATTTGTACTTGTGTGCTCATTGGAACTGCTCAATGTAACTGTCTCCATACTTAAAGGTGTTGAACTCTTCTTTATTGACATTGGAAAGGAAGGAGATGAATACCTTGGTTATAAAAGCCAGCTGATTTATCCTTTTTGTTGTTGTAAGTATGAGGACAACTATGGAAGAGTTAGGGAAAGGAATGAAATAGAGGAAGGGGATGGAAGCCTCATAGGAAGAACAACACTATCAACTAACCTGGACCCTCAGACCTCCCAGAGACTAATCCACCAACCCAAGAGCATACAAAGGCTGGTCCATGGCCCCCAGAACATATGTAGCAGAGGACTGCCTGTCTGACCGTAGTAAAAGAAGATGTGTAAAATCCTGTAAAGACTTGATGCCCCATAGATAGGGGATGCTAGGGATGGTGAGCTAGGGTATGTGGGTTAGGGTGGTGGGTGAGAGGGGAAACACACTCTCAGAAGCAAAGTGGAAGAGGATGGGGTGAAAAATCTGATCAGGAGACCAGGAAGGGGCAATATTTGGAATGCAAATAAATAAAATAATTTAATTTAAAAAATTCACCATTGGGGTTGTAGCCCACATGTTGAAAATTGGTGTTTTAAAGCCTCTCACAAAAATCCTGAATTTGATTTGAAATTGTAGAAAAGAATTAATAATGCAAAGATGATACCCAAAAGAAAGAATAGAAACAAAATAGGGTGTCAGATAGTTTTGGAGGGGGAGCTCTGGTTTTTATTTTTAATACCAGGGCCTTGAGTAAGACAACAAGGAATGGTGTTGGTTCCAGAAGATTCTAGAAGTTACCAAGCCTTATAGCTTAATGCTCACCATAAGAAAAGGAAATATTCAAAGCCCAAAGAACCTTTATTTTGATTTTAAGATGATCTCTCATCACCCACATTATTTCTCAGTTCACTGTGTAGCAGAAAATGTCTTTGACTAACTTGTAGGCTTCCCTTCAACCTCCTTCTGGCAGCGATTTCAGAGATTTGTCAGCACCAACAAATATGTTCCCAAAGAACCTTTATGTGTGTCTTAGTCAGGGTTTCTATTCCTACACAAACATCATGACCAAGATGCAAGTTGGGGAGGAAAGGGTTTTGAGCTTACACTTCCATGTTGCTGTCCATCACCAGAGGAAGTCAGGACTGGAATTCAAGCAGGTCAGGAATCAAGAGTTGATGCAGAGGCCATGGAAGGATGTAACTTACTGGTTTGCTTGCTTCTCCTTGCTTGCTCAGCCAGCTTTCTTATAGAACCTAAGACTACCAGCCCACAGATGGTACCACCCACAAGGGGCCCTCCCCCCTTGATCACTAATTGAGAAAATGCCTTACCACTGGATTTCATGGAAGCATTTTCTCAACTGAAACTCCTTTCTCTGTGATAACTTCAGCTTGTGTCAAGTTGACACACAAAACTAGCCAGTACAATTGACCCCTTGTCAACTTGACACACAAACACATCACCAATAAGCCTCGACCCTTACTTCCTTATTTATTCCCAAGATCTAAATAACTTTAAAAGTCCCAGAGTCTTTGTAAATTCTTACATATTAACATTTCAGTCCCTTTTAAACATCCATTGTCTTAAAATTCAAAGTCTTTAAAAAATTCAATGTCTCTTAACTGTGGGCTCCCCTAAAATACCTTCTTTCTTCAAGAGAGAAAAATATCAGGCCACAGTCACAATCAAAAGCAAAATCAAACTCCAACTGTCCAATGTCTGGGATCTACCCACAATCTTCTGGATTCCTCCAAGGGCTTGAGTCATTTCTCCAGCTTTGCCCTTTGTAGCACACATGGCTCCAGAAGCCTGTACTCCACTGCTGCTGCTGTTCTTGGTGGTCATCTCATGGTACTGGTATCTCCAAAACACTGCTGTCTTCTGCTGCAACTAGGTTTACTAACAGCCTCTCATAGGCTCTCTTCATGGTGCCAAGCTTCACCTCCCTTGCATGACCCCTTCAGTCCTCTGTGGTCAATTGCAACTGAAGCTGCACCTTCACCAATGGCCTTCTGTGGCCCCTCACAGTGCCCAGGCTTCAGCTGCTCTTCATGACTCCTTCATGCCTTCAAAACCAGTACCACCTGGCTTACTCTTACACATTACCAAGTCCAGCGACTGAACAAGGTACAACCTTGGCTATCTCTGGAACTCAGCCTCTGTGCTCTCAAAAAACACTTCTCAGAAGATTTCAT
Source organism: Uromys caudimaculatus (assembly GCA_028551405.1). Classification (NCBI taxonomy): domain Eukaryota; kingdom Metazoa; phylum Chordata; class Mammalia; order Rodentia; family Muridae; genus Uromys; species Uromys caudimaculatus. Next base: position 401,393 of record CM052702.1, read on the forward strand.
TCACCCCAGTGATGCTGGTCTCTTCTTAATCACCACTAATATCTTATTAGCTCCAGCTAACCAGCATCAATAGTCCCAGTAATGCAATGGTTTTGCTTTAGTAGTTCTGGTATCTTGTTAATACAGCTGATTTCTTCAGCCCCAGCTAACCAAAACTACAGAATCTTAAATCAAACTAGTAATGGCCCTGATAAGAGTCTTTAATCTTCCCTCTGAAATTTCACAAGCCAGGCCTCCATCTTCTGCACTGTTCTCAACATTATCTTCCAAGCTCCTATACAACATCCCGCAAAGCTCTTAACACCAAATGGATATTCTAGCCCAAAGTTCCAAAGTCCTTCTACAGTCCTCCCCAAAATATGGTCAGGTTGCCACAGGAATACCCCACTATGCTGGTACCAATTTATCTTTGTAAGGGTTTCTATTCCTACACAAACATCATGACCGAGATGCAAGTTGGGGAGGAAAGGGTTTATTGAGCTTACACTTCCGTGCTGCTGTCCATCACCAGAGGAAATCAGGACTGGAATTCAAGCAGGTCAGGAATCAGGAGCTGATGCAGAGGCCATGGAGGGATGTAGCTTACTTGTTTGCTTGCTTCTCCTGGCTTGCTCAGCCTGCTTTCTTATAGAACCTAAGACTACCAGCCCACAGATGGTACCACCCACAAGGGGTCCTTCCCCCTTGATCACTAATTGAGAAAATGCCTTACCACTAGATCTCATGGAAGCATTTTCTCAACTGAAACTCCTTTCTCTGTGATAACTTCAGCTTGTGTCAAGTTGACACACAAAACTAGCCAGTACAATGTGATTGTGGGTGCTGCTGTTTTTCTACTTTTTGTGTTTAACATGTGGATTGGTTTGTTCACCTGATGAGGTAAATCTGGGATGTATGCAGTTGCATACCATAATTCCAATCACTAGGGATGCCTAGGCAGGAAAATTGGATGTACAAGACTAGAATGAGTTCTTGAATTTAAGCCTAAAATATGTTAGAAGATCTTCTCTTAGAAGAAAGAAAGTAAAACTGAGAAACTTTTAAAAGTATTTTGTTGTTGTTTGTTTGTTTTCAAATGCTTTCCCCATTTATTTTAAATCATGTAAGTGTGATGGAGAAACTCATGCATCCATGAGTGCACATCCCCAGAGATGACAGATGAGGACACAAAAGACCAAAGAGCAGGATTCATAGGCTGTTGTGTGCCTGGCAACCATGCTCCCTTAATCACAAAATCATCTCTCCATCCCCAAACAGAGAATCTTTGTATATATTTGTATTCATTTTAAAGGAACAGGTGTTAACAATTACCAGAAAGATCTAGGACTACACAGAGCCTGGCTGTGTCTTTCTTTTTTGTGACAATGTCTCATAATCCATTCTTCCCTCAGATTCCTGATTGAGCTGATAACTGTCATGTACCACCATGCCTGTCTTGATCAGTATGTTTTCATTAAAAAGAAAAAGACATTTAAAAACACTTTAAAGGTTTTGTTTTGTGCTTAAGATGCATTCCTTGATTTTCATCATATTTGGCAACATGTTCTAGTTTGATTTTTGTTGCTGTGATAAAACACTGACCAAAACAACTTTGAGAATAATATGATTCATTGTGCTTTCTAGTTATACTCTGGCATAGGGAAAACCTAAGCAGAAACTGAAGGAGATCATGGAGGAATACAAATTACTGGTTTGTTCAACCTGCTTTTCAATTTTGAGCAGGCCTGTATGGTTAAGGATGCCACTGCCCACATTGGGTTGAGTTCTGCCACATTGATCATTAACCAAGCAAATGCCCTAAAGATATGTTCACATTTATACCTCCAAAATGACTCTAATTTGTGTCAAGGTGACAAAAACTAACCACCACAATGGTTAACATATCTTTATCAAATTAACTGTGAGGTACATGATATAAAATTCACAAACAAGAAGTAAAACTCTAAAAATTAAATTAAAGAAATTAAATGGAAGAAAAGAACATTGGTCAGAAAGATATCTGAGAAAGAAGCATGTGGATAGATCTCAACACTTGTGCCCCATGTAAATGCTCTTCAAAAGGTGACCTTGGCTGGGGATGTGCTCATTAATCAAGAAAATAGGATGACCTGTTCTGTGCACTATCATCCTCTTTCCCAAGCTATCCCTATCATTGCACAATTGGCTTATAAAAAGTGATCATAATGGAAAACATAGAGGTTAAACAAGGCTTCCCCGACATCAGTTGCTGCTGAGTGCCAGATCTATCAACAGGAAAGACCAATACTGAGCCACACATGTGGCATCATTCCCCAGGGTTACCTGCTAACAACCTGGTTGCAGGTTGACTATATTGAACCCCTTCCTCTCTAAAAGGATAATACTTCCTTACTGGGGTAGATACTTTTCTGACTGTGGAGTTATCTTTCCTGCATGTAATGCTTCTCCCAAACCCACAATATTACAGAATGGTTACATGCAATTGGAGAGTGCTTTAATCAGCACCACAGTATACAACACACTATTGCATCTGACCAACAAACTTACTTCACAGTCAGGGAAGTGAAACAGTGTGCTCACAAAGTTTGTTACACATTTTATGTCTGGAGTACAGAAGATCCCTTAGGATATCTCTTGGTGCTAACAAATTTTTCATTAAAGTAAACTGGAAAATGCAACAGCTTAATCCAGATAGGATGACAAGCACAAAGATACATCAGAAATATACATATGGGTCACTGTTCTTGGAAAGGGTCACAACTTGCTGAGGTGCTTATAGAGAAGCATGGAGGAATTACAAATGACTGCTACGGGCAGGTTGTTATAAATATCAGCTAGGGCTACATTATCAGTTGCACAAAACAGGATTCTATCATGACTGGTTTTTTTTATTATGTTAAGTAAACATTTATGTGGATTTTTTGTTTTGTTTCCTCAATTTCCTTGTCAGGTGGTGTAACACCAATATACAGAACATGGATGGTAATTATATTAAAGTTCAACATAACAGAAGAATGTTCTCTGATAGGCACCACCACCTATTCTTAATTAATAATGTGTTTTCAGTTGTCCATGCCTCCTTCTTAGTACTGGAATACTGTATGAATTTAACCTGTGCAGTTCTTATGAATGATGTTCATGCAATCATTAGTCCTTTTGAGTTTTGATGATACTGTTTCCATGAAGTTACCTAACACCTGGGCCCCTTGTATTTATTGACATGCTTTCCCACACAGATCCCTGAGCCTTGAGTGGCGTTGCTGCTCTATACAAACTGGTAGTAAGGAGATACCCCAGAAGCCAATCCTGACTTAATTTCATCAGTTAAGCTGGTCTCCAACAAGAAGCTTTACCTATGATGCTTAGAATTCAAGTTGCTGTAAAGTACACCACATGCGACCAGAGGAAAAGGGAAAGGGAATAAAAATCAAGTGGGACCCACACCAAAAAGATTCCTCCAATTCTACATGTATAAGTAAAATCAAGTAATATACCCTCTTACAAAAGTTTCCCTCATTCAATTCTCAGGGAAAAGTGAAGAAGATGGTAAGAAAGATCTGAGAGTCAAAGAATGTGGAATCTGGCTGTGAAAATATATCTTCTAGGAATGGTGTAGGTAGACCATGAAGTCTTACCAAATGACACCCAAATTATGATCTGAAGAAGGAACACAGCAATGAGCATACCAAACTGGATGGAAGTAAGTTTCCAAACTTTTAGCCTACACAGGCATTTACAGGAATCTGTAAATCAAGGAATGTAAGAGGTTGTCACCGCCAGGAAAGGAAAAAATGATTGGTCATGTAATACCAAATAATGAGCCATCAGAATATAAATCCATGCAATTTTACATGGTTTCTACATATTTATTTCAAAATGTACACATATATACAAATACACATGGGCAAACTACAAAATAGCACTTAAAAATAAAGTAACAAACAATACTTTAAGAGAAAACTGACACTGAATTCAACAACAGATGTTCAAAAATAATAATGCTTGTCTTTGTATGTGTATGTGTGTTTGTGTGTATAATATGAAACTAAAGTAAGATTAAAGAACTCTCATTCTTATAAAAGTTATAATGAGACCCTTCATCTAGAGTGAATTATATGTTCACAGAATTCACTGACCTTATTGTGATAAAGGTCATTGTGTAAGATATTATTTTCACTACTGATATTTCTCACTGAATGAAACACATTCATTTCATGTAACATGGTATGATTTCATATAAAGTACAAGAGCCTTATATTGTAGACACAATATGAAAACCTTTGTCCATTTCATATACTGTACACTTCTTAATATGTTAGTTATATTTTTAACATCTTCATAACACATTGTAAAACTACTCCAAAAGCCGACTCCTCTGTGATGGCCAGCAACAGTATGCAATGCTCTCACTATGCTCCACACTCTACTAACATTTGCTCTTGTTTCACTTTTCAAATTGGTTCTTTTTATTGCATCAGTAATCTATGATACTCCAAATCACTAATGAGACAATTGACCATTTTGCTAATGTCTTAGTTTCTCTTGCTGTAACAAAATCTACGGTCAAAAGCAACATATGAAAAAAGTGTTGATTTCACTGTGTACCGTGGTCACAGTTAATAGAATGAAACCAAGGCAAGAACATGGATGCAGGAGCCCAATGAGGGTACATGGAATAAAGCTCATTAGTGCTGTCATGGCCAAGTTGTCTAAAATCCTTTTTCTTATAATTCCCAGAGCAACATGCCTACAGGTAGGTGGTACTGTTCACAAACAGTTGGGTTACTTTAATCATTAAGTAAAAGCATGGCTTACACACATACACATGTCAAATTGTAGGCATTCATTCCTCAATTATGATTCCCTATTCTCATATTTGAGGTTTGCGTGCTCAGAAATGAATCCATTTTCCACCAAGACTTAGTCATTGGTATTTCATTAGGCTGTGCTATCCTGCTGTGTTAGTATGAGCTTAGTATATTACTTAATTTTGTTGTATGATTTAGTAGAACTTTTGGGAAGACAAACCCAGAAGATATGTTGCATACCATCTACCAATTTAAACCTAGTGAAGTTTCAATAATGAAATTTATCTTTGTACTGCTGAAGCAAACTTGAACCAGGTCTAACTAAAATAAGACAAAATTTTGCGACAAAAATACTCCCTAGCAACCCTGCACTAAAAGCCAAGATGAAGAAGACCTCCACAAATACCATAAACTTTCCCCTGGTACTATTGTAGACAGGGAGGAAGTTGATCCACACACTGCACAACATCAGCATGCTGATCGTTAGGAACTTGGCTTCCTTGTATCTGTCAGGAAGATTCCTAGCCAAGAATGGCACAGCAAAGCTCCCCAGAGCCAAGGAGCCCAAGTATCCCAGGACAAAGTGGAAGGCAATGACTGAGCCTTTGTTGCAAACAGTTATGGTCTTCCCATGTTCATATTGTGTATCTCTGTCAATAAAGGGAGGAGATATTACCAACTAGATTCCACAGAGGACAAGTTGGATTAGGGTACAAATGGGAATAATGAAGCTAGGTGCTCCTGATGCCAGCATCCCTCTCATCCTTCTTCCTGGAGTAGTGAGCCTGAAAGCCATGACCACAGTTATTGTTTTGGCCAACATAGTAGAAACAACCCCTGTGAAAAATATTCCTAATGTGGTCTGTTGCAGGATGCAGGTGGCCTGGTTGGGATATCCAATGAAGAGCAATGAGAAAAGAAAACAGAAGATGAGAGAGATAAGCAAGATGTAGCTGAGAATGAGGTTATTGACCTTCACAATGGGAGTATCCTTGTACTTTACAAAAGTGACGAGTACTAGAACTGTGAGGGCAGAGAAGCAAAAGGCTATGGAGCTCAGAGCAATCTCCAATGGATCTTCATAAGCCAGAAATGACACAGCTCTTTGGAGGCAGTGAGTTTGCTGTAAGTTGGCAAACTGATTATCTGGACAGCTCACACATGGTTCCATATCTGCTGGTGAACAGCACAAACTCTTATAATATGTCATAATTATGTACTTAATAATTGAGTATTTATATTACTCAGAGAATACATCAAAATTACTTTGGTGTTGAGTATTTATTTCATTCCTTGTTACTGTATGGACTACTGACTTAGGGCTGCTCTGTATTATCCTATGCTTGGTTATAGAACAACATACCATCTTAGGGAATGGAGGAGATAAAATTACTTATTAATTATACGAGAAAGAAAAAAACATAATTTATTTTCAGTGCATTGTAAATAATAATATACATAAAGTAATATTATTTATTTCCTTGAACTTTAAACTATTACAGTCTGTGCAGAGTGCTGACATAGTTCTCAGTGCCAGGTGATAAAATTCAGTACACACTTTGTTGGCTTGAGGGTTGTTCCCTTGGTCAATGTCTTCAAATAGGTACAAGAACATAAAATTACTCATGTAAATATTCTTTGCATAAAGCAGTATTTACATTATTGAAGCTGTATGCCTCATAGAACTATGCAGATCTCCCTTACTGTGGTAAGTTCTCCTTTTTCCCAACTACACTTTACAAGATAGATGCCATGAAGTTTATGGATACTCACAGTCATTCCTCTTTCCGTATTGGGCTATGATTGCTGATAAGCACTATCACATCTTTGGGTGCATTCCTGAAATCCTCACTCTTGTTCTGATTCTTTGATAGCAAATATTTCATGCTTTAAGGCATCAAAGCTCTTAAAATATATTTCCTTAAACAACTGTTATGCTGAGCATATGGTCTTTGCCAGGGACCAAGCTTGATGATAGCAGGGAAACATTGTGGATTGATCATGTAGTCAAGTGACTTTGTTCAAAGAATCAAGGAAAAATAAACATATGTATAGTCTATGCTTAAATTTTATTGTTTAAATAATTCTTATAGGATTACACTGCCATCTCTCCTTCCATGTTCATCAAACTTACTGAACCTGTAATATACAAGTAAGCTTCTCATCCCTCATTCATCTTCCCTGCTTACTGAGTCCTCTGGAACAAGCCAAGCTGCCCTGAGCAACCTGCCACCCCTTCTGCATCCATTCTCCTTCCACCTATCTCTGCTCACTTTCATCAGATCTATAGCTCCTGAATCTTACAGTCCTGTAGATACTGAACCCTACAGACCTGCAGATCCAGAACCATACAACCCAAGGATAGACATCAAAAGCCTGCCACACCAGGACCACGGAGGTTATTTCCCCCAAGAACTGAAAGAACATCCAGTGACAAAACCCATTCTGATGACTAAAGGTCCTTCAAAGAACAGAATCAACAAAGCCAGCACAATATGACACCTTCAGAGTACAGCTACCCTTCTAAAGGAAACCAGGATATCCAATTGCAACTGAAGCACAGGAAAATGATCATGAATCCAATGTTATAAAGATGATAGAGACTTAGCCTCTAGCAGTGCCTTCGAAGGTCTCAGTTGGAGATGATGTACCTAATGCTGTAGAAACTTGAGGGCCCAGGGAAGGAGAAGGTCAAGAAGCAGGAAAGTATCATCCTCTTAGAGACAAATGGGAAGGGAAATGGGATGAAGAACTGTGGGGGGTTGGAGGGGAATGTCTGGAATGTAAAAAAAAATAATGAAAAAGAAAAAAATGTGTACATTTACAAAACGGACTAATATTCAGTATTTAAAATCAAATAATAAATTTGTAAGCAAATAAACGCAACTTAAAAAATGATCATAGAGACCTTTAAAGCGGAAAGGAGTAAATTTCTTTAAAATTACAGGGAAATACAATATGATAGATAGAGGTCTTTAAAGAGGAAAAAATGAATCCCTTAAAGATATACATGGAAATACAATTAAACAGGTGATGAAAATAAATAAAACTGTGCAAGTCCTGAAAGTGGAAACACAAGCAATAAAGAAAATAGAAACTGAGGGAATTCTAGAGATGGAAAACCTAGGGAAGACAACCGGAACAACAGAAGCAAGCATTATGGACAGAATATAGGAGATGGAAAAGAGAATCTCAGGTGTAGAAGATACAATAGAATAAACTGATACATCAGTCAAAGAAAATGTTAAATATAAAAAATTTCTAACACAAACACCCAGGAATCTGGGATACAGCAAAAGACCTAATCAAAGAATAATCAAATGGAAGAAGGGGAGAAGTTCTAGGTCCAAGTCCCAGATAACATTTTCAGCAAAATTATAGAAGTAAACTTTCCCAACCTAAAGAAAGTGATTCCTATAAACATACAAGAAGCTTACAGAAACCAATTAGACTGGATCAGAAAAGAAATTCCTCCCAGCATATAATAATCAAAAGAAAAAATGTACAAAACAAAGAAAGAATATTAAAAGCAGCAGGGGGAAATGGGCAGGAACACACAGTGGCAGACCTATCATAATTACAGCATATTTTCCAAAAGAGCCTCTAAAAGCTAGAAGTGTCTAGACAGATATCTTGCAACTTTTAAGAAGCCACAGATGCCAACCCAACAAAACTCTCAATCTCCATAGAGGAAGAAGACAAGATATTTTAATACAAATCAAACTCAAACAATATCTACCCACAAATCAAGCCCTACAGAAAATACAAGAAGAAAACTTCAATCCCACAAGGATAAGTGTATCCAAGAAAACACACAAAACAAGTAATTCCTTACCAGCAAAACTGAGGGAAGTATAAACATATACACACTAATACTGCCAGCATCAAAAGAACAGGAAATAACGATCACTGGTCATTAGTATCTCCCAAAATCAATAGACTCAATTCCCAATATCAGAATGGATGAGAAAACAGGACCCATCATTTTGCTGCATACAAGAAAAGTGTCAACAATAAAGAAAGACAATACCTCAAAGAAAAGAACTGGAAAAAAAAGTACAAGTCAACAAACCTAAGAAGCAAGCTGGAGTAGCTATTCTAATATCTAATAAAATAGACTTTCAATCAAAATTAATCAAAAGGGACAGGGAAGTATATTTCATATTCATCAAAGGAAATATCTACCAAGATAATATCTCAATTATGAATATCTATACTCTAGAACACACTGGGAACCATTTTGTAAAAGAAACACTGTTAAAACTTAAATCACATATCCAATTCCACAAACTGTGAGTGGAAAACCTCAACATCCCATTCTCACCAATCAACAGGTCATCCAGACAAAAATTAAACAGTGAAATAACGAAACTAACAGACATTATGAATCAAACGGACCTAATAGACATCTAAAGAATATTTCAACTAAACACAAAAGAATATACTTTCTTCTCAACACTTCATGAATCCTTTTCCAAAATTGACCATATAGTCAGTCACAAATCAAGTCTCAAGGATACAAGAGAATTGAAATAACCCCTTGTATCTTATCAGACCACCATGGATTAAAGCTAGAATCAACAACAGCAGAAACATCAGAAAGTTTTCCCACTCATGGAAATTGAATAACTCTCCACCCAATGATCTCTAGGTCAGTGAAGAAAAAAAAGAAGAAATTAAACACTTTCTAGAATTCAGTGAAAATGAAGGCACAAAATAGACACATTTATAGGACACAATGAAAGGAGTGTTAAGAGGATACTTCATAGCACTAAGTACTTTGATAAAGAAATTAGAAAGTTGTCATACCAGCAATTTAAAGGTACACCTGAGAGCTCTACAAAAACAGAAGCAAGCACCCCAAAGGGGAGTTGAAGGCAAGAAATAATCAAAATCATGGCTGAAATCAATCAATTAGAAACAATGAATGCAAAGAATCAACGAATTCAAAAGCTGGTTCTTTGGAAAAGTCAACAAGATAGACAAACCCTACCCAAACCAAAAGACAGACACTATCCCAAAAAACAAAAACAAAAACAAGAACAAAATGAAAAATGAAAAGGGAGACATAACAACTGATACTGAGGAAATTTAAAGAATAATTAGTTTTTGCTTCAAAGTCTGTACATGTCCTCTGAGAGGCACCACCCAGCAGCTGACTCAGACAGATACAGATACCTACAACCAAAACCAGTGGATGGACTTTGGGGATTAAAGCAATACGGGGAAGGATTGTGAGCCCTGAAGGGCATAGGACCTCCATAGGAAGGCCAATAGAGTCAACTAAACTAAACCCTAGGAGTTCTCAGAGTCTGAACCACCAAGCAAAACAAACAAACAAACAAACAAAACAAACAAACAACAACAACAAAAAAAAACATGCACTGGACCTAGACCTCCCTGCCCATATTTAGCAAATTTGCAGCTTGGTCTTCATGTTTTGTCCAAAATCATAGGAACAGGGGCTATCTGAAAAGCTGTTACCTGCATGAGGAATATGTTCTACTAGCTGGACTGCCTTGTCTGAGCTCAGTGGGAAAGGAGATGCCCAGTCTCACAAGTCTTGAAGTACCTGGATGGGAAGGATAACCAGAGGCCCTCACCCACTCAGAGGAGAAGGAAAGGGAGGTTTGAAGAAGGATTGTAGGAGAGGCTGACTGGTAGGGGCAGTGAACAGGATATAACATGAATAAATAAAGGTATACAAATAAATTAATTTTTAAAAACTCAAGAGAAACCACATGCTGACAAGGATGTGCATCAAGAACACTACTTCATTGCTGGTGGGAATGCAAACTTGTAAAACCACCTTGGAAATCAATTTGGTGGTTACTCACAATATGGAGAATAGCTCTACTTCAAGACCCAGCTATACTACCTGTCTTAGTCAGGGTTTCTATTCCTAGATAAACATCATGACCAAGATGCAAGTTGGGGAGGAAAGGGTTTATTGAACTTGTACTTCCATGCTGCTGTTCATCACAAAAGGAAGTCAGGACTGGAACTCAAGCGGGTCAGGGATCAGGAGCTGATGCAGAGGTCATAAAGGGATGTTCCTTACTGGCTTGTTTGCTTCTTCTGGCTTGCTCAGCCTGCTTTCTTATAGAACCCAAGACTACCAGCCCATAGATGGTACCACTCATAAGGGGCACTCGTCCCTTGATCACTAATTGAGAAAATGCCTTACCACTGGATCTCATGGAGACATTTTGTCAACTGAAACTCCTTTCTCTGTGATAACTTCAGCTTGTGTCAAGTTGACACACAAAACTAGCCAGTACACAGTTTTATCTGTAAGCCCAGCTATATCACTCCTAGGCACATACCCAAAAATGCTCTACCATACTACAAGGACATATGCTCCACTATATTCCTAGCAGCCTCATTTGTAATAGCCAGAAAATGTGATTCATTTATACAATGGAATAATATTCAGCTATTAAAAATGAGTCATTGTGAACTTTGAAGGCAAATGGATGGAACTAGAAAATATCTTCCTGAGTGAGGTACAATAGAAACAAAAGTGAATGTTATACATTCACTGATAAGTGGATATTATCCAAAAAGTATGGAATACACATGATACAACCCAGAGAACATAAGAAGTTTAACAAGAATAACTGCCCATGTGAGGATGCTTCAATACCAAAGAATCACAGGGGAGGGGGTACCGGAGGGAGGAAGGAGCCTGATTAGGAGAGAGGAGGGGAGGGGAAAAGGGAGTATAATAAGTTATGAGAGATGGGTGAGAAGCCCAGATGTGTTAGGAGAATGAATGTAAATATGCAGCTACTAGGGGTGCAGGGCAAGGGGAACAATCGAAAATCCCAGAGACTTGGAATGTGAGATGCTTACAGGATTCATGGGGATGCCTTATCTGAAGTGCCAGAGTGGAGGGTTGGAACTTGAAGAGCCTACCTCCAGTAGATAGACAGTGCTCCCAGTGGAGGAATAGGATCACACCAACCTACCCTCAAAATTATGAACCAGAATTGTTCCTTTCTAAAAGAATTACAAAGACAAAAATGGAGCAGAGATTGAAGGATAGGCCATCCAGTGACCAGCCCAACTTGGGATCCATCCCATGGGTGGGGACCAAACCCTGACACCATTACTGATGCCATGTTATCTATGCAAATATGAGTCTAGCATGGCAGTCTTTTGAGAGGCTCTGACAGCAGCTGGCTGAGACAAATGCAGATAATTACAGCCATCGATTGGACTGAAATCAGGGACCCCTATGAAACAGTTAAAGAAGATGAAGCAGATGGCAACCTTGTAGGAAGAAAAAAGTTTTCACGTAACCTGGACCTTTGAGAGCTCCCACAGACTAAGGCAACAACCAAAGAGCATGCATGGGCTGGTCTGAGTCCCCCAGCACATATGAAGCAGAGTACTTTCTTGTCTGTACTCAGTGGGAGAGGATGTGAATAATCCTGTAGAGACTGATGTCCCAAAAAAGGGGGATGTGGAGGAGGATGTGAGGTAGTAGTAGGTGAGTGGGTAAGTAAGGGGTGGGGTTGTGAAAGATCACCTCAGAGGCAAAGGGGAGGGGATGGAGTGAATAACTCTTGAGGGGCACAGGGAAGGGGGTAACATTTGGAATATAAAAAAAAAAATTATTTTCAGAAAAATGTTAAAAAAGTATGAAATTTAAAGGATTTAAATCATGAAATTTAGCTTGCACTGATGAGTCTTCTACACCCTTCCAATTTGAATTTTCCATATCCTGAGCCATACTTATATGGAATACATAAAAAGAAAAGGAATGTCAGTATTCTACAAATATTGGAAGAATTAGATAACTCTCTGGCAAGGAGTAAATATGTGGTTGGACTGAACATTACTGTTGTTGCTGCTCTCATAAAACTTATAGCCAGTGCTACTACTTCTACAGTAGAAAATGTAATCAATACACTGAGCACACAAGAGAATTTAGTCAAATGGGTAGGACAAAGAATTGACACATTATACAACTTAATACATATCATGGGAGATGAGGTAGTAAGAATGAAAGTCAGGGCTATTAGGAATGTCACTCTCAATATCTATGGATTTGTATAACTCCAAAAATGTGTAATGAATGTCAGTATAATTGGACAAAAGTAAAAAGGCACCTTCAAGGTACATAGTATAAAACTAATACTTCTTTGGATTTATTAGTTCTGCATAAGGAGGTTGTAAGTTGAAGAATTGCAGAAACTTTGTCTTTGATGCAGATAGCATTGCAAATGTTATGCTGAAAAAGTTGCAGGATGTTTTTTCTTCATGGTCCTCATTTACACCTCTTCTATTTTTTGTAGAAGGACTTGGCTTTATGATCTTTTTGTGGCATGCCAATTACCTATTGTTTTGAGAAGAATCATCAGAGCTTTTACACATATCAGAGCAGAGTTATATAAATTCAAGCTGCAATGTCTTTTCTAGCAGAAGTTGACAAATTCAAGTTATACATGTTGGAGAGTCTAAGAAGATATTTTAAGGTATACAAATGCAAGTTATAAAGATATAAGCAGAAAAGGCGGAGAAATAGGAAGTGTTTTATGTTCCCCTATCACATGCTATTGTAATTTCAAAGTTCAGAATTTTAACATTGATCAATAGTGTTCTGATAAATTAATGGAATATTGGCAGTTAACAGTTCAGTCACAAGCTCAAGATTTTAATTTCCCTTTGGTTGTTTTCTAAATATAAAGTTAAAGATGCTTCTCATCATGCTAAAAATATCTCTGTTCAATTTGTATCTCTATAGCTGTAAACCTATAGCTTATACAACAGACACCTGTTTACTAAGTTTCTAAAATAAAGATTTCAGTACATTGGAAATAATAAGGTATATTCTTTTGTAAACCAAATTTCACATATGCTTCAGAGAATCAAGAGTCCTAAGACTTGGACACAACTGTCACAGATCAAATGGACTCCATATTAGTAAACCTGTCTGTTTTTGAAAATAGAATTTTCCCTTAGTCTTAAGAATTCTTGTGATCCACAATTTGCTAGACAATTTTAATTTCTGTTCCTAGTTTATATTTGCCTTCAAAGATTTTCACAAATGGTGACAGATTCCATCCAGGGATCATCTGTGGAGCTGCTCAACTCTGGACTTGCTGAAAGCTGATGTTAACTAGCTCAGCCAATGTAATTGCTCCTTGTCTTTCATCTGGATTAGCTAACCAGATGCTATCGATAAATGCCCCTTCGTGCAGCCATTGACTGGCATCTAAGCCCTTCTGGGACCCTTTGCATTATCTTAATGTCAACAGGAAGCAATTACAGAAGAGAGATTCAACATCTATTCAACTCAACACTCTACAGGCTGAAATTCCAAGTCAAAAGGATCCTCCCTGGACATACACTCTAAAAACAAATGCCTGTCTCTTGTCAAGATTATGTAATGGCCTATGTATCCTTGCCTCCTGAGTTGATGATTGGGAAAATGAATGTTTCTATGTCTGCAGATTTGTTTAATGTAACCTGTGACAATTGTACTGTTAGTAATTGTATGGGTTCCGGTTGCTGTCAGGCAGAATGAGGTGGGGGGATGTACTTGCCTGCATTCCCCTGCTATATGGGTTGTTGGTAGGGAAAATTAATATCACTATGTTGGATTCAATGAAACCTTACGATATTGTAATTTGACTAATTTTGCATCTGACATTGTACAAGGAATTGATACAATGGTATTTCATCAATCTTCATTTGTTATGCTTCTAGTTAATGTTTGAGAACCTTGTTATTCAGATAGAGGCTTGAAAGTGCTAGATGAAATTCAAAAATCTTTGAGTAGACCTAATGATTTTTCTAAAAGACACTACACTGCTGCAATTCAAGGCTACGAAAGCTGCCTCAAAATGATTAGAAAAATTAAGAATGCCTTCCTGGTCTTCATTTACTCATTTGGACTTTTGAGAACTTGCCTTGGGCACTCTAATGGTTATTGGATTGTGCTTGTTACCATCTGTGATTAAGTGAGCCCTTGGTTACTTTTTAAATGTCTGTGCAGATCTCGAACATACAAGGCACAAAACTGAAACTTAACAGGTTATATCACCTGTTGCAGAGGTTCATAGTCAAATATAGGTAAGATTCTTTCAGAGGTGGATCAACCCAGACAGAGTATGAGTGCTTGAATTCATTGATTCAATGATGAGTAAGATCCATTCTTCTTGAGGAAACACCTAAGACAGGCATAGTCTTTCATCACTAATAGCTTAGACAGCTTTGACTTGTATAAAATAAAAAAGGGAGATGTTGGAAGCCATTTGGCCACTCCTTTGAAGGAGAAAGAGAGAGAGAGAGAGAGAGAGAGAGAGAGAGAGAGAGAGAGAGAGAGAGAGAGAGAGAAAAGAAGAAGAAGAAGAAGAAGAAGAAGAAGAAGAAGAAGAAGAAGAAGAAGAAGAAGAAGAAGAAGAAGAAGAAGAAGAAGAAGAAGAAGAAGAAGAAGTCTGCATGCCAGTAACAGTCAAGACAGGTCACAGTCTGTTGGCAGATTTTTTGGTCTGCTGAAGCATGAAACAATAAGAGGAGGTGCACATAAAGTTCAAGGCTAGGAGTGGAGGAATGGAGATTCTACTGATCCTGGTGGAAAGAAAAGAAGCCTTGAGATTGAGGAGAAATGTCTTTTGTACATTTTAGCAAATTCTTTCTGTTCGCTTGTGTCCTTGTTTACCAAGATTCTGTGAAGTATATAAAGCCTAAGAGAATTAAACTCGAGGCTGCCACAGTATTGACTGGAAAGCCCTCCTAATTTTTAACCTTTGTCTCTGAGTCTTCTTTTCTGTCTATACTATAATCATTATATTTTGCCCCCTCAGAGTACTGTTTGACATACTACTGGCAGGGCTAATGCATATTATAAATTTTCAGGGTATAAAGATGGAAATATAAGTTTGACTGCAGGAAATGAGGTGATCACTGATGATCTTAAAGTGATAACAGAGCATGACATAAAGACTCATCATACAGAAACAATGCTGTCCATACCACTTCACAAATTCCTTTGCTACATTCACAGTATAAAAAAGACAGTTACCAATAATTAGGGGATGAAATGAATGACATTGTTGAAGAAGACTGCTGAGGACAGCACACTGCTCTATATGAACATTATGAACAGGTAGAGAATATTGTTTTTACTGTCTGTATTCTAGACTCTGAATTGGGATTTCTGTAGCAGCCATGTAACATTGCTAAGGGTCTACACCTGGAAAGGCTTCAGATGTCTTTTCTCTTACTTTACTTACTGTGAGTTTTTGAATTCCCATAAAAATCAGAGATGTGAGCTAATCATCATTGTCTACCCTCCTTCAGATAGAACACAGGGCTTCCTGCTTCTGTTATCACACTGTCATTGAGACTGGCAATGTCTGCTCTATGTTACTTGCATGTTCTAGAATTTCAGTTCCACTTGTTCTATGTGGCAGCTCTCAAGATTTCTCTCCAATACTTGTGAAAGTGAAAATAAAACAAAGTTAAAATGGCCACAAAATGAGCATGCACCAAGCTTTCCAGATTTAAAGGATAGGGTTGGATGACATAGGCTGAATTTCATTTCAGAAAATGGAAAAAGACATGTGTACAGGTAGGATTTAATACATCTTGTTTATTATAGGAAATGAATCAAAATATTGCTTTATTTGATATTCAGTATCTCCTAACTTCTGTGATTCTATTTAGAAAGGGGCACCATGAAAAAATGAGCTTAGCTTCAAAATGTCACCAACAATGGAGTCAAGATGATTCATAATGGAGCACCTTAGCCAGGCATGTAGAAAATGCATGTGATCATGAACAAAGGAAGTTGCTGAGGCAGTAGGATTTTGGGTTTATTTCCTTCCAGTGCTCTCTGTGATATCCTGTCTAACTTTGAATTAGTCTTTTCTTTAATGATAAATGTAACCTACCATGTTGGCACATTCCTTTAACTCCAGCAATCAGAAGGCAGACACAGGGGTTATTTGTGAGTTTGGGACCAACCCTGTCTACCTAGCAAGTTCTACACTATTCAGAGTTCCCAATGTCAAAACACCTTAGTCGTCAATTTGAGACTTCACATCAGATATTAACAGTTACTCATATGATATAGCAATATATCACCACAAAATTAACTAAAGTTATTGATAGTAGCTTGTAATCTAACGTGAGCTATATATGTTTTGAAAATTACCATGAGAAAAGAGTCAGAACCAACAGGAAAGTAAGTTAGAAAGTGATGAGGGATGAGCTGGCTAGTTCAGGAAAACATCTTCTGGGTAAAATGGATTCTAAAGCTTATATACAGATATAATTCTGTGATTTTTATAAAAAGAGAGCATTGGAGAACTGTTAAATATTAGAAATTATAAATAAAGTTAGTGAGTTCAGAAAAAGGTTACTCCATATTACGATAAAATTTTGGCCTTTATAAATTTAGTGGGAGAGCTTGAGATAGGGCCAATAGGTTTGCATAGCATACAAGATGCTCTTGTGAAAGACACATGTTTGATTTTCAGCAACCATATTTTGGTTCAGGGACAATTAAGCATGAATAGTAAGTGTAAAGGGCTATTTTAATGCTTTCTGATAGGCTATATTGGTTGAAGCTGGGTATGGGTTGTTAATTCAAAGGTGGAGTGCATCAAACTATCTTCTATGAAATCAAATTTGAGTAACAACAATACTTGTTTGAAAGGGAAGCCAGAAGATAGTTGTCTAATTCAAAATTAGATGCTTTCAGTCACCCAAGCAATTGAATACATGATGGCCATCTCCCAGGACTTGATGGCCTGGGGAAATCTTCATTGTAAGACTCTCTTTTTTTGATTGCCACCAGGAGTATAAGAAAATACTTCCACTGAATCATGTGACTTCTCATATAAAGAACTACTTACATGTCCTGCTTAGAAATGTGAGGGGAGAATTTGGTATTTTCTTGAAGTGGGTCTGTATGTCAGGACCTCTGGGTTTTGAAAAGATGCAGAGCTCTGTGGCCTGATAATTCCCAGGGCAGATGACTGGTGATATTTCTCCAAATCTCTGTTAAGATATGTTAAGATATGTAATGGAACATATACTTCTGTCAAATTGAATTTATAGTTCACTCTAGATCACATCAATACATCAATCTCTACAAGGTCCATATCATTGTCTCTTTAGACAAGATAGATCAGAATGTTTTAAGATGATTTTACCTTTACATTTTATAGATTTCATAGGAGTACCAAAAAGAGTATCTGCTGAATCCAAGGTGTATAAGCCAGGGTTCTCTAGAGTCACAAAACTTATTCAACAATTATATATGCCATATATATATGGAGAGACTCTGACTATATATAAACTACATATATATGGAGCTCATAGGAAAGCTTTATAGGCTGTAGTCCAACTAACCCAACAATGGACAGCTGTGACTCAAAGGTCCAAGGATCTAGTAGTTGTTCAAACCTATGAGACTTGGTGTTTCAGATGGTCTTCCACAAAATTGGAATACTGAAGAAGAAGATTCCAAAGATGTACTGGAAAGTATGTGCAAGCAGGCAAAGAACAAAGTTTCCCTTCTTCCATTTTACATAAGCTTCTAGCAGAAGGTGTGGCCCAGATTAGAGGTATTCTTCAATATCTGGATTAAAGGTGTATGTCAATCTGGATTAAGAGTGGATGCCATTCCCATCAAATGACCTGCATCAAAAGATAATGTCTTCCAGTCTCACTATCTGCTTCAGAGGTGTGCCCTCTTTTTTTCTTTTCTTTTTCTTTTTTTTTTTTTTTAGATTTATTTATTTCATGTATGTGGGTATACAGTCACTATCTTCAGACACAGTAGAAGATGGCATCAGATCCCCATTACAGATGTTTGTGGGACATCATATGGTTGCTGGGAATTGAATTTAGGACCTCTGGAAGAGCAATCAGTGCTCTTAACCACTGAGTCTTCTCTCTAGTCCTGTGTGCCCACTTCTTATGCATTGTAGAACATTCCAGATACATCCAGGTTGAAAAAACAATAACAGCCATCACAATCCACCCATTGTCAACTTGACACAAATCATATATCTTGCCCAAATGAAAACAATAATCAGGTCATAACTATGCCTAACATGATATAACTGTACCTCATAAAACTGCCAATGCATAAGCAATTTAATCTGGTCATAATAATGCCTAGCATGATATAACTATCCATTGTACAACCGCAAATGCATTGAAAATTTAGAATGTGAATGACCCTTGGATACATTCTTTTGGTATCTCAAACTATAATGTTACATGTGTGTCCTGTTCCACACTGAGCTTGGCATTGCAGCTGGGAAGGTGAAACACAGGGATGTTGATTCTTCTTATCCAATGCCACGGTTGTCAGTGTGTGCTGGGCTTGAGGAAAGTGCCTACACTCTGCTCCAGGGGTGGGAAAATGCAGTCCAAGATGGGGGAAGCCGAGGTTCAGGTTCCCAGACCACTGGTCACCCAATCATCCCTAGGGTGCTGCACAGAGGAGTCGGGAATCAGGAGGTTCACAGGCTCACTAGACGGCTGGGATTAAAGGTTCCCAAATGCCTGGACATCTAGGAATTACTGAGTCATGAGAAATTGGGAGTAGAGTTGGAGGCCCACAGGCTGGATGGGAGAAATTGGAGCTCTGGCTTAGTTCCTTCGTGATTAGCCTTAGCTTCATGGCAGTTGTGGTTGGAAGCACAAAGAGGCATTCTAAGAGACTTAAGCTGTGGCTCTGTAGGCGAGGGCCTTCTCCATGGCAGTGGTAGATGAAAGAGACAGTCCAAGGTTCTAAATGGTTTATCTACTCTACATTGTGGAAAATGGATGCATACAAATAATCCTGACAAGGATGGGATAGAGATAAAATACATTTTGTGGGGAGGACTGTCAGGGAATTGGAGCTTATTGGCTAAAGCCTCAGGGCCTCTAGGCACCCTCATTAGTATGGACAACTCTCTTTTGGGATATGTGACTGACATGAGGATCAAATTCAGGCAAGGAATCTGGTACAGAGCAGGGACATACCTACCATCTTAGCAGTGTACCCACTGAGTCTCTGAGGTCTCATACCTGCTCTACCTTACCAACCTTCCTTAACATGGTTAACTCTCCAACAGTTACAACCACTATTTTCTCTTAATTGATGTATCAACTATAGCTTTAAACTTACTATGAACTTTTGAAATTTTATTATTTATCTTTTGTTTTACACTCCAGATTTATTCCCCTTCCCCCCAGTCTACACAACATCTGTTCCACATATCATACCTGCTCTCCACACCTCTGTCTCCATGAGGATGTCCCCACTCCCTACCTCACCTGACTTCTAAACTCCCTGGGGCCTTCAGAACATATAGAATTTTCTAAAAACCAGGTAATCAAATATCCAACTGTAACTATTTTACCTGATAATTACTAGAAGGCCATTTTTTGAAAACTAAGAACAAAAATAATGTGGTGGCATATACTTTATCTTTTTCACTCAATGTGCTTGTATCTGTGCCAGTTCCTGAATTTATTTCCTTCTATTCTTTCTTCCTTTCTTTTGTTCTTTCCTTCCTTCTTTCTTTCTTCCTTTTCCTTTCTCTGTGCCTCATGAAAAGTGAACAAACTCTCGGTTAAAGAGTAGAGAACACTATTTTTAACAGGGTTATTTGGTTCTCTGGAGTCTAAATTCTTGGGTACTTGATATATTTTGGAGATGTAAGATTGGTAAAGATCATTTCCCAATCTGTGGGTTGACCTTTTGTTCTATTGACAGTGTCCTTTGCCTTGCAGAAGCTTTTCAATTTTATGAGGTCCAATTTGTCAATTCTTGATCTTAGAGCATGAGCCATTGGTATTCTGTTCAGGAAAATTTCCTCTGTGCCAATGTGTTTGAGGTTCATTCTCACTTTCTCTTCTATTAGATTCAGCATATCTGATTGCATATGGATGTCCTTGATCCACTTGGAGTTAAGCTTTGTACAAGGAAATAAGAATGGACACATTTGCATTCTTCTACATGGTGACCACCACTTAAAACAGTACTTTATGTTGAAAATGCTGTTATTTTTCTATTGGATGGCTTTGGCTTCTTTTTTAAAGTTCAAGTGACTATAGGTGTGTGGGTTTATTTCTGAGTCTTCAATTCCATTTCATTATCTACCTGCCTGTCTCTTCACCAATACCACACAATTTTTATGGCTATTGTTCTGTAGTACAGCTTGAAGTCAGGGATGGTGTTTCCCCCAGAAGTTCTTTTATTGTGGAGAATGGTTTTTGCTATCCTGGATTTTTGTTATTCCATATGAATTTGTGAATTGCTCTTTCTCTATGTGAAGAACTGAGTTGGGATTTTGATGGGAATTACATTGAAACTGTAGGTTGATTTTCATAAGATGGTCATTTTCACTATATTAATCTTGCCAATCCTTGAGAATGGGAGATTGTTCTATCATCTGAGGTCTTCTTTGATTACTTTCTCCACAGACTTGAAAAATTGAGGTACAGATCTAAACATTGAAATCTAAACTGAAGAATCTCAAATGGCTGAGAGGCACTTAAAGAAATTTTCAACATCCTTAGTCATCGGGGAAATGCAAATCAAAATGGCCCCCAGATTCCACCTCATAAAAATCAGAATGGCTAAGATAAAAAACTCAGTCAATAGCAGATGCTGGTGAGGATGTGGAGAATGGTGAACAAACCTCCATTGCTGGTGGAACTTCAAACTGGTAAAATCTCTTTGGAAATCACTCTGGTGGTTTCTCAAATAATTGGAAATAGTTCTACCTGAAGACCCAGCTATACCACTACAGGACATACATCAAAATGATAATCTAACATAAAAGGACTCATGCTCCACTATGTTCATAGAAGCCTTATTTATGACAGCCAGAAGCTGGAAAAAAACCAGATGTCCCTCAACAGACGAATGGATATAGAAAATGTGGTACATTTACAGAATGGAGTACTACTCAGCTATTAAAAACAATGAATATATGAAATTCCCAAGCAAATGGATAGAACTAGAAAATATCATCCTCAGTGCGGTAACTGAGAGACAAAAGAACAGACATGGTATGCACTCACTGATAAGTGTATAGTAGCTCAAAACCACAGAACACCCATGATACAACCCACAAATCATATGGAGCTTAAAAAGGAAGACCAAAGTGTGGATGCTTCATTCCTACACAGAAGGAGGATCGCAATAATCATGGGAGTTAGAGGGATCAAGGGACCTAGGAGGGAGAGAAGAGGGGAGAAACAAGAAGGGTCAGAAACAGGAATTGGAAGGGACAGCAGAGAAGTACTGAGGTTCTGTAAATTGAATAGAAACATTTAGCATTGGGGGATAGGGAAACAATGAAATATTTTATCAAATGTCACTGACTGCCAGGGACTGATTATCAGGCAAGAAATCAACATTATAACTCATCGAATGTCTGCACAGGTACTGATATTGGACAGGATGGGTTTTGAAACTGTATGATTCCTGGCATTATTGAATTTAGTATAATGACATGTTCTCCAAGTAACAGGAATCACAGTAAGTTTGAGGAGATTTTGTAAACATGACTAACACACAATAGTATATAAACAACAGAGAGCATGCACAACTCCAGACTCAAAGTTACATGTGAGACTGCCCTTCCATACACTAGACAATGGAAGACATAATGTTCCATGATTCAACTCAAAGTCTGAATGATATGCAACATTTATGACTTTCTCAACTCCTGATTTACTATGGAAGTTCTGATGAAATCCATTGTGTTCATACATATGGCTGTAGACACATGGTCTGGTCCAAGCTGCCCAGGAGAAGATTGTCCTTGGGATTTATGCCATGTATGTGAATGATATCATGGCACCTGAGGATGGAGAAAATGAGCTCCACAACATGTTTCCAGAAATATGTTGATCAAAAACTTTTCAGACCTCAGATGTAGAGCTTGAGGCCAGAATTTTCCCGATGTATCCAGGGAGCATGACGTAGGATGAATGGAAAGCAACTATTGAATATAATTAAGTGGATCTCCAGACAGCAGTACCCTTAATACAAACACAGAGGTGTAAATGTGTGATGTTTGTCTGCATAGGAAATGGATTTCACGACTGTTCCATCTTAGATCCTAGCAGACATGAATAAGCTGCGTGCTTTCACTATTTCCTTTTTGCTCCTGAAGTTTTCTCTCATCTTGTGCTGTTTGACAGAACCCACTTGCTTTTGGAGGATAA
This sequence comes from Uromys caudimaculatus, assembly GCA_028551405.1. NCBI lineage: Eukaryota > Metazoa > Chordata > Mammalia > Rodentia > Muridae > Uromys > Uromys caudimaculatus. Next base: position 424,381 of record CM052702.1, read on the forward strand.
AGAATAGTGAAGACAATGATGTAGATTTGCAAAGTGACTGTGGTTTTATCCTTTGGACACAGGATGAACCTATTGAAGACAATTATTATAATAAAATATTTGATTTTAGGTAAGTCATTAACTTTCTTTGCTGCTTAAATGTCATGAATTAGAAATATATAGCTGTGTACACAACCAGTGGAGTTCTGTTCTTTTCTTCCCCCTGTAACTTTAGGAACCACTGAAAATTAATGATTACATCAATCACTATTTTAATACTTTCAAATGTGTCCCAGTTTAGTTAGCCTTAATATGTTGGGCTGCAGTTCACAATGCTGGACAATGTGAGAGACTGGATTATATCTGTTGACTCTTTTTGGATATCATATGTTGAAAGATGTCTCTTCATCTGCCTTGAATTCACAGTTCCCACCTTTGGCAAGAGCTCAATATGAAGAGACTGCTTCACTGCCTATATTCAATTGTCTGCCAATAACTCCTTTTTGGGCATGCATCTAAATGCCTTCATAAAAATGTTGTCTTATTTTAGTCTCCAACAGTTGGGCATACATTCTTTCATTGAAATATTTGTGTATGTGTTGTTCTGCTATACCTGATTACATGGATAACATTACATATATACTTTTGAATATACATATAATTTGCTTTATAAAATAGTCTCTAAATGAGCCCCTCCTGCCATTCTGGATTTGATAGTGAATGTGGAAAAATACTGCCAGGCTTAATATTCTGTTACCAGAATAATCTTTTGGTCCAATTATACAAATGCTCAGGCACAGATTAGGCTTATTATCAGTATCAGATATTTCTATTCAATATTTCTATTAATTATTGAATAAATATGACATTAGAGAAAATCTGGAGAATAAATGTACTTCTTGTGGATAAGAAGCTGTTCTCAATGTGGCTACCTAGTTCTGAGATCCCAAATGCGAGATGTTATCATTTGTGCCTGCAGATCATGAGTGAAGGAGTGCTGATATCACTTACCTTTTAGCCAATCAATGTGCCTGGGACATCTTTTTTTCAGGAACCAAAGTTTCCTGTGCTTTTCGGTCTCTGACTCGCATCCCATCTTTTATTCAATTTTCATGTCTTTGGGCTTTAAAGAATACATTTTCCAATTGGTAGCCACAGCATATTGTACACTTTGATAGTGATGGTTAGTTACTTCACATTATTATTCCTCTGTATTAGATTAGTAGGAATTTCATTTCTGATGTATTCTGTATTTTCCCATACCTCATTAAAAATGGTGGAAATTCTCATTGGTGACACTTTTATAAGCCATAGTAAGGTTTAAAGTTATGAATATATGAACTGTGTCAATACACTTTTCAGGTTTAGAAAGAAAAACTTTGCTCCAAACTCTTAATTGAAAAACGCAAATTTTATCAAAACAGCATGTTTGGTGTTTTTACTCCTGATGAGAGGTAATAGTTAATATCAACAAATGAACTGCTAACTGTGCTCAGGTAGATGAACACACTTCATATGGAGAGAATATCTCTGTGCTCAGACATCACTTAAACAATCTCAAAGAATTAGGAAGACTGAGGTGTTAAGAGAAATCTGATACCATTTTTTACAAAATAGATATAGTAACAACACAGTAAAAGATAACTTTAAATTGATGTGTAAAAGAATCTAAAGGATGATATTCTTGTCTATAGTTTTTGTATCATTTTGTATGTTTTGAAATGGATAAATTTAAATGAAATATATCTTAAAATAATTATTCTCTTTGATGAAAATTAACAGTTGAAAATATTAAAATCATGTTCTACAAACATCATGAAAATATTATTAATGAATTTTATCACTGTGCATGAAATTAGCATTTTCTTAATGTTTAACTTCAAAGAGATTTTACTATTTTGACATTTGTAAAATATTCTTACTGATAAAAGAATTTCTATCCTAGAAACACTGACAATCTTCCTTAAGTAAACTGATTGTTAGACAATGTACACAGATATGTAATGCATTTTGAATACTCTCACACTATGTCTGCTGATATCATATATGGGCTTTTGAATGTATTTCTTAATGGTTCACTTTTTAATATTTTTGCTCTTTTACTATGCTTAATTCCCAAAGAATATTTTATATGCTTAGAAACAATTCAGTACTCAACATTAGACATAGGATGCTCAATTATGGATATTATTAAGTATGCATTAATGGTATTTTGGGGAACATAAGTGTATTAATATAAAAATTTAACAAAATTTTTGATATAGTATTTGATTCCCAAAATACTCAATATTTTTAAGATATTTGATGTATAAAATGCATTTAAATAACAAAAAATTTTAAGAAAAAGATGTTATGTATTTCATATGTGGATTAAGTCAAGCTTTTTTTGTATATCTGTGGAATTACAATTTCAAGGTTAGTTTTTAGCAATCTTACTTAATAGGACTATAATCTTATTCAAAGATAGCATTCAAAGATAAAATAAGCTGCTTATCAATTTTCACAAATACAAAATTTATCATATCATAGTGCACTATGTCTATGAATTCTTAAATTGTATTCAGCTCTAAAAATCTATAATTTCAAAACATTTAGACAGAAATTTAGCATATCTTATATTACAAACTTTACTGCAATTGAAAATTTATGTTTGAAACATCTCCCTTAATCATCACTATGCCTTGTTTTAGAATACCAGAAAGAAGATACGAGTATTTTCTGGTAATGCTTTTTGCTGTTGATGAGATCAACAAGAATCCTTTTCTTTTACCCAACATGTCTTTGATATTCTCCATCATTCTTGGCCTCTGTGAAGATACATTGGGAATTTTGGAACAATTTTCACAACAAAAAAATAGTTCAAATTTTATTAATTATATTTGTAAAAAACCAGTACTTTGTTACATAGACCTTACAGGACCAACATGGAAAACATCCTTAAAACTGGCAATTCATTCTAGCACACCAAAGGTAAGAATGTGTGACACAACTTTTAATCTAAATTCACATGTGCCTACAAAAAAACTTGGACAGCATGCATTTATGAGTGTGCTGCTACACACACACACACACACACACACACACACACACACACACACACATTATTTATATAGTAAAGAATTAAATAATCAGATCATAGATGTACTGGGAAAACAGGCAAAAAAAAATGTGTTCTAGGGCACTTAGACTTGTCAGAAATAGTCAAGGATCTAATAGGAATACTACATGACATTTATAGTATAATCTTACTGTGCTTAATAGGAGTTCTGAAAGGTGAGTAACATTACTTGTATATAAGTAATCCTAACAATCCTATTCCCCATATAGAAGTATCATTCTTTCTTCTACATCCTTTAGGTTTTCTTTGGGCCATTTAATCCTAACCTAAGTGACCAAGACCAGCTGTCTCATGTCCATCAGGTAGCCACCAAGGACACACGTTTGTCCCATGGCATGATCTCCTTGATGCTTCATTTTAGATGGACTTGGATAGGAGTGGTCATCTCAGATAATGAACAGGGTATTCAATTTCTTTCTGATTTGAGAGAAGAAATGCAAAGTCACAGGATTTGTTTAGCTTTTGTGAATGTGATTCCAGAAACCATGCAGATATACATGACAAGGGCTAAGATGTATGATAAACAAATTATGACATCTTCAGCAAATGTTGTTATCATTTATGGTGAGATGAACTCTACCCTAGAAATCAACTTTAGAAGGTGGGTATATTTAGGTGCTCGGAGAATCTGGATCACAACCTCACAATGGGATGTCATCATAAATAAAAGAGATTTCAGCCTTGATTTCTTCCATGGGACAGTCACTTTTGCACACCACAATGGCAGGATTGCTAAATTTAGGAATTTTATTCAAACACTGAACACTTCTAAATACTCCATAGATATTTCTCAGACTATACTGGTGTGGAATTATTTTAATTGTTCAATCTTTAAGAAAGACATTAGCAAAATGGAACATTTTACATTCAACAACACTTTGTAATGGACAGCAAAGCACAAATATGACATGGTCCTGAGTGAAGAAGGTTACAATTTGTATAATGCTGTGTATGCTGTGGCCCACACCTACCATGAACTCATTCTTCAACAAGTAGAGACTCAGCAAATGACAGAACTCGATGGATTATTTTTTGACTGTCAGCAGGTACAGTTTCTTACTCTTCATTATGCTTAGATATATAAATGTGATCTTTTACGTGGACTCAGAGAAACAACTGTACATTTGTTAGAGATTATTCTCTCAGTGGAAAGATTTCTACACTGCAAAATTCCCTAATGAATCTTTTACATAGATAAATACCATGAACAAAGATAACATTTAATTGGAGACAATACATTTTTATGAATATTAGTAAGTTTTGAGAAAACATTTCACCAAATGGCTTCAACGTTTAAAGTAAGAGCCGAGAATTTTACCATGAAAGCCTAACATGATGACCAGTCTAGAATATTTTTCTAACGAATAATTTCTCAAGAACTGATACATGTCCTGTGATTAATAGTTATTCATTTGAATTATTTACAAAACACAAATGATTAAGACTGCATATTTTATTAAGTTTATGTTTATTTTATATATGTATACATATGTACTTAAAAGACTCACAAGTATCCTTTATTCTCACAATTTCAAGACATTCAGACTTCCCTATCATTCTCACATACATGGCTTCTGTTTTTAAAAAGTATTTTTGATAAACGTGCACATGCACACACTTGTACACTCTCTCTCTCTCTCTCTCTCTCTCTCTCTCTCTCTCTCTCTCACACACACACACACACACACACACACACACACCATGTTACTTGTTATCTCGTAATCATTTTTTCTAGCACAGTTTACCATCCAGCATTAATGTGAAAAATATTAATTTTTACTTATCCATGAGGTATATTGTATTTCGCTACATGTGATTACTTTAATACAGCTGTCTTTTCTGAAAGTCGTTAAAAAATACGGGGAAATTTGGCATTCCTTTTATTGATATTCATATGTAATCATCTAATGGTGCATCTCATTTAGGTGTCTTCCTTGCTGAAAACCAGGGTATTTACTAACCCTGTTGGAGAACTGGTGAACATGAACCATAGGGAAAATCAGTGTGCAGATTATGACATTTTCATCATTTGGAATTTTCCACAAGGCCTTGGACTAAAAGTGAAAATAGGAAGCTATTTTCCTTGTTTTCTACAGAGCCAACAACTTCATATATCTGAAGACTTGGAGTGGGCAACAGGAGGAACATCAGTGGGTACAATTTTATTTATTTCATGATATCAAAATTTTAAAATATGAGGCATTAAAGTAATGGCTGTATGGTTAAGATCAATTGGTACTCTTGCAAAAGACCATCCTCAGTTACAATCACCAAAATTTGATAACTCTCAACTTCAAGTAAATCTGGTCATAGGGAACAAAGGTCTCTGGATTTCATGTTCACTTGTACCTACATGCCTATTTACCACAAACTACAGGAATATTTTACTAAATTTTTATATATAAATATATATAAAATTAAACTTTTGTAACCGTATATAAACCATGGAATTTTCAGATTCTGTGTGAACATATTTATAGCCTAATTAAGTATAGCATGTATTCATTAACAGAAATGTTTCTTTAGATTCAATGCTTTCCTTTTTTAATTTATATATTTTTATTGGCTATTTTATTTATGTACATTTCCAATGTTATCCTCCTTTCTTGTTTCCTCTCCTTTGTGGAGGATTGCCTTTTCTGGCACCAGTGGGAGGGAAAGCCTGTGGTCCTGTGGAAACTTGATACCCCAGCATAGAGGAATGCTAGGGTGGTGAGGCTGAAGTGGTGGGGGTGTATTGGGGAGCTCCCTCATAGAAGCAGTAGGAGAGGAAGAATGGGATTGTGGGTTCAAAGTTTATTTTTAACCTTAGGAAACTTCATTAATTTTATGAGAGTCCTAAATAACATATTTTGTTCATATTCATGAAACTACTCTTTCTTGATTTACCCTACATTCTCTCTCCATACAAGTCAGTGTTCTTATTTTTTTATTTATAAATCACGAGAGAGAAATTGATGCCACATAAATATTCTTTTTGAATTAATCAGTTTGGGAAGTGTACTGGCTAGTTTTGTGTGTCAACTTGACACTAGCTGAAGTTATCACAGAGAAAGGAGTTTCAGTTGAGAAAATGCCTCCATGAGATCCAGTGGTAAGGCATTTTCTCAATTAGTGATCAAGGGCAGAGAGATCCTTGTGAGTGGTACCATCTGTGGGCTGGTAGTCTTGGGTTCTATAAGAAAGCCAGCTGAGCAAGCCAGGAGAAGCAAGCAAGCCATTAAGTTACATCCCTCCATGACCTCTGCATCAGCTCCTGCTTTCTGACCTGCTTGAGTCCCAGTCCTGACTTCCTTTGGTGATAAACAGCAATGTGGAAGTGTAAGACGAATAAACCCTTTCCTACCCAACTTGCATCTTGGTCATGATGTTTGTGCAGAAATAGAAACCCTGACAAAGACAGGAAGGAAAATTTTTAAGTTGCTACAACCTGAATGTTGCATATAAAATATTACATGATGTAGTAACTATTGTGTGACATTCAGTTCATTGCAGTGTAATACACAATAATAATGTGACTGAAATTGTTTTGGAATGCTGGTTATCAGAGGAATATTTATAGCCATAGCTGTTAATGTCCCATATATCAATCTATGGGTCATTATACATATGATGTATACATGAACTACACACACACACACACACACACACACACACACACACACACACACACACTATATATATATATATACATATATAATATGTATATATGTATATATACATATATATATAATTTATTGTCTCAGGTTCCCTCTTCCATGTGTAGTGTGACTTGTACTGCTGGATTTAGGAAAATTCATCAGAAAGAAACAGCAGACTGCTGCTTTGATTGTGTGCAGTGCCCAGAAAATGAGGTTTCCAATGAAACAGGTACATGCTTGCATGCAGAAGAAAAATTTCTGAATTTGAAGACATATTTTTTCCAAACTAGAAATATAATATAGCCTAGATGGAAACTGAAAACCTAAAATTTCCATGTTTCAGAATGTAATCAGTAAAATAATATACACTTCTTTTGGACCCAGCAAATAACTTGCATCTTTTACAAACAAAGCATTTCTCTCATAATTTGATGGTTACTGATTTTATGTTATATAGAAAACATTTAGGGGGACATACATGTGTAACAATTTTTTAAATGAAATTTTTAGGCATAATCTATGCATTTGTTTATTCTTCTTTGATTTTTCTGTACAAAGAAACTTGAATATATGACCAGTCCACAATTTTTCTCTCCATCACCCAGCTTAGTCCCTGATGATACCAGATGCTCAGAGTATCATTTGTTTAATGAAATATATTTTAAGACCTTAGATGGCTTAAAAGATTAAGTATTTTCTGTTGAAGAATTAGAACAAGAGAGAAGATTGCAAGACTGCAACAGGAAATGGGGTAGTGCTTATCATCAATAACAGCCTAGCTAAGGAAAGAGGGATGAATGTGAATATCCATAACCTTCATGCCACACAGCTTGGAATGCGTAGTTGAGAGAAAGAAATTGTACCACAACAAAAGTGACACGCATATACCTGGGAGACATACAGCTTCAAGAATGAAAATATTCCTTTATGCAAACAATATTTGCATGAGGAATTATGTGTTCTGGTGCCTTTGTGTAGATTTAGACAAAGGGCAGAACTTTTAAAGCAAACAAGGTACACAATGTATTTCATTAACTGGCATCAATAACTATGACTCCACACTACCCTTGTATGTGAGTAGTGAATTTATGGTTTGAGGAATTAAATAATCTGAGATTGTGCATATTATTATTCATCATATTTTTGTTTATTATTGCTTAATAAATAATTTTTGCTGTTCAATTCACCATGGTGGTATTTTGTTACATCACCAAGCATAGGTTAATAGAGAGCAATCTTAAGTCAGTGGTCTCTACAGCAAAAAGGAATGGACTAGAAGCTCAACACCAAATTATTTATTGATATATAATCTGAATAATACAAATCATTATAAAACAATTACTAACAACATAATTATGGTATCTTAAAAGCTTTATTGTTGTTCGCCAGCAGATATGGAACAGTGTGTGAGGTGTCCAGATGATAAGTATGCCAACTTAGAGAAAACCCACTGCCTCCAAAGAGCTGTGTCATTTCTGGGTTATGAAGATCCATTGGGAATGGCTCTAAGCTGCATGGCCCTCTTGTTCTCGGCCATCACAATTCTAGTGCTAATCACATTTGTGAAGTACAAGGATACTCCTATTGTGAAGGCCAATAACTGCATTCTCAGCTACACCTTGCTCATCTCTCTAGTCTTCTGTTTTCTCTGTTCGTTGCTCTTCATTGGACATCCCAACCAGGCCACCTGTATCCTGCAGCAGACCATATTTGGAGTATTTTTCACAGTGGCTATTTCTACTGTGTTAGCTAAAACAATAACTGTGGTCATGGCTTTCAAGCTCACTACTCCAGGAAGAAGGATGAGAGGGATGCTGGCATCAGGGGCAACTAACTTTGTCATTCCCATTTGTACCCTAATCCAATTTGTTCTCTTTGGAATCTGGTTGGTAACATCTCCTCCCTTTATTGACAAAGATATACAATCTGAACATGGGAAGACTGTCATTATTTGCAACAAAGGCTCAGTCATTGCTTTCTACTTTGTCCTGGGATACTTGGGCTTCTTGTCTCTGGGAAGCTTCACTCTGGCTTTCTTGGCCAGGAATCTTCCTGACAGATACAATGAAGCCAAGTTCCTAACATTCAGCATGTTGGTCTTCTACAGTGTCTGGATCACCTTCCTGCCTGTCTACCACAGCACCAGGGGAAAGAAAATGGTAATTGTGGAGGTCTTCTCCATCTTGGCTTCTAGTGCAGGGTTGTTAGGATGTATCTTTGTCCAAAAGTGTTACATTCTTTTAGTTAGACCAGATTCAAATTTTCTGCAGAAGTAAAAGATAAATTGCTTTATTGAAAGTTTGATACATTCAAATATTAGATGATACTCAACTTATCTGTTTTGATTTGTCTTAACAAAAGTATTCCTAATCATAACAAAATTTAAGTAATAAAGATAGGACTTACACCACAAGGTAGCACTGTCTAAAGTAATACCAATTACTTACTTTTGGTGGAAGATGGTTTCATGAGCTCACAAACCTAAACTAATTGAGAACAGGGAATCCTAATTTAGGAGTGGCTAATGTCACTTTGACTTGCAGGTATGAGTGTAAGGAATGTTCCTAATTAATGATTAGTATAAGGTGAACCTGCTATTTGTGGATAATGCCACCTCTAAGCAAGTTGTTTTGAGAGTTATAAGAAAGACGACTGTAGATATGATGGACATGAAGCCAGTAATAAGCATTATTGCCTGGACTCTCAATGAGTTTGTGCATCCATGTTCTTGTATTAGCTTCTTTCAATTAACTGTGACCACTGTACATAGTGAAATAATTCTTTCTCATATATGCCTTTTGACCGTGGTGTTTTGTTACAGCAACAGAAAAATAAAACATCAGCAAATTGGTAAATTGCCTTGGTTGGGATGTGGAATATCATAGATTACTGATGCAATAAAAGGCATTGATTTGAAAAGAGAAACAAGATTGAATGTTAATAGAGTGTTGAGAATAGTTACAGCATTACATATGGTTGATGGTCATCACAGAAGCCTGAGATGTTGGAAAAATTTACAATGTTCTATGAAGGTATTCAGAATATCAGATAACATGCAAATAAGAGTACAGTATGTGAAAAGGACTATGGAGTTCAGATTTTGCCTGCTGTATAAGGCTATACGAAAACATATCTTTTCATTATGAAATGTAAGTGTTTCGTTCACCAAGGAAAATCAGTACTTAAAATAAAGTACTACACAGCACCTTAGTTCAGTGAGGTCTGGGAATATTTAAATTATTCTAGATGAACCATCTCGTTATAAATTTTATCAAAATAGGAGTAATTAAGATTATTCAGTTTAATATCACACTCACAAAGACACAGATACAAACACAAATTATTATTTCTAGACATTAGTTATTGAAGGACAGTCATTTTTTCCTCAAAGTATTCTTTGTTGCCTTATTTTTAACTGTTATTTGGTAGATTTTTTATTTTTTTATTTCTTTTTTTATTGGATATTTTCTTTATGTACATTTCAAATGTTATTCCCTATCCCAGTTCCTTCCCCAAATCCTCTATCCTATCCCCTCCCCCTGCTTCTATGAGGGTGTTCTCCTCCCCTCACCCAGCCACTCCAGTGTTCCTGCCCTGGCATTCCCCTACACTGCAGCATTGAACTTCACAGGACAAAAGGCCACACTTAGCACAGATGCTAGACAAGGCCATCTTCTGCTACAGATGTGGCTGGAGCCAAGAGGTCCCTATGTGTACTCTTTAGTTGGTGGTTTTGTCCTTAGGAGCTCTGGGGCTTCTGGTTGTTGATATTACTTTTCTTCTTATGGAGTTGCAAACTCTGTAAGCTTCTTCAGTCCTTTCTGTAACTCCTCCTTTGGGTTCCTCATGTTCAGTCCAATGGTTGATTGTGAGCATCTGCTTTTCTATTTGTCAGGATCTGGCAGAGCCTCTCAGGAGACAGCTCTAACAGGCTCCTGTCACCAAACACTTCTTGGCATCAGGAATATTATCTGGGTTTGGAGTCTTTATATGGAATGAATCCCCATGAGGGGCAGTCTGTGGATGGCCTTTCGTTCAGTCTCTATTCCACACATTGTCTCTATATTTCCTCCTGTATTTTGTTCCCCCTTCTAAAAAGGACCTAAGCATCCAACTTTGGTATTCCTTCTTCTTGAGCTTCATGTGGTCTGTGAATTGTATTTTGGGTATTCCGAGCTTTTGGGCTAATACCCACTTATCAGTGAGTACATACCATGTGTGTTCTTTTGTGATTGGGTTACCTCACTCAGGATGATATCTTCTAGTTCCATCCACTTGCCTGCAAATTTCATGAAGTGATTGTTTTTAATACCTGAGTAGTACTCCATTGTATAAATGTCCCAAATTTTCTGTGTCCATTATTCTGTTGAAGGACATCTGGGTTTTCAGCTCCTGGCTATTATAAATAAGGCTGCTATGAACATAATGGAGTATGTCTCCTTGTTATGTTGGAGCATCTTTTGAGTTTATGACCTGGAGTGATATAGCTGTGTCCTGAGGTAGTACTATGTCCACTTTTCTGAGGAACCGCCAAACTGATTTCCAGAGTGGTTGTACCAGCTTACAATACCACCACCAATGGAGATGTGTCCCTTTCTCCACATCCTCAATAGCATCTGCTGGCACCTGAGTTTTGTTCTTTGACATTCTGACTGGTGTGAGGTAGAATCTCAGGGTTGTTTTGATTTGCATTTCCCTGATGACTAAGGATGTTGAACATTTCTTTAGGCACTTCTCAGCCATTCAATATTCCTCAACTGAGAATTCTTTGTTTAGCTCTGCACTCCATTTTTTAATAGGATTATTTAGTTCCCTGAAGTCTAACTTCTTGAGTTCTTTGTATATATTGGATATTAGCCCTCTATCAGATTTAGGATTGGTAAAGATATTTTTTTCCAATCTGTTGGTTGCTGTTTTGTCCTATTGACAGTGTCCTTTGCCTTACAGAAGCTTTTCAATTTTATTGGGTCACATATGTCAATTATCGATCTCTGAGCATAAGCCATCGCTACTGAAAACTGATACAACCACTCTGGAAATAAATCTGTAGTTTCTCAAAAAATTGGTTACCTCATGACCCACCTATATCACTCCTGAGCATATACCCAAAAGATGTTCCACAATCACATATGGATACTTGCACAACTGTTAATAGCAGCGTTATTTATCATAGTCAAAATTTGCTAACAAGCCAGATGTCCCTTAAATGCAGAGTGGATAAAGAAAGAAAAATTGGTTCATTTACACAATGGAATACTACTAAGCTATTAAAAACAAGAACATCATGAATTTTGTAAGCAAATGGTTGGAACTAAAAATGTCATCCTGAGTGAGGTAACTCAGACCCAAAAGGACATTCATGGTATACTCACTTATAAGTGGGTATTAGCAATGAAGTACAGGGCAACCACACTTAATTCACAGACACAAAGAAGCCAAATAACAATGAGGACCAAAGGGAGGATCTTGAGTTTGTCTCAGATGGGGAAATAAAATAGATATCAGAGGTGTATTCAGGGAGATAATTTGATGGGTGAGGGCATAGAGAGATGACAGAAGCCATCAAGGAAATACTATGGCAAGTGAGTGAGTTATCATGTTTCATGGCTAGGATGATGTACTCTGAGAGACAAAGACCCAAGATGCTTTAACCTAGGATTGCTTCTTGCTGATGAAATGATATTCCTCCAACTATTGTATAGCCTACTTGGCATCAGCTTATTCTTTAGGGCAAATTTCCTGCAGATCAATGTGAAGATGTACTTTTGTGTGCTAATGCTGTTTAGACAAATTGATGACTTCATAATTCCTGATAATGATTTTATAGAACTCGGAGATTGATACAAGTAATTTCAAACCCAATGTAGAATGAAAGAATGAAACATGCCTCTGTAAACCTGCATGTGTCATGGGCTAATTGAACTTGAAAAAGAAAACAGAATTGGAACAAATTTAAAATGAAGGAAACACTCCTATGATAGGAATGAGGCACTTATCTGGAAACTAAAAATCATAAACTGGGAATGGACAATTTATTAAAGGTGCAAGACCATAAAATGAAAGAACAACTAGTTTATGCAAGATTTCAAAAATAATAAGACACAAGGCAGATGACTCATCTTCATAAAACCTTGCTAACTTGTGGCATAAAATTTTTTCTTTAAATTTATAATGATCTTGTGAAGCTAGAAAATAGAAAAGGAACATGTAGTCAGGTTCTAGTCTTTTTAAAATTTTATTTCACTTTATTTTTTACTTATTCACTATACATTTCCCTCACTGCCTCCTTCCCAGTCATTTCCACACACCTTTCCCCTTCCCACATTCAAGCTGTGCATAAGTAGTGCAGTTTCTTTAGTGAAAATATTGCTTTATGCAATCAGTATTTACCAGTAGGAATTGCCTATCATTGTGCATAAGTGAAGATACAGACTAAGGGTACAAGACAAACAAACTACAGGAAGCATAGTATCACTGCTATATGATACAGTCCTACATAATCTACAGATATGTGCATAACAGGTTTAAAGTTTGAGGAATTAATAAACTGAAGCTGCTTTATACAACAGGCTGGAGTAGTCATTCTAATATCGGATAAAATTGACTTTCACCCAAAAGTCATCAAAAAAAGATAAGGAAGGACACTTCATACTCATCAAAGGAAAAATCCACCACGAAGAACTCTCAATACTAAACATCTATACTCCAAATGCAAGAGCAACCACATTCATAAAAGAAACCTTACTAAAGCTCAAAGCACACATCGCAACTCACACAATAATAGTAGGAGACTTCAACACGCCACTATCATCAATGGACAGATCTTGGAATCACAAACTAAACAGAGACACAGTGAAACTAACAGAGGTTATGAACCAAATGGATTGAACAGATATCTATAGAACATTTCATCCTAAATCAAAAGAATATACCTTCTTCTCAGCACCTC
>CM052702.1:438167-470596 GCA_028551405.1 Uromys caudimaculatus
CTGGAGAGAGCATACACTAGCAGCTTAACAACACACCTGAAAGCCCTAGAACAAAAGAAGCTAATATACCCAAGAGGAGTAGAAGGCAGGAAATAATCAAACTCAGGGCTGAAATCAACCTAGTAAAAACAAAAAGAACTATACAAAGAATCAACAAAACCAGGAGTTGGTTTTTTGAGAAAATCAACAAGATAGATAGACCCCTAGCCAGACTAACCAGAGGGCACAGACACAGAATCAAAATTAACAATATTAGAAATGAAAAGGGAGACATAACAACAGATTCTAAGGAAAGTCAAAAAATCATCAGATCCTACTAAAAAGGTCTATAGTCAACAAAATTGCAAAATTTGGATGAAATGGACAATTTTCTAGACAGATATCAAATACGAAAGTTAAGTCAGGATCAAATAAACCATCTAAACAGTCCCATAATGCCTAAAGAAATAGAGGCAGTCATTAAAAGTCTCCCAACCCAAAAAAGCCCGAGTCCAGATGGGTTCACTGCAGAATTCTATCAGACCTACAAAGAAGACCTAATACCAATACTCTTCAATCTATTCCACAAAATAGAAACAGAAGGAATACTACCCAATTCCTTCTATGAGGCCACAATCAGAGTGATACCAAAACCTCACAAAGACCCAACAAAGAAAGAAAACTTCAGACCAATTTCCCTTATGAATATCGATGCAAAAATACTCATTAAAATTCTCGCAAACTGAATCCAAGAACACATCAAAAAGATCATTCATCATGATCAAGGAGGCTTCATCCCAGGGATGCAGGGATGGTTCAATACCCAGAAATCCATCAATGTAATTCACTACATAAACAAACTCAAAGAAAAAAACCACATGGTCATTTCATTAGATGCTGAAAAAGCATTTGACAAAATTCAACATCCCTTCATGATAAAAGCCTTGGAAAGATCAGGAATTCAAGGCCCATACCTAAACATAGTAAAAGCAATATACAACAAACCAGTAGCCAACATCAAACTAAATGGAGAGAGACTCGATGCAATCCCACTACAATCAGGGACTAGACAAGGCAGCTCTCTCTCCCTCTACCTATTCAATATAGTAAATGAAGTTCTAGCTAGAGCAATCAGACAACAAAAGGAGGTCAAAGTGATACAAATTGGTAAGGAAGAAATCAAATTATCACTATTTACAGATGATATGATTGTATACTTAAGTGATCCGAAAAACTCCACCAGAGAACTCCTGCAGCTGATAAACAACTTCAGCAAAGTGGCCGGATATAAAATTAACTCAAATCAGTGGCCTTCCTATACTCAAAGGATAAACAGGCTGAGAAAGAAATTAGGGAAATGACACCCTTCACAATTGTCACAAACAATATAAAGTATCTTGGTATGACTCTAACCAAGCAAGTGAAAGATCTGTATGACAAGAACTTCAAGTCTCTGAAGAAAGAAATCGAAGAAGACCTCAGAAGGTGGAAAGATCTGCCATGCTCATGGATCGGAAGGATTAATATTGTTAAAATGGCCATCTTGCCAAAAGCAATCTACAAATTCAACGCAATCCCCATCAAAATTCCAACTCAATTCTTCATAGACTTAGAAAGAGCAATTCTCAAATTCATTTGGAACAACAAAAAACCCAGGATAGCAAAAGTTATCCTTAACAACAAAAGAACTTCTGGGGGAATCAGCATCCCTGATCTCAAGCTGTACTACAGAGCAGTAGTGATAAACACTGCATGGTATTGGTACAGTGACCGACAGGTAGCTCAATGGAATAGACTGAGGACCCAGAAATGAACCCACACACATATGGTCACTTGATTTTTGACAAAGGAGCTAAAACCACCCAGTGGAAAAAAGACAGCATCTTCAACAAATGGTGCTGGTTCAACTGGCGGTCTACATGTAGAAGAATGCAAATTGATCCATTCTTATCTCCTTGTACAAAGCTCAAGTCCAAGTGGATCAAGAACCTCCACCTAAAACCAGTTACACTGAATCTAATAGAAGAGCAAGTGTGGAAAACTCTGGCACACCTGGGTATGGGGGAAAAGTTCCTGAACAGAACACAAGGGGCTTATGCTCTAATATCAAGAATAGACAAATGGGACCTCATGAAACTGCAAACCTTCATGAGGACACTGTCAATAGGCCAAAACGGCAACCAACAGATTGGGAAAAGATCTTAACCAATCCTATGTCTGATAGAGGGCTAATATTCAATATATGCAAAGAACTCAAGAAGTTAGAAACACAAAAACCAAATAACCCCATCAAAAAATGGGGAACAGAACTAAACAGAGAATTCTCAACTGAGGAAATTTGCAGGGCTGAAAGCACCTAAAGACATACTCAACATCCCTAGTCATCAGGGAAATGCAAATCAAAACAAGTCTGAGATTCCACCTCACACCAGTCAGAATGGCTAAGATCAAAAACTCAGGTGACAACAGATGCTGGCAAAGATGTGGAGAAAGAGGAACACTCCTCCACTGTTGGTGGGACTGCAAGTTGGTACAACCACTATGGAAATCAGTGTGGTGTACCTTCAGAAAAATGGACATAATACTACCTGAGGACCCAACTATACCTCTCCTGGGCATATACCCAGAAGATGCTCCAACATGTAATAAAGACACATGCTCCACTATGTTCATAGCAGCCATATTTATAATAGCCAGAAGCTGGAAACAACCCAGATGTCCCTCATCAGAGGAATGGATACAGAAAATGCGGTATATTTACACAATGGAGTACTACTCAGCTATTAAAAATAATGGCTTTATGAAATTTGCAGGCAAATGGATGGAACTTGAAAATATCATCCTGAGCGAGGTAACTCAGTCACAAAAGAAGGAACATGGTATGTACTCACTGATAAGCAGATATTAGCCCAAAAGTTCGGAATGCCCAAGTTTCACTTAACAGTAACCACGGGACTGAGAGTGAGGTCCCAGATGGAGGAGTTGGAGAAAGTACTGAAAGAGTTGAGGTAGTTCGGAGCCCCATGGAGGGAGCAACAGCGCCAATGGGCCTGACCCCCACGCCCCAGGTCATCCTGACGTTTGGACCACCAACCAAAGAATACACATCTATGGACCCATGGTTCGGACCTCATATGAGGCAGAGGACAACCTCGATGACCATCAGGGAGAGAGGAGAGGCCCTTGGGCCTGAGGGTGTTAGAGGCCCCAGTAAAGGGGAATGTCAAGGTGGGAATAGGGGGATGGGTGGGCAGGTGGGTGGAAGGTGGAATTCCCCCATAGAGGTAGTGATGGGGGAGGGGATAGGGGGCTTCCAAAGAGGAGACCCAGAAAAGGGGAAACATTAGAAATGTAAATAAAGTATCAAATATAAAAAAATAAATTAAAAAAAATACAAAATATCATCTTGAGCGAGGTAACTCATTCACAAAATTACGAACATGATATGTACTCTCTGAAAAGTGGACATTAGCCCAAAAGTTCAGAATGCCCATGTTTCACTTTACAGTAACAGCTAGACTGAGAGTAAGGTCCCAGATGGAGGAGTTGGAGAAAGGACTGAAGGAGCTGAGGGAGTTTGCAGCCCCATGGAAGGAGCAACAGCGTCAATGGGACTGCCCCCCCACCCCTGGTTGTCCTGGAGTTTAAACCTCCAACCAAAGAATACACATTGAAAGACCCATGGTTTGAACCACATATGTGGCAGAGGAGGGCTTTGTTGGCCACCAGGGAGAGGAGAGGTCCTTGGGCCTGATGGTGTTAGAGGCCCCAGTAAAGGGGAATGTCAAGGTGGGAATAGGAGAATGGTTGGGCAGGTTGGAGGGAGGTGGAATTTCCTCATAGAGGCAGGGAGGAGGAGGGGATAGGGGGTTTCTAAAGAGGAGACCCAGAAAAAGGAAACATTGGAAATGTAAATAGAGTATCAAAAATAATAATAAAAAAAGACTTATAAAAATAAAATAAAATAAAATAAACAGAATTATAAGATCACAATACTCTCCAACAACAAAAATAACAGAAACTGAAACTCATTGGTTTTTAATATGCTTCATATTAATGGATTCAATTCCCCAATGAAAAGATACAAGGTAACAGAATGAATACACAAACAGGATCCATTGTTTTGAGGTATACAAGAACTATACCACAGTGACAAAGACAGACATTATCTGAGGGTTAGAAAAATTTTTTCAAGAAACAGTCACAAGAAAAAAACCTAGCATGCCCATTCTAATACCTAATAAAAATAGACTTTCAACTAAAAGTAATGAAAAGAGATGAGGAAGGATTCTTCATACTCATTAAAGGAAAAAAATACACCAAGATCAAGTCTCATCTGTGAACATCTATGCCCCAAATACAAGGGAAAACAATTCATAATAGAAACTTTACTAAAGATCAAAACACACATAAAACCTCACACAATAATAGTGAGAGACTTCAACACCCAACTCTCACCAATGAACAAATCATTGAAACAAAAACTAAAGAGAGACAGAAACTAACAGAAGCTATGAAACAAATAGATTTAACAGATATCTACAGAACATTTCATCCCCAAACAAAAGAATATACCCTCTTCTAAGCACCTAATGGAACATTCTCCAAAATTGACCATGAAATTAGAAACAAAACAAACCTCAACAGATACAGGAAGATTGAAATAATCTTTTGAATTCTATCAGATCTCCACAGACTAAGGCTGGACTTCAATAACAACAAAACAACAGAAAGCCCACAGACTCATGGAAACTGAGCAAATCTCTACTCAATGATAACTTGGTCAGGGAATAAATAGAAAAATTAAAGACTTCTGAGAACTCAATGAAAATGAAGAAATAGCATACCCAAATGGTTGAGACAAAATGAAAGCAATGTAATGAGGAAAATTCAAAGCTCTAAGGGCCTGCATAAAGCTATTGGGAAACTCCAACACTAGCAACTTAAAAGCACACCTAAAGCTTTAGAACAAAAGGAAGTGAACATGACCAAGAGGAGTAGATGGGAGAAAATAGCAAAACTCAGGGGTGAAATCAACCAATTAGAAACAAAGAGAACAATACAAATAATAAACAAAACCAAGAGTTGGTTCTTTTAGAAAATCAACAAGATAGATAAACATTTAGCCAAATTAACAAAAGGGCACAGAGACAGTATCCACATTATCAAAATCAGAACTGAAAAGGGAGACATGAAAACAAAAACTGAAGAAATTCAAAACATCGTATCTTACTACAAAAACACTGAAAAAGTTAGACAAAATGGATGATTTTCAGGACATATATCAAATAAACTATCTAAACAGTCATGTTACCGTAAGGAAATAGAAACTGTCAATAAAAACCTCCCAGTCAACAAAAAAGCCCAGGGCCAGATGGTTTTAAAGCAGAATTCAACCAGAACTTCAAAGAAGACATAATACTAATACTCCTCAAACTATTCCACAAAATAGAAACACAAAGAACTCTACCTAATTTATTCTATGAAGCCACACTTACTCTGATATATAAAATACACAGGACTCAAAAAAGAAAGATTTTGTTTATGAATATTGATTCAAAAATACTCAATAAACTACTCACAAACCAAATCCAAGAACATAAGATAGTATACATGAATGACTCCAAGAATTCTATGAGAGAACTCCTACAGCTGATAAACACCTTCATCAAGGTGGCAAGATATAAAATCAACTCAAAAAAACCAGTAGACTTCCTGTATACAAATATTAAACAGGCTAAGAAAGAAATTAGGGAAGCAGCATTCTTCACAATAGCCACAAATAATATATAATATCTTTGTGGAACTCTTATCAAACAAGGAAAGGTCTGTATGACAGGAACTTCAAGTCCATGAGGAAATCAAAGAGGACCTTAGAAATTGGAATGGCCTCCCATACGCACGTATTGGTAGGATTAACATAATGAAATTGGTGAGCTTATCAAAAGCAATCTGGAGACTCAATGGAATCCCCATTAAAATTCCAAATCGAGTCTTCACAGACATTGAAAGAGCAATTCTAAACTTTATTTGGAAAAAACACAGGATAGTCAAAAAACTTATTAACAATAAAAGAACTTCAGGGGTATCACCATCCCTGATCTCAAGCTGTACTACAAAGCAATAGTGGGGGAAAAAGCCTCATGACATTGGTATAGAGACAGACAGGTCGATCAATGGAACAGAATTGCAGACCCAGAAATAAACTCACACACCTGTGGACACTTGATCTTTGACAAAGAACCCAGAGCAATACAGTGAAAAAAGGAGAGCATCTTCAACAAATGGTGCTCGTCTAACTGGCAGTCTCCCTGAAGAAGAGTGCAAATTGATCCATATTCATCAACTTGTACAAAGCTCAAGTCCAAGTGGATCAAAGACTTTTTCATAAAATGAGACACACTGAATCTAGTAGAAGAGAAAGGGGTAAAGACCCTTGAACACCTTGGCAAAGGGGAAAAATTCCTGAACAAATCACCAGTGATTATGGCTCTAAGATCAACAATTGACATGTAGGACCTCATGAAACCAAAAATTTTCTACAAGGCAAAGAACACTGTCAATAGGACAAATCAACAATCTACAGACTGAGAAAACAAAAACAAAAACAAACTTCATTACCTCTCTATCTGATAGACGCCTAATATCAAAAATATACAAAGAACATAAGACAGACAGAGCCAGTCCCAAAACACCTACAGAAAGCTCCACTCCCAGGCTCTCTAACATGCCCAGCATCATAGAAGCAGAGGTGAGGAGGACACAACATCTGTCCCAACACAGGTAGTAACTGGGACCAGTGAAATCCAGAGACCCAGGAACTCTGACCAACCAGTGGTAAGGGTCCCTTCCAGTCTGGGCCAGTGCCCTGAGCAGAAATTGGGCGTGAACTCCATAGCCACTCCCACAATACCCTTAGGAAGCTCCACTCCTAGGCACTCTGACATGCCCAGGACCCCAGAATTCCAAGATCCCCGAGGCTTGGTCACACCAGGATCTCAGGGTCCCAGAGGCAGCTTGACTCTCAAGAGCTCTGACATACCCAGGACCTCAGAATCACAGTATCCCAGAATCACAGGATCACAGAGACAGCTGGACTCTGGGGAGTTATGACACAATCAGGATCACAAGAAGGACAGGCTCCAGTCAGATATAGCAAGGGTAGGTAGCACTAGAGATAACCAGATGTCTGTAGGCAAGCCTACGAACATAAACAATAGAAACCAAGGTTACTTGGCATCATCACAACCTAGCACACCCACCATAGCAAGTACTAAATACATTATCACACCAGAAAAGCAAGATTCGAATCTAAAATCACTTCTCATGATGATGATGATAGAGGACTTGAAGAAGGACATAAATAACTCCCTTAAAGAAATACAGGAGATTCTCTGGTGGAGGTTTTCAGGTCACTTAAGTATATGATCATATCATCTGCAAAGAGGGCTAATATCCAATATATACAAAGAACTCAGGAAGTGAGACTCCAGAGAACCAAATAACCCTATTACAAAATGGGGAACAGAGCTAAACAGAGGATCCTCAACTGGGGAACCTAGAAGGGCTGAGAAGCAGCTAAAGAAATGTTCAACATACTTAGTCATCAGGGAAATGCAAATCAAAACAACCCTGAGATTCCACCTCACACCAGTCAGAATGGTTAAGATCAAAAACTCAGGTGACAGCAGATGCTGGAGAGGATGTGGAGAAAGAGGAACACTCCTCCTTTGCTGGTAGGATTGCAAGCTGCTACAAACACTCTGGAAATCAGTTTGGCAGACCCTCAGAAAATGGACATAGAACTACCTGAGTACCCAGCTATACCTCTCCTGGGCATATACCCAGAAGATTCTTCAACATGTAATGAGGACACATACTCCACTATGTTCATAGCAGCCATATTTACAATAGTGAGAAGCTGGAAACAACCCAGATGTCCCTGAAAGGGGAATGGATACAGAAAATGTGGTACATTTACACAATGGAATACTACACAGCTATTAAAAGCAATGACTTCATGAAATTCCCAGGCAAATGGATGGAACTTGAAAATATCATCCTGAGTGAGGTAACTCAGTCACAAAAGAATGAACAGAGTGTGTACTCAGTAATAAGTGGATATTAGCCCAAAAGTTCAGAATACCCAAAATTCAATTTACATCAACCATTGGACTGAGTGTGGAGGTCCCAGGTGGAGGAGTTGGAGAAGGGAGTGAAGGAACTGAGGGAGTTTGTAGCCCTATGGAGGAAGCAACAGTGTCAACTGGTCAGGCCCCCAGTGCTTCCAGAGACTGTACCACCAACCAAAGGATACATATGGAGAGACCCATGGTGCTGGCCACATATGTGGCAGAGGAAGGCCTTGTTGGCCATCAGGAGGAGGAGGAGGAGGAGGAGGAGGAGGAGGAGGAGCAGGAGGAGGAGGAGAAGCAAGAGGAGGAGGAGAGAGACAGAGACAGAGAGAGACAGAGAGAGAACACAAAGAGACTACAGAAAAATAAATAAACCAATTAAAAATTAAAAATTCCTCTCAACAGAGGAATTTTGAACAATTGAGAACCAATCAAAAGATGCTTAACATCTTTAGTCATTAGGGAAATGTATTTCAAAATGACCCTGATATCCCACCTTACATCAAACAGAATGGATAAGATCAAAGAGTCAAGTGACAGCACCTGCTGATGAGGATGTAGAGAAAGAGGAACACTCCCTTCATTGCTGATGGGATTGAAAACTGGTACAAACACTCTGGAAATCAATCTGGCAGTAACTCAGAAAGTTGGAAACAGTTTCTCATGGTACTGGTATCTCCAAAGCCCTGCTGTCTTCCACTGCAACTAGGTTTACCAACAACCTCTGATAGGCTCTCTTCATGGTGCCAAATCTCACCTCCTTTGCATGACCCCTTCAATCCTGGGACTTCAATTGCAACTGAGGCTGCACCCTCCCCAGTGGCCTTCCATAGCCTCTCAGAGTGCCCAGGCCTCAGCTGCTCTTCATGACTCCTTCGTGCCTTCAAAACCAGTACCACCTGGGTGACTCTTACACATTACTAAGTCCAGTCCCAGCACAAGGTTCAACCCTGGCTATCTCTGGAATGCAGCCTCTGTGCTCTCAGAAAATACTTCTCAGAAGATATCACCCCAGTGATGCTGGTCTCTTCTTAATCAAGGCTAATATCTTATCTCCAGCTAATCAGCATCAATAGTCTCAGTAATGCAATGGTTTTGCTTTAGTAATTCTGGTATCTTGTTAATCACAGGCGATCCTTCAGCCACAGATAACCAAAACCACAGAATCTTCACAGTCAAAATAACAATGGCCCTGATAAGAGTCTCTAATCTTCCCTCTGAAATTTCACAAGCCAGGCCTCCATCTTCTGCACTGTTCTCAGTCACTCTTCCAAGCTCCTACATAACATCCCACAAAGCTCTTAACACAGTATGGATCATCTAGCCCAAAGTTCCAAAGTCCTTCCACAGTCCTCCCCAAAACATGGTCAGATTGTCACAGGAATACCCCACTACAGTGGTACCAATTTGTCTTAGTCAGGATTTCTATTCCTGCAGAAACATCATGACCAAGATGCAAGCTGGGGAGGAAAGGGTTTAATGAGCTTACACTTCCATGCTGCTGTTCATCACAAAAGGAAGTCAGGACTGGAACTCAGGCAGGTCAAGGAGCAGGAGCTGATACAGAGGCCTTGGAGGAATGTAACTTACTAGATAGCTTGCTTCTCCTGGCTTACTCAGCCTGCTTTCTCATAGAACCCAAGACTACTAGCTCACAGACGGTACCACCCACAAGGGGCCCTCCCCCCTTGATCATAATTGAGAAAATGCCTTACTGCTGGATCTCATGGAGGCATTTCCTCAACTGAGACTCCTTTCTCTGTGATAACTTCAGCTTGTGTCAAGTTGACACACAAAACTACCCAGTACACTGGTTTACCTGAAGGCCCAGCTATATCACTCCTAGGCATATACCCAAACATGCTCCACCATACTACAAGGACATATGCTCCACTATATTCCTAACAGCCTCATTTGTAATAGACAGAAAATGTGGTTCATTTACACAATGGAATAGTATTCATCTATTAAAAATGAGTCATTGTGAACTTTGAAGGCAAATGGATAGAACTAGAAAATAGCATCACGAGTGAGGTAACCCAGACACAAAAATGCATGTTATGTATTCACTGATAAGTGGATATTATCCAAAAGTATAGAATAACCATGATGCAACCCAGAGACCATAAGAAGTATAACAAGAAGAACTGCCCATGTGAGAATGCTTCAATACAAAAGAATCACGGGGAATGAGGGAAGAAGGAGGAAGGAGACTGATTGGGAGAGAGGAGATGAGGAGAAAAGGGAGTATGATCAGTTATCAGGAGAGATGGGTGAGAAGCCCCGAGGTGTCAGGAGAATGAATGTAAATATGCAACAACTAGGGGTGCAAGGCAAGGGGAACAATAGAAAATCCCAGAGACTTGGAACGTGAGATGCTTCCAGGATTCATGGGGATGTCTTATCTGAAATGCTAGAGAATGGAGGGTTGGAACTTGAAGAGACTACCTCCAGTAGATAGACAGTGCTCCAAGTAGAGGAATGAGATCACATCAACCTATCCTCAAAATTTTGAACCAGAATTGTTCCTTTCTAAAAGAAATACAAGGACAAAAATGTGGAAGAGATTGAAGGATAGGCCATCAAGTGATTGGCCCAACTTGGGATCCATCCCATGGTTGGGCACCAAACCCTGACGCCATTACTGCTCCCATGTTGTGCATGCAGATATGAGCCTAGCATGGCAGTCTTTTGAGAGGCTCTACCAGCAGCTAACTGAAACAAATGCAGATAATTACAGCCATCCATTGGACTGAAATCAGGGACCCCTATGGAAGAGTTAGGGGAAGGAGATGAAGCAGATGGCAACCCTGTAGGAAGAACAAGGATATCAAATAACCTGGACCTTTGAGAACTCCCACAGACTAAGGCAACAACCAAAGAGCATACATGGGCTGTTCTGTGTCCCCCAGCACATATGTAGCAGAAGACTTCCTTGTCTGTACTCAGTGGGAGAGGATGTGAATAATCCTGTAGAGACTGATGTCCCAAAAACGGGGGATGTGGAAGAGGACATGACATGGTAGTAGGTAAGTGGGTAGGTAAGGGGGTGGAGATTGTGGAAGATCACCTCAGAGGCAAAGGGGAGGGGATGGAGTGAATAACCCTTGAGGGGCACAGGGAAGAGGGTAACATTTGGAATATAAAACAAAATTTTATTTTCAGAAATATGGTAAAAAAATAAATAAATAAAAAGACTTTAAACCATGAAACCCAGATGGTATTGATGAGTCCTCTACTCCCTTCCAAGTTTGAATTCAATATCCTGAGCCATACTAATATGGAATACAAAAAAAGAAAAGGAATGTCAGTATTCTACATAATTTTATATCTGAAGGACTTAGAGGGTCTGTAACTCAGGTCAATGAAATTTATACAAGAGAACGTGCGTTTTGTTTCATAAAATTGTGTCTTCCTTGAAGTCTTTTAACACACACACACAGACACACAAATACGTGTGTGTGTGCGTGTGTGTGTGTGTGTGCGTGCTTCTTTTTAAACTCTTTAATGGTCAATGGTCATTTTTCTTGTTTGTGCAAGAGCATTTGCAAATAATTAGTGCACAAAACATTTGTAATTATATAAGAAAATATTTTAATGATTTTACTTTTATTAAAAACAGTTCTTTTTACAAAATATATTTTTATTATGGTTTCTCCTCCCTCCACTTCTCCCAGTTACTCTTCATTTCCTCTTTATATCTACTTTGTTTATGTCACTTACTAGAAAATAAAGAAGCTTCTAAGTGATTATAGGAAATATAATGTGACATAATATAATGTATTTGAAATAATTTGAAAGATAATTAGATAAAACAAAAACTAATAATGGTAATGGACACAAGAACAACAACAAAACAAAAGTAAATCCAAGAAAAAGTGTCCTACACATTCTTACCTCAAATAGCCCATAAAAACACTGACCTGGAAGTAATAATATATATGCACAAGATCTGGGGCAGACCTCTTCAATCTCTGTGCAGGCTATCTCAGTCTCTGTGAGTTCATCACTGTTTTTTTTAATGTTGATTTAGAACACACAAATTGGTTATATAACACCAAATGATCAGCACTTAATATGTATACATACAAATAATATAGACTAAGCAGGTTACACACACACACACACACACACACACACACACACACACACACACATGCTCATATACATACATAAACATATGTGGCTGCCAGAGTGATAGGTGAGCCACGCTGGTGCTAGGACAAAGAATGATGCTGACCATGATCTTGCTGAGTGCCCTGACAATGCTCACAGGGAAGCTGTACTGGGCATATGTCCCCGACTCACCTTTGTTACATCCTTCTGTACAGTCAAGGTCAGAAGTACTTGTGACCTCTAAAAATACACAGCTCTTAGGATTTCCTTGGTCTGGGAGTAAAAAGTATTACAAATTAGTGAATTATACTGCTATGGATTAGGGCCTACCCATTTGTTTTAATAGAAATAGTACCAATGCTGGATGTGTTTCAGTGTACCCTCAGATTTAGAGGAAGAATATCTCTAAGACTGTAATGAAAAGCATTAAGATGGAAATGACTATATCTCAGACTGGACAGGCTGCCTTGCCTCAGGCTTCTAGACCTTGCAGGACAGAGAACATGGAGACTGTGAAAGTTGACTTGAATAAATCGATCAAATGGAGTAATTGTTACAGTGACCCTCCTCTATCCTTCAATGTGACCAGTTATTCCAATTCCATCATGGAGTGGTCTGGAAATCAATGCAATACTGGACAAAATGAAATGACAGTGAGCCTTTGGAGAGCTGGTTCTGGATACTTTCAGAGACAATTGGAAATTGGAAACTACTTTGCATGATATATTTGCTGCGGATAAAAATGGAACAGGTTCTGCAATTAAGGTAAGTGTAACGTCTAATTTCCCCACCTAATCTTTTAATAATTGGGAATGTTATCTTTGTTATAGGCTCTCATAATGAGTTCAATGTTTCTTATCTAGTTTTTGTCCAATTGTATTTCTGTGATGTATGATGATCTATCTGAAATGGTAGTACATAAACTAGCTTTTATTATGATTCCGGTAAATTTATTAGAACCTTAGTAGTCTAAAAAAGGCTTACACATATTGGAAGAATTAGATCACACTCTGGCAAGAAGTAAATGTGTGGTAGGGCAGATCGTTACTGTTGTTGCTGCTCTCATAAAACGTATAGCCAGTGCTACTACTTCTTCAGTAGAAAATGTAACCAGTACACTGAGCACACAAGAGGATTTGGACAAATGGCTAGAACAAAGAAATGACACATTATATAGCTTAATACATATCATGGGAGATGAGGTACTAGGAATGTAATTCAGAAGCCATTAGGAATGTCACCCTCAATATCTATGGATATGTACAACTACAAAAGTGTGTAATGAGAATCAGTATAATTGGACCAAAATAAAAGGCATCTTCAAGGTATATGGTATAATACTAATACTTCTTTGGGTTTACTAGTTCTGCATAAGGAGGTTGTAAGTTGAAGAATTGCAGAAACTTTGTCTTTTGATGCAGATAGCATTGCAAATGATATGCTGAAAAAGTTATAGAACGTTTTTCCTTCATGGTCCTCATTTACATCTCTCTGATTGCGTGTAGCAGGACTTGGCTTTATGATCTTTTTGTTGCATGTGAATTACCCATTGTTTTGAGAAGAATCATCACAGCTTTTGCAGATATCAGAGCAGAGTTATATAAATTCAAGCTCTAACATCTTTTCTAGCAGAAGTTGATAAATTCAAGTTATACATGTAGGAGGGTCTAAGAAGATATTTTAAGGTATACAAATGCAAGTTATAGAGATATAAGAAGAAAAGGGGGGAGAATTAGGAAGTGTTTTATGTTCCCCTCTGACATGCTATTGATATTTCAAAGTTCAGAATTTTAACATTGATCAATATTATTCTGATAAGTTAATGGAATATTCGCAGTTTATAGTTCAGTCACAAGCTAAAGATTTTAATTTCCCTTTGCTTGTTTTCTAAATATAAAGTTAAAGATGCTTCTCATCATTCTAAAAACATCTCTGTTCAATCTGTATCTGTATAGCTGTACAATTATAGTTTATATTACAGATATATATTTACTAAATTTCTAAAATAGGGATTTCAGTACATTGGTAAATAATAATGCATATTGTTTGTAAAGAAAATTTCACATATACTTCAGGGAATCATGAGTCCTAAGAATTGAACACAACTGTCACAGATCAAATGGACTCCATATTAGTACACCTGCCTGTTTTTGAAAATAGAATGTTCCCTTAGTCTTAGGATTTCTTGTGATCCACAATTTGCTGGACAATTTTAATTTCTGTCCCTAGTTTATATTTGCCTTCAAAGATTTTCACATGGCTGACAGATTCCATCCAGGGATCACCTGTGGAGCTGCTCAACTCTGGACTTGCTGAAAGCTGATGTTAACTGGCTCAGCCAAAGTAATTGCTCCTTGTGTTTCACCTGGATTAGCTAACCAGATGCTTTTGATAAATTCCCCTTTGTGCAGCCATTGACTGGCATCTAAGTCCTTCTGGGACCCTTTGCATTTTCTTAATGTCAACAAGATGCAGATATAGAAGAGGGATTCAACATTTATTGTCCCACTCTACAGGCTAAAATTCCAATCAAAAAGGAACCTCCCTGGGCATATAGTCTAAAAACAAATGCCTGTCTCTTGGCAAGATTTTGTAATGACTTATGTATCCTTGCCTCATGAGTTGATGATTGGGAAAATGAATGTTTCTATGTCTGCAGATTTGTTTAATGTAACCTGTGACAGTGATACTGTTAGTAATTGTATGAGTTTTGATTGCTCTTAGGCAGAACAAGGTGGGGGGATGTACTTGCCTGCATTTCCCTGCTATATGGGTTGTTGGTAGGGAAAATTAACATCACTGTTTAAGGTTTTAGATTCAGTGTATCCTTACCATATTGTAATTTGCCTAATTTTGTATCTGACATTGTACAAGGATTTGCTCTAATGGTATTTCATCAACCTTCATTTGTTATGCTTCTAGTTAATGTTTGAGAACCTTGTTATTCAGACAGAGGCTTGAATGTGCTAGATGAAATTAAAAAATCTTTGAGTAGGCCTAATGATTTGTCTAAAAGACACTACACTGCTGCAATTCAAGGCTACAAAAGCTACCTCTAAATGGTTATAACAATTAAGCATGCCTTCCTGGTCTTCATTTACTCATTTGGACTTTGGAGTACTTGCCTTGAGCACTCTAATGGTTATTGGATTGTGCCTGCTACCATCTGTGGTTAAGTGAGCCCTTGGTTACTTTTTGAATGTCTGTGCAGATCTCAAACATCCAAGGCACAGGTTACATTGCTTGTTGCAGAGGCTGGGAGTCAAAGACAGCTAAGCTTCTTTCAGAGGTGGATCAACCCAGACAGAGTATGAGGGCTTGGATCCATTGCTTCAATGATGAGTAAGATCCATTCTTCTTGAGGAAACACCTAAGACAGGCACAGTCTTTCTTCACAAATAGCTGAGACAGCTTTGGCTTGTTTAAAATAAAAAAGGGACATGTTAGAAGCCATTTTGCCATGACTTTGAAGAAGAAGTAGAAGAAGAAGAGAGAGAGAAAGAGAGAGAGAGAGAGAGAGAGAGAGAGAGAGAGAGAGAGAGAGAGAGAGAGAGAGAGAGATCTGCATGCCAGGTAGAGTCAAGACAGGTCATAGCCTGTTGGCAGATTTTTGGGACTGCTGACCTATTAAACAATAAGAGGAGGTACATATGGGTTTCAAGGCTTGGGGTGGAGATCTACTGACACTGGTGGAAAGAACAGAAGCTTTGGGATTGGGAATAAATGTCTTGTGTACATTTTAGCAAATTCTTTCTGTTAGCTTGTGTCTTTCTTTACCAAGATTCTGTGAAGTTTATAAAGTCAAAGAGAATTAACCTCGAGGCCTCTGCAGTATTGACTGGAAATCTCTCCTGATTTCTGACCTTTGTCTCTGAGTCTTCTTTTCTGTCTTTCCTATAATCATTCTTATTGCTTCCTCAGAGAACTGTTTGACATAGTACTGGCAGGGCCAGTGCATATTATAAATTTTCAGGATGTAAAGATGGAAATATATGTTTGACTGCAGGAAATGAGGTGATCACTAATGATGTTAAAGTGATCACAAAGCATGACATAAAGACTCATCACACAGAAACAATGCTGTCAATACCACTTCACAAATATCTTTGCTACATTCACAGTATAAAAAAGACAGTTACCAATAATTAGGGGATGAAATGAATGACATTGTTGAAGAAGACTGCTGAGGACAGCACACTGCTCTATATGAACATTATGAACAGATAGAGAATATTGTTTTTACTGTCTGTATTCTAGACTCTGAATTGGGATTTCTGTAGCAGCCATGTGACATTGCTAAGGGTCTGCACCTGGAAAGGCCTCAGATGTCTTCTCTCTTATTTTACTTGCTGTGAGTTTTTGCATTCACATAAAAATCAATGTTCTATTTGAAGGAGGGTTCCTTCAAAGAACACAGGGCTTCCTGCTTCTGTTATGACACTGTCATTGAGACTGGCAATGTCTGCTCTATGTTACTTGCATGTTCTAGAATTTCAGTTCCACTTGTGCTATGTGGCAGCTCTACAGATTTCTCTCCAATACATGTGAAGGTGAAAATAAACAAATTTAAAATGGCCACAAAATGAGCATACACCAAGCTTTCAAGATTTAAAGGATGGGGATTGATAACATAGGCTGAATTTAATTTCAGAAAATGGAAAAGGATATGTGTATAGGTAGGATTTAATACATTTTGTTTAGTATAGAAAATGAATCAAAATGTTGCTTTACTTGATATTTAGTATCTCCTAACTTCTGTGATTCTCTTTAGAAAGAGGCACCATGAGACAATGAACTTAGCTGGAAAATGTCACCAACAATGGAGTCAAGATGATTCATAATGGAGCACCTTAGCCAGGCATGTGGAAAATGCATGTGATCATGAACAAAAAAAAGATGCTGAGACAGTAGGATTTTGGATTTATTTCCTTCCAGGACTCTCTATGATATCTTGTCTTACTTTGAGTTAGTCTTTTCTTTAATGATGAATGTAACCTACCATGTTGGCACATTCCTTTAACTTCAGCAATCAGAAGGCAGAGACAGGGGTTATTTGTGAGTTTGGGGCCAACCCTGTCTACCTAGCGAGTTCTACACTACTGAAAGTTCCCAATGTCAAAACACCTTAGCTGTCAAATCGAGACTTCACATCAGATATTACCAGTTACTCACATGATATAGCAATATATCACCACAAAATTAACCAAAGTTATTGATAATGGTTTGTACTCTAAAGTGAGCTATACATGCTTTGAGAATTACCATGAGAAAAGAGTCAGAACCAGCAAGAAAGTCAGAAAGAGAAGAGGGATGAGCTTGCTAGTTCAGGAAAACATTTTCTCGGTAAAATGGATTCTAAAGCTCATATACAGATATAATTCTGTCATTTTTATAAAAAGACAACATTGGAGAACTGTTAAATATTAGGAATTAAAAATAAAGTTAGTGAGTTCAGAAAAAGGTTACTCCATATTAGTACAATAAAATTTTGGCTTTTATAAATTTAGTGGGAGAGCTTGATATAAGGCCAAGCAGTTTGCATAGCATACAAGATGCTCTTGTGAAAGACACATGTTTGATTTTCAGCAACCATATTTTGGTTCAGGGACGATTACACATGAATAGTAAGTGTAAAGGGCTATTTTAATGCTTTATGATAAGCTATGTTGGTTGAAGCTGGGTATGGGTTGTTAATTCAAAGGTGGAGTGCATCAAACTATCTGCTATGAAATTAAATTAGAGTAACAACCATACTTGTTTGAAAGGGAAGCTAGAAGATTGTTGTCTAATTCAAAATTAGATGCCTTCAGTCACCCAAGCAATTGAATACATGATGGCCATCTCCCAGGACTGGATGGCCTGGGGAAATCTTCATTGTAAGACTCTTTTTTTTGATTGCCACCAGGAGTGTAAGAAAATACTTCCACTGAATCATGTGACTTCTCACATAAAGAACTACTTACATGTCCTGCTTAGAAACGTGAGGGGAGGATTTGGTATTTTCTTGAGGTGGGTCTGGATGTCAGGACCTCTGGATTTTGAAAAGATGCAGAGCTCTGTGGCCTGATAATTCCCAGGGCAGTGGACTAGTGACATGTCTCCAAATCTCTGTTAAGATATGTTAAGACATGTAGTGGAACATGTACTTCTGTCAAATTGAATTTATATTTCTCTCTAGATCACATCAATACATCAATCTGCACAAGGTCAATATCATTGTCTCCTTGGACAAGAAAGATTCAGAATGTTTTCGGATCATTTTACCCTTACATTCTATAGATATCACAGGAACACCAAAAAAAGTATCAGATGAATCCAAGGTGTGTAAGTCAGGATTCTCTAGAGTCACAAAACTTATTGAACAAATATATACTCCATATGTGTGTGTGTGTATACATAGATAGATAGATAGATAGATAGATAGATAGATAGATAGATAGAGACTCTATATGTATATAAACTACATATATATGGAGATCATTGGAATGCATTATAGGCTGTGGTCCAACTAACCCAACAATGGACAGCTGTGACTGGAAGGTCCAAGAATCTAGTAGTTGTTCAAACCTATGAGACTTGGTGTTTCAGATGGCCATCCACAAATTTGGAATACCGAAGGAGTAGGTTCCAAAGATGTACTGGCAAGTAAGTACAAGCAGGCAAAGAACAAAGCTTCCCTTCTTCCATTTTATATGACCTACTAGCAGAAGGTGTGGCCCAGATTAGAGGTATTCTTCAATATCTGGATTAAAGGTGCATGTCAATCTGGATTAAGAGTGGATGCCATTCCCACCAAATGACCTGGATCTAAAGATAGTGTCTTTCAGTCTCACTATCTGCTTCAGAGGTGTGCCCTCATCTTTTTTTTTTTTTTAATTTATTTATTTCATGTATGTGGGTGTACTGTCACTACCTTCGCACACCAGAAGATGGCATCAGATACCCATCACAGATGGTTGTGAGACACCATGTGGTTGCTGGGAATTGAATTCAGGACCTCTGGAAGAGCAATCGGTGCTCTTAACCACTGAGTCCAGCCCTGCATGCCCGCTTCTTATACATTGTAGAACATTACAGATACATCCAGGTGGACAAACAAGAACAGCCATCACAATCCACCCATTGTCAACTTGACACAAATCATATCTCCTGCCCAAATGAAAACAATAATCATGTCATAACTATGCCTAACATGATATAACTGTACCTCATAAAACTGCCAATGCATAAGCAGTTTAATCTGGTCATAATAATGCCTAGCATGATATAACTATCACTTGTACAACTGCAAATGCGTTGTAAATTTAGAATATGTCAATGACCCTTGGGTACATTCTTTTGGCATCTCAAACTTAAATGTTACATGTGTGTCCATGTTCCACCCTGAGCTTGGCATGGCTGCTGGGAAGATAAAACACAGGGAGATTGAGTCTTCCTATCCAAAGCCACAGTTGTGAATGCATGCTAGGCTTCAGGAAAGTGCCTACACTCTGCTCCAGGGGTGGGAAAATGCAGTCCAAGATGGGGGAAGCCAAGGCTCAGGTTCCCAGACTTCTGGGCACTCAATCATCCCTAGGGTACTGCACAGAGGAGTCAGGAATCAGGAGGTCCACAGTCTCACTAGGTGGCTGGGACCCTAGGTTCCCAAAACCCTAGACATCTACGAATCACTGAGTCAAGAGTAGTTGGGAGTAGAGTTGGTGGCCCACCAACTGGATGAGAGAAATTGGAGCTCTGGCTTAGTTCCTTGGTGATTAGCCTGAGCTTGACGGCAGTTGCAGCTAAAAGCACAAAGAGGCCTTCTAAGGGAGACTTAAGCTATGGCTCTGTAGGTGAAGGCCTTCTCCATGTTCTCCATGGCAGTGGTAGATGAAAGAGACAGTCCATGGTTCTAAATGGTTTATCTAATCTACATTGTGGAAAATGGATGCATACCAATAATCCTGATAAGGATGGGCCAGAAATAAAATACGTTTTGTGGGGAGGACTGTCAGGGAAGTGGAGCTTAATGGCCAAAGCCTCAGGGCCTCTAGGTACCCTCATTAGTATGTAGAATTGTCTTTTGGGCTATGTGACTCACATGAGGAGCAAATTCAGGCCAGGAATCTGGTACAGAGCAGGGAGGTACCTACCATCTCCTGTGTGTACCCACTGAGTCTCTGAGGTCTCATACCTGCTCTACCTTACCAACCTTCCTGACATGGTAAACTCTCCAACAACTACAACCAATATTTTCTCTTAATTGATGTTCAAGAAATTGAAAGAAACCACAATTATCTGTACAAATTCAATCTTAACAAAATAAAACAGAAACACCCATGTAAATTATAATCCTTCTTTCTGCAACTGGTTGCCTGGTAGCCTTAGAAAATATTGATAACTAGCTTCTTCTTCTGTCCATTCTGTATTTCCTCCAACTTCTGCAAGCACCTCAACAGGTATTGGCTCTTTTCCTGGAGGAATGACCCTTCATTCCTGATGGATCTTTCTCTTTTGTCATTCTGATTAGATTACACTGCTGTAGGGTGTCATTGACTTTAATCACAGGACATGGTAGCATAAAGAGGCACCCTAAAGATCTCCTGTACTACAGACATACTCCTACAAAAAGGAATTGGCACGATGTACTAAACCAGCCACAGCATTTCTATCTGGTCATCTCAAGAAATGGTGTCATATATATGGGGCTCATTGTGGGTCTTTAATGTTGGTAGATTCAGCAACAGCTGTTGCAGATCAGCTTTGGATCCATGAAAGTCTATGTTGTTGAGCCCATACTTAGCCACAGTCTCTGCAAACAGGGCCACTTTGTTCATGTGCCCATTGGGAATTGACAGGAATGGCTGGAGAAAGAGGATCACTGTCAACAGAATGGGTCAGCCTATTTACTTGATTACTGAACTCCTGCTTGGCAGAAGTCACCGTTTAAATGGGACACAAATAACTTTGAATACTTTGTCCCATTGGAGAAATCTATCCACATACTTCCACAG
The DNA here is from genome assembly GCA_028551405.1 of Uromys caudimaculatus. Taxonomy (NCBI): domain Eukaryota; kingdom Metazoa; phylum Chordata; class Mammalia; order Rodentia; family Muridae; genus Uromys; species Uromys caudimaculatus. Next base: position 459,391 of record CM052702.1, read on the forward strand.
ATTTCTTTCTCACCAGTTCTATCTAATCATGGTATTCCCATATCACTGAACATCCAGACAATCAATTGGCTAAAGAATAAGTCCAGTGATTAATCATACCTCTGGCCATTTCTTCTTCCAAACACACTGTAATACCATGTTTAATGCTCAAAGTTCTGCCTAAGGTGAAAATGTTTATTTACCAGATTCTTTCAGGTCTATTCCAGAAACAGGTTGCAATGTTGCTGCTGTCCACTTCTGAGTGATGCCTATATAGTGTGCAGAACCATTAGTAAACCAGGTCATAGTCTTCTCTTCCTCAGTCAACTGATTATTCAGGACACCCCATAGGTGCATGATTGGAAGCAGACATTAGAACAGGAGTCCATAGGCATTTATTTGGGCAAAATCTTCATGTAACTTTCTTGTGCCTCCTGGACCTCTTCACGCCTGATCAAATATATACCACTTGAATTTGGTAATAGATTGCTGCTATGCATGCTTTATTTTATTACTTTGGGAGTCCAATAACACCCAGGTCCTGATGGACAGTTAGTGTCCAGTGGTAACTGTGTTGCCTATTGTCAAACATTCAGTTCTCACTAAGGCCACATTGTAAGCCAAGAGCTGTCTTTCAAAGGAATAATTATCAGCTGACCATGAAAGAACCTTGCTAAAAACCCCAAAGCACTCATCTGTGAATCACCTATAGATGCCTGCCAAAGGCTCCAAAAAGCACTCCTATCTGCCACTGATACCTCCACTACCTTCAGGTCTGTTAGATCCTGTGGTACAAGTGGTAGATCAGCCTTCCCAGAAGCCTGGATCATTTTTCCATTAATTTAGTTATTTATTCATTTTACATCCCAATATTAGCCCCCTCCTCCCAATCTTCTACTCACACGACTCCTCTTCCTCCCTAACCCTCCTCTTCTCAGAGAGGAAGAAATTGAAGCCCCTATGATCCATCCACCTTCACATATTAAGTCACTGACAAGTAGGTGCAACCTCTCCCACTGAGAGTACATAAGGTGGCACAGTTAGGGGAATGGATCCACAGGTCAGAAACAGGCTCGGCGATAGCTGTTGGGGGATTCAGTTCTTAGAGGACCCACATGAAAACCAAGCTACACATCTGCTACACATATGGAGGGCCTCTAAATTCAACCAGTGATTGCTCTTTGGCTGGTGGTTCAGTCTCTGGGAATCCTCTAAATTCCAAGATATGCAGTTGTGTTGGTCTTTCTGTGGAACTCCTATTCTTTTTAAGTCCCTTAATCTTTTGCCACTCTTCCACAAGTCTCCCCAACGTCCACTAATGTTTGGCTGTGGCTCTCTGTATCAATTTCCATTGACTGGTGGATAGAGCTTCTCAGAGGACAATTATGCTAGGTTCCTGCCTGCAAGCATAACAGTATCATTAAGAGTGTCAAAGGTTGGTTCTTGCCAATAAGATGGGTCTCAATTAAGACCAGTCATTGGTTGACAGTTCCCTCAGTCTCTACTTCATATTTGACTCTGCACATCTTTTAGGCAGGACATATTTTGGGTCAAAGGTCAAGGGATACCCCAAGCTTCTGAAGATGTGGAGTAAGGGGAAAACTTCTCTATTACCAGTGGGATGGCAAAATTGTACAAACCCTCTTGAATTCAATTTCGTGCTTTCTTTGAAAATTGGGAATCATAGTTCTACTTCGAAACTCTGTTTTACCATTCCTGGGCATATATCAAACAATGCTCCACCATCCCATATGGACACTTGCTCAACTGTTAATAGCAAGAAATTGGAAACAAACTAGATGCCTCTCACATGAAGAATGAACAAATAAAATGTTGTTCATTTACACAACCTAGTACTATTCAACTATTAAAAACAAGAAAATCATGAATTTTGCAGACAAATGGATGAAATTAAAAATATCAACCTAAGTGAAGTAATCCAGTCACAAAAGGACTTGCATGGTAGGTACTCACCTATTAGTGGCTGTTAGCCATAAAGTACAGAATAACCACACTGTCATCCGCAAACACAATGTAGCTAAGTTAAAATAAGGACCCTAGGGAGGATGCCTGATTCTTTCTCAGAAGGAGAAATAGAATAGATATTGGAGCTGCATGGAAGGATGGAACTGGGTGGAGAGGTGATGCTAAGGTGACAGAAGCAATCCACAAAAGGCTAAGGCAAGAGAGTAAGTTACATGGAGATGGCTCCCCCATTTTTCACTGCAGGAGGGATGTGCTCTGAGAGGCAAGAACCCCAGAGACTTCATCTCAGGATTGCTTCTTGCTGCTGTATGCTATTCCTCACAATATTATATAGTCCAATTGGTCCTGGGCATCAGCTCATCCTATTGGGCAAATTTCCTCCAGATCAACAGGAAGTTGTGATTTCATGTAGTAATGCTGTTTAGACAAATGGGTAACTTCATAATTCCTGATAATGATTTTATAGAACTCCTAAATTGATACAAGTAAATTCAAAAACCTTGTAGAATAAAACTGGCTTTGTAAACCTTCATATATCACCGGTTAATTGCACTAAGAAAAGAAAACATCATTGGAACAAATTTAGAATGAAGGAAAACAATCCTACTTAGATAGAAATGAGGCCACTATCTGATAACTGAAGGTCATAAACTGGGAATGAACAATTTATTGAAAATGCAAGTACAGAGAAGAAAAGGATGACTAATTTATCTAAACAAGATTACAAAACAATAAGACACATGGCAGATGATTTGTCTCTTGAAAGAAACTTGCTGACATGTGACATAAAAAAATATTGCTTTAAATTTATAACTCTTGAAGCTACAAAATAGATAAGCAATGTTTAGTCAGCTATTAGTCTGAATAGGAAGACATGTAAACAATTCTGTGCTAACTCCTTAAACCTTATCGACCTGTGACATCAATTATAGCTTTAAACTTACTATGAACTTTTGAAATTTTTATTATTTATCTTTTTATACACTCCAGATTTTATTCCCCTATGCCCCCAGTCTACACACCAACTGTTCCACATGTCATAGCTGCTCCCCACAACCCTGTCTCCCTGAGGATGTCCCCACTCCCTAACCCACCTGACCTCTGAACTCCCTGGGACCTCCAGAACTTATAGAATTTTTTGAAAACCAGGTAATCAAATATCCAACTGTAACAATTTTACCTGATAATTACTATGAGGCCATTTTTTGAAAACTAAGAACAAAAATAATGTGGTGTCATATACTTTATCTGTTTCACTCAATGTGCTTGTATCTGTGGCAGTTCCTGAATTTTTTCCTTCTTTTCTTTCTTCCTTTCTTTTGTTCTTCTTTCTTTCTTTTCTTTCTTTCTTCTTTTTTCTTTCTTCCTTTTCCTTTCTCTGTTCCTCATGAAAAGTGAACAAACTCTGAGTAAAAGAGTAGAGAACACTATTTTTAACAGGGTTATTTGGTTCTCTGGAGTCTAAATTCTTGGGTCCTTTGTATATTTTGGAGATGTAGGTAATTGGTAAAGATCATTTCCCAGTCTGTGGGTTGACCTTTTGTTCTATTGACAGTGTCCTTTGCCTTCCAGAACCTTTTCAGTTTTATGAAGTCCAATTTGTCAATTGTTGATCTTAGAACATTAGCCATTGATATTCTGTTCAGGAAAATTTCCCCTGTGCCAATGTGTTTGAGGTTCATTCCCACTTTCTCTTCTATTAGATTCAGCATATCTGATTGCATATGGAGGTCCTTGATTCACTTGGAGTTAAGCTTTGTACAAGAAAATAAGAATGGATATATTTGCATTCTTCTACATAGTGACCACTGGTTAAAACAGTACTTTATGCTGAAAATGCTGTTTTTTCCACTGGATGGCTTTGATTTCTTTGTCAAAGATCAAGTGACTATAAGTGTGTGGGTTTATTTCTGAGTCTTCCATTCCATTCCATTATCTACCTGCCTGTCTCTGCAACAATACCACACAGTTTTTATGACTATTGCTCTGTAGTACAGCTTAAGGTCAGGGATGGTGTTTCCCCCAGAAGTTCTTTTATTGTTCAGAATGGTTTTTGCTATCCTGGATTTTTGTTATTCCATATGAATTTGAGAATTGCTCTTTCACTCTGTGAAAAATTGAGTTGGAATATTGATGGGGATTATATTGAATCTGTAGGTTGATTTTTTAAGATGGTCATTTTTACTTTATTAATCTTGCCAATCCTTGAGAATGGGAGATTGTTCTATCATCTGAGGTCTTCTTTGATTACTTTCTCCACAAACTTGAAAAATTGAGGTACAGACCTAAACATTGAAATCTAAACTGAAGAATCTCAAATGGCTGAGAGGCACTTAAAGAAAATTTCAGCATCCTTAGTCATCGGGGAAATGCAAATCAAAACAACCCGCAGATTTCACCTCATAAAAATCAGAATGGCTAAGAATAAAAACTCAGTCAATAGCAGATGCTGGTGAGGATGAGGATATGGAGAATGATAAACAAACCTCAATTGCTGGTGAGACGGCAACCTGGTAAAATCTCTTTGGAAATCAATCTGGTGGTTTCTCAAATAATTGGAAACAGTTCTACCTGAAGACCCAGCTATACCACTACAGGGCATATATCAAAAAGATAATCTAACATAAAAGGATGCATGCTCCACTATGTTCATAGAAGCCTTAGTGATGATAGCCAGAAGCTGGAAAAAAACCCAGATGTCCCTCAACAGAAGAATGGATATAGAAAATGTGGTACATTTACACAATGGAGTACTACTTAGCTATTAAAAACAATGACTTCATGAAATTCCCAAGCAAATGGATGGAACTAGAAAATATCATCCTGAACAAGGTAACTGAGAGAGAAAAGAACAGACATGGTATGTACTCACTGATAAGTGGATAGTCGCTCAAAACCGCAGAATACCCATGATACAACCCACAAACCATATGGAGCTTAAGAAGGAAGACCAAAGTGTGGATGCTTCATTCCTACATAGAAAGAGGATTGCAATAATCAGAGGATTTAGAGGGAACAAGGGACCTGGGAGGGAGAGAAGAGGGGAGAAAAAAGAGGGGGCAGGAACAGGAATTGGAAGGGACAGCAGAGAAGAACTGAGGTTCAGTAAATTGGATAGAAACATGTAGTAGTGGGGGATGGGGAAACAATGAAATATTTTATCAAATGTCACTGACTGCCAGGGACTTATTATCAGGCAAGAGATCAACATTATAACTCATTGAATGTCTGCACAGGTACTGATATTGGACAGGATGGGTGTTGAATCTATATGATTCCTGGCATTGCTGGATTTAGTATAATAAGATGTTCTCCAAGTAACAGGAATCACAGTAAGTTTGAGGAGATTTTGTAAACATGACTAACACACAATTGTATATAAACAACAGAGAGCATGCTCAACTCCAGACTCAAAGTTGCATGTGAGACTGCCCTTCCTTACACTAGGCAATGGAAGACATAATGTTCCAAGATTCAACTCAAACTCTGAATGACATGCAACATTTATGACTTTCTCAACTCCTGACCTACTATGGACATTCTGATGAAATCCATTGTGTACATACATATGGCTGTAAACACATGGTCTGGTCCAAGCTTTCCAGGAGAAGATTGTACTTGAGATTTATGCCATGCATATGAATGAAATCATCGCACCTGAGGATGGAGAACATGAGCTCCACAACATGTTTCCAGAAATGTGTTGATCAAAAACTTTTCAGACCTCAGGTGTAGTGCTTGGGGCCAGAATTTTCCCAATGTATCCAGGGAGCATGACATAGGATGAATGGAAAGGAACTGTTGAATATAATTAAGTGGATCTCTAGACAGCAGTAGCCTTAAAATAGACACAGAGGTGTAAATTTGTGTGTGTGTGATGTTTGTCTGCATAAGAAATGGATTTGACAACTGCTCCATCTTAGATCCTAGCAGACAGGAAAAAGCTGTGTGCTTTCACTATTTCCTATTTGTTCCTGAAGTTTTCTCTCATCTTGTGCTGTTTGACAGAACCCACTTACTTTTGGAGGATAAAGAATAGTGAAAATAATGATGGAGATTTTTGAACTGACTGTGGTCTTTTACTTATGACAAGTGAGGACCCTATTATAGACAATTTTTATAATGAAGTTTTTGATTTTAGGTAAATCATTAACTTTATTTGCTGCTTCAATGTCATGAATTAGAAATATGTAGCTGTGTACACAAACTGTGGTGTTTTGTTCTTTTATTCCCCCTGTAACTTTAGGAACCTTTGAAAATTAATGATTGCATCAATCACTATTTTAATACTTTCAAATGTGTCACAGTTTAATTTAGCTTTAAAATGTTGGGCTGCACTTCACAATAATGGACAATGAGAGAGACTGGTTTCTATCTGTTGACTCTTTGTGGATATCATATGTTGTAAGATGTCTCTTCATCTGCCTTGAATTCACAATTCCCACCTTTGACCAGAGCTCAATATGAAGAGACTGCTTCACTGCCTATATTCAATTGTCTGCCAACAATTCTTGTATGGGCATGTATCTATATGCCTTCATATTAAGGTTATCTTATTTTGGTCTCCAACAGTTGGGCATACATTCATTCATTGAAATATTTGTGTATGTGTTGGTCTAGTATACCTGTTTTTATGTATAACATTACATATATACTTGTGAATATGCATATAATTTGCTTTATAAAAATAGTCTTTAAATGAACCCCTCCCGCCATTTTGGATTTGATAGTGAATGTGGAAAAATAGTGCCAGGCTTAATATTCTGTTACCAGAATAATCTTTTGGTCCAATTATACAAATGCCCAGGCACAGATAAGGTTTATTATCAGTATCACATATTTCTATTCATTACTTCTATTAATTATTGAATAAATATAACATTAGAGAAAATTTAGGAGAATAAATGTACTTCTTGTGGATAAGAAGCTGTTCTCAATGTGGCTACCTAGTTCTGATATCCCAAATGTGAGATGTTATCATTTGTGCCTGCAGATCATGAGCGAAGGAATGTTGATATCACTCACCTTTTAGCCAATCAATGTGCCTGGGACTTCTTTCTTTCATGAACCAAAGTTTCCTGTCTTTTCTATCTCTGACTCGCATTGCACCTCTTATTCAATTTTCATGTCTTTGGGATTTAAAGAATACATTTTCCAATTGGTAGCCACAGTACATTGTACACTTTGATAGTGATGGTTTGTTGCTTCACATTCTTCTTCTGTGTTAGGCTAGTAGGAATTTCATTTCTGATGTGTTCTGTATTTTTCCATATCCCATTAAAAATTAGTATAAATTCTCCTTGGTGACGCTTTTATTATCCATAATGAGGTTTAAAATTACAAGTATATGAACTGTGTCAATATACTTTTCAGGTTTAGAAAGAAAAACTTAGCTCCAAATTCTCAATTGAAAAATGCAAATTTTATCAAAAGAGCATGTTTGGTGTTTTTACTCCTGATGAGAGGTAATAGTTAATATCAACAAATGAACTGCTAACTGTGCTTGGGTAGATGAATACATTTCATATGGAGAGAAGATCTCTGTGCTCAGACATCACTTAAAAGATCTCAAAGAATTAGGAAGACTGAGATGTTAAGAGAATTCTGATATCCTTTTTTATAAAATTGACATAGTAACAACACAGTAAAAGGTAACTTTAAATTGATGTGTAAAAGCGTCTAAAGGATGACATTCTTGTTATATAGTATTTTGTATCATTTTGTATATTTTGAAATGGATAAATTTAAATGAAATATATCTTAAAATAATTATTCCCTTTGATGAATATTAACAGTTGAAAATATTAAAATCATGTTCTACAAACATCATGAAAATATTATTGATAAATTTTCTCACTGTGCATGAATTAGCATTTTCTTAATGTTTAATTTCAAAGAGGTTTTGCTATTTTGAAATTTGTAAAATATTCTTACTGATAAAAGAATTTCTCTCCTAGAAACACTGACAATCTTTTTTATGTAAACTGATTGTTAGACAATGTACACAGATATGTTGCATTGCATTTTGAATACTCTCACACTATGTCTGCTGATATCATATAAGGGCTTTTGAATATATTTCTTAATGATTCACTTTAATATTTTTCTTCTTTTACTATGCTTAATTCTCAAAGAATATTTTATATGTTTAGAAACAATTCAGTACTCAACATTAGATATAGGATCCTCAATTATGAATATTACTAAATATGCATTAATGATATTTTGGGGCATAAAAGGATATGAATATAAAAGTTAAATAAAATTTTTGATATATTATTTGATTGTCAAAATACTCAACATTATTAATACATTTGATGTATAAAATGCATTTAAATATTAAAAAATGTTAAGAAAAATGTGCTATGTATTTCCTATGTGGTTTAAGTCAAGCTTTTTAATATATCTGTGGAGTTACAATCCCAAAGTTATTTTTTAGCAATCTTATTCAATAGGACTATAATCCAGTTCAAGGATAGCATTCAGAGATAAAATAAGCTACTAATCGATTTTCACAAAAACAAAATTTATCATATCATAGTGCCCTATGACTATGAATTCTTAAATTGTATTCAGCTCTAAAGATCTATAATTTATGAGGCTTATTTCAAGACATGTAGACAGAAATTTAGCATGTCTTATATTACAAACTGTATTGCAATTGAAAATTTATGTTTGAAACATCTCCCTTAATCATCACTATGCCTTGTTTTAGAATACCAGCAAGAAGTTGCAAGTATTTTCTGGTACTGTATTTTGCTACTGATGAGATCAACAAGAATCCTTATCCTTTATCCAACATGTCTTTGATATTCTCCAACAATGTTGTCTCCTGTGTAGATATATTGGGACTTCTGAATGAAGATTTTTCACAAAAAATCAGTACTTAGAATTTTAATAATTATATTTGCGAAGAAGCAGTACCTTGTTATGTACATATTACAGGTCCAACACGGAAAACATCCTTAAAAGTGGCAATTCAATCTAAGAAACCAAAGGTAAGAATGTGTGACACAACTTTTAATCTCCATTCACATGTGCCTACAAGAAAACTTGGACAGGATGTATTTATGAGTGTGCTGCTACACACACACACACACACACACACACACACACACACACACACACATTATTTATATAGTAAAGAATTAAATAATCAGATCATAGATGTACTGGGAAAACAGGCAAAAAATGTGTTCTAGGGCATTTAGACTTGTCAGAAATATTCAAGAATCTAATAGGAATACTACATGACATTAATTGTATAATCTTACTGTCCTTAATAGGAGTTCAGAAACATGAATAACATTACTTGTATATAAGTCTAAATATCCTAACAATCCTATTCCTCATGTAGAAGTATCATCCTTTCTTCTACATCCTTTAAGTTTTCTTTGGGCCATTTAATCCTAACCGAAGTGACCAAGACCAGATGCCTTATGTCTATCAGGTAGCCACCAAGGACACACGTTTGTCCCATGGCATAAACTCCTTGATGCTCCATTTTAGATGGACTTGGATAGGAGTGGTCATCTCAGATAATGACCAGGGTATTCACTTTCTTTCTGATTTGAGAGAAGAAATGCAAAGTCATGGGATTTGTTTAGCTTTTGTGAATGTGATCCCAGAAACCATGCAGATAGACATGACAAGGGCTAAGATGTATGATAAACAAATTATGACATCTTCAGCAAATGTTGTTATCATTTATGGTGAGATGAACTCTACCCTAGAAATCAACTTTAGAAGGTGGGTATATTTAGGTGCTTGAAGAATCTGGATCACAACCTCACAATGGGATGTCATCATAAATAAAGAAGATTTCAGCCTTGATTTCTTCCATGGAACAGTCACTTTTGCACACCACAATGGCAGGGTTGCTAAATTTAGGATTTTTATGCAAACAATGAACACTTCCAAATTCTCCATAGATACTTCTCTGACTATACTGGTGTGGAATTATTTTAATTGTTCAATCTTTAATAAAGACATTAACAAAATGGAACATTTTACATTCAACAACATTTTGGAATGGACAGCAAAGCACAAATATGACATGGTCCTGAGTGAAGAAGGTTACAATTTGTATAATGCTGTGTATGCTGTGGCCCACACCTACCATGAACTCATTCTTCAACAAGTAGAGTCTCAGAAAATGGCAGAACTCAAAGGATTATTTCTTGACTGTCAGCAGGCACAGTGTCTTACTCTTCATTATACTTAGATGTATCAATGTGATCTTTTGCACAGACCGAGAGAAACAACTGTACATTTGTTAGAGATTATTCTCTCAGTGGAAAGATTTCTACACTGCAAAACTCCCTAATGAATCTTTTACAGGGATAAATATCATGTACACAGATAACATTTAATAGGAGACAATACATTTTTATCAATATCAGTAAGCTGTGTGAAAACATTTTGACAAATGAGTTCAACATTTAACATAGGAGCCAAGAGTTTTATCATAAAAGCCTAACATGATGACTAGACTAGAATATTTTTCTAATGAATAATTTCTCAAGAATTGATACATGTCCTGTGATTAATAGTTATTCATTTAAATTATTTACAAAACACAAATGATTAAGACTGCACATTTTATTAAGTTTATGTTTATTTTATATGTGTATACTGTATGTACTTAAAAGTATTCTTTATTTTCACAATTTCAAGACATTCAGACTTCCCCTTCATTCTCACATACATGGCTTCAGCTTTTAAAAAGGATTTTTGACAAATGTGCACACACACACACACATTTACACACACACACACACACACACACACACACACACACACCATGTTACTTGTTATCTCGTAATCATTTTTTCTAGCACATTTTACCATCAAACATAATGTGAAGAATATTAATTTTTACTTATCCATGAAGTATATTGTTTTTCGATTACTTTAATACAGCTGTCTTTTCTGAAAGTCGTTAAAAAATAAGGGGAAATTTGGCATTCCTTTTATTGATATTCATATGTAAGCATCTAATGGTGCATCTCATTTACGTGTTTTCCTTGCTGATAACCAGGATATTTACTAACCCTGTTGGAGAACTGGTGAACATGAACCATAGGGAAAATCAGTGTGCAGATTATGACATTTTCATCATTTGGACTTTTCCACAAGGCCTTGGACTAAAAGTGAAAATAGGAAGCTATTTTCCTTGTTTTCCACAGAGCCAACAACTTCATATATCTGAAGACTTGGAGTGGGCAACAGGAGGAACATC
>CM052702.1:471096-493975 GCA_028551405.1 Uromys caudimaculatus
TATTTACTAACCCTGTTGGAGAACTGGTGAACATGAACCATAGGGAAAATCAGTGTGCAGATTATGACATTTTCATCATTTGGACTTTTCCACAAGGCCTTGGACTAAAAGTGAAAATAGGAAGCTATTTTCCTTGTTTTCCACAGAGCCAACAACTTCATATATCTGAAGACTTGGAGTGGGCAACAGGAGGAACATCAGTGGGCACAATTTTTATTTTTTCCATGACATCGAACTTTTAAAATAAGAGACAGTGAAGTAATAACTGTATGGTTAAGACCAATTGCTACTGTTGCAAAAGACCATCCTCAGTTACAAGCACCAAAATATGATAACTCTCAACTTAAAGTAAATCTGGTCATAGGGAACAAAGGCCTCTGGATTTCATGTTCACTTGTACCTACATGCCTATACACACCACACTACAGGAATATATATATATATATATATATAATTAAACTTTTGTAACCATATATAAACAATGGAATTTTCAGATTTTGAGTGAACATATATATAGCCATATTAAGTATAGTATGTATTCATTAACAGAAATCATTCTTTAGATTCAAGGTTTTTCTTTTTTAATTTATAGATTTTTATTGGCTATTTTATTTATGAACATTTCAAATGTTATCCCCTTCCTTGTTTCCTCTCCTCTGTGGAGGATTGCCTTATCTGGCATCAGTGGGAAGGAAGGCCCTTGGTCCTGTGGAGACTTGATGCCCCAGCATAGGGGAATGCTAGGGTGGTGAGGCTGAAGTTGGTGGGGGTGTGTTGGGGAGCTCCCTCATAGAAGCAGTAAGAGAGGAGGAATGGGATTGTGGGTTCAAAGTTTATCTTTAACCTTAGGAAAACATCACTGATTTTATGAGATTCTTGAATAACATATTTTGCTCATATTCATCAAACAACTCTTTCTTGATTTACCATACCTTCTCTGTCCATAAAACTCAATGTTCTTATTTTTTATTTATAAATCATGAGAGAGAAACTGATGCCACATAAACATTCTTTTTGGATTAATCAGTTTGGGAAGTGTATTGGCTAGTTTTGTGTCTCAACTTGAAACAAGTGGAAGTTATCACAGAGAAAGGAGTTTCAGTTGAGAAAATGCCTCCTTGAGAACCAGTGGTAAGGCATTTCTCAATTAGTGATCACGGGGGAGGGCCCCTTGTGGGTGGTACCATTTGTGGGCTGGTAGTGGGTGGGTTCTATAAGAAAGTCAGCTGAGCAAACTAGGAGAATCAAGCAAGCCAGTAAGGAACATCCCTCCATGGCCTCTGCTTCAGCTCCTGCTTTCTGACCTGCTTGAGTTCCAGTTCTGACTTCCTTTGGTGACAAACAGCAATGTGGAAGTATAAGTTCAATAAACTCTTTCCTCCCCAACTTGCTTCTTGGTCATGATGTTTGTGCAGGAATATAAACCCTGACAAGGACAAATTCCTACCAGAAGTGGGGTATTCCTGTGACAACCTGACAATATCTTGGGGAGGACTGTGGAAGAACTTTGGAACTTTGGGCTAGAAGATCCATTCAGTGTTAAGAGCTTTGTGGGGTGTTGTGTAGGAGCTTGTAGGATAATGTTGAGAACAGTGCAGAAGATGGAGGCCTGGCTTGTGAAATTTCAGAGGGAAAATTAAAGACTCTTATCAGGGCCATTGCTAGTTTGATTTAAGATTCTGCGGTTTTGGTTAGCTGGGGCTGAAGATATAAGCCGTAATTTACAAAATACCACAACTACTAAAGCGAAACCAGTGAATTACTGGGACTATTGATGCTGGATAGCTGGAGATGGGAAATTGGCAGTGATTGGGAAGAGACCAGCATCAAAGAGGTGAAATCTTCTGAGAAGTGTTTTTGGAGAGCACAGAGGCTGTGTTCCAGAGATAGCCAGGATTGTACCTTGTGCTGTGGCAGGACTTGGTAATGTGTAAGAGTCACCCAGGTGGTACTGGTTTTGAAGGCATGAAGGAGTCATGAAGAGCAGCTGAGGCCTGGGCACTGTGAGAGGCCGTGATAGGCCATTGGTGAAGGTGCAGCCTCAGTTGCAATCGATGGCCCAGGACTGAAGGGGTCATGCAAAGGAGTTGAGGCTTGGCACCAGGAAGAGAGCCTATAAGAGGCTGCTGGTAAAGCCTAGTTGCAGCAGAAAACTGCAGTGTTTTGGAGATGCCAGTACCATGAGATGACCACCAAGAACAGCAGCAGCAGCAGAGTACAGGCATCTGCAGCCTAGAAGACAAGGTGTGTGGTACAAAGGGCAGAGCTGGAGAAGTGACTCAAGCCCTTGGAGGAATCCAGAAGATCATGAGTGGATCCCAGACATTGGATGGTTGGGTTTTGATTTTGCATTGGATTGTGACTGTGGCCTGATATTTTTCCCTCTTGAAGAAAGAAGTTATTTTAATGGAGCCCACAGTTACGAGACTTTGTATTTTTAAAAGACCTTGAATTTTAAGATATTGGATGCTTAAAAGGGACAGAAATGTTAATATTTAAGAATTTGTAAAGACTATGGGACTGGTAAAGTTGTTTAGATCTTGGGGATGAATAAGGAAGTAAGGGTCGAGGCTTATTAGTGATGTCTTTGTGTGTCAAGTTGACCAGGGTTCAATTGTACTGGCTAGTTTTGTGTGTCATCTTGACACAAGCTGAAGTTATCACAGAGAAAGGAGTTTCAGTTGAGAAAATGCCTCCTTGAGAACCAGTGGTAAGGCATTTCTCAATTAGTGATCACGGGGGAGGACCCCTTGTGGGTGGTACCATTTGTGGACTGGTAGTCTTGGGTTCTATAAGAAAGCAGGCTGAGCAAGCCAGGAGAAGCAAGCAAGCCAGTAAGCAGCATCCCTCCATGGCCTCTGCATCAGCTCCTGCTTCCTGACCTGCTTGAGTCCCAGTCCTGACTTCCTTTGGTGATAAACAGCAATGTGGAAATGTAAGACGAATAAACCCTTTCCTCCCCAATTTGCATCTTGGTCATGATATTTGTGCAGAAGTAGAAACCCTGACAAAGACAGGAAGGAAAATTTTTAAGTTGCTACAACCTGAAAGTTGCATAGAAAATATTACATGATGCAGTAACTATTGTGTGACATTCAGTTCATTGCAGTGTAATACAAAACAATAATGTGACTGAAATTGTTATGTAATGCTGGTTATCAAAGGAATATTTATAACCATATCTGTTAATGTCTTGTATATCAATCTATGGGTCATTATACATATGATGTATACATGAACTACACACACACACACTATATATGTGTGTGTGTCTGTGTGTGTTTCTGTGTGTGTGTCTGTGTATATATACATACATATATATATATATATATATGTATATATATATATGTATGTATATATATATATATATTATTTATTGTCTCAGGTTCCCTCTTCCATGTGTAGTGTGACATGGACTGCTGGATTTAGGAAAATTCATCAGAAAGGAACAGCAGACTGCTGCTTTGAATGTGTGCAGTGTCCAGAAAATGAGGTTTCCAATATAAAAGGTAAATGCTTGCATGTAGAAGAAAAATTGCTGAAATCGAAGACATACTCTTTTCAAGCTAGAAATATGATATGGCCTAGATGGAAATTGAAGACCTAAAATTTCCATGTTTCAGAATGTAATCAATAAAATAATACTCACTTCTTTAGGACCCAGCAAATAACTTGCAATATCTTCTACACACAAAGCATTTCTCTCATAATATGATGGGTACTGATTTTATATTATATAGAAACATTTAGGGGACATACATGTGTAACAATTTTTCAAATGAAATTTTTAGGCATAATCTATGTATTCATTTATTCTTTTTTGATTTTTTGTACAAGGAAACTTGAATATATGACCAGTCCAAAATTTTTCCCTTCATCCCCCAGCTTAGTCCCTGACAATACTAGATGCCCAGGGTAGCATTTGTTTAACAAAATACATTTTAAGAGCTTAGATGGCTTAAAGGATTAAATATTTTCTCTTAAAGAATTAGAACAAGAGTGAAGATTGCAAGAATGCAACAAGAGATAGGGTATTACCTATCATCAATCACAGCATAGCTAAAGAAAGAGGGATGAATGTGAATATCCAAAACCTTCATGCCACACAGCTTGGAATGTGTAGTTGAGAAGAAAGAAATTGTACCACAACAAAAGTGACATGATTGTGTCTGGGAGGCATACAGCTTCAAGAATGAAAATATTGCTTTATGTAAACAATATTTACATGAGGAATTATGTGTTCTGGTGCCTACGTGTAGATACAGACAAAGGGCACAACTTTTAAAACAAAGTACATAATGTATTTCATCAACAGGCATCAATAACTATGACTCCACACTACCCTTGTCTGTGAGTAGTGAATTTATGGTTTGAGGAATTAAATAATCTGAGATTGTGCATATTATTATTCATCATATTTTGGTTTATTTTTGCTTAATAAATAATTTTTGCTGTTCAATTCACAATGGTGGTGTTTTGTTCCATCACCAAGCATAGGTTAATAGAGAGCAATCTTAAGTCAGTGGTCTCTACAGCAAAAAAGGAAAGGACTAGAAGCTCAACACAAAATTATTAATTGATATATAATCTAAATAATACAATACACAATTACTAACAACATAATTACAGTATCTTATAAGGGTTTATTGTTGTTCACCAGCAGATGTGGAACAGTGTGTGAGGTGTCCAGATGATAAGTATGCCAACTTAGAGCAAACCCACTGCCTCCAAAGAGCTGTGTCATTTTTGGCTTATGAAAATCCATTGCGGATGGCTCTAGCTGCATGGCCCTGTCGTTCTCGGTCATCACAATTCTAGTGCTAATCACTTTTGTGAAGTACAAGGATACTCCTATTGTGAAGGCCAATAACCGCATTCTCTGCTACATCTCGCTCATAGCTCTAGTCTTCTGTTTTCTCTGTTCATTGCTCTACACTGGACATCCCAACCAGGCCACCTGCATCCTGCAGCAGACCACATTTGGAGTATTTTTCACAGTGGCTATTTCTACTGTGTTGGCTAAAACAATAACTGTGGTCATGGCTTTCAAGCTCACTAAGCCAGGGAAAAGAACGAGAGAGATGCTGGCATCAGGGGCACCTAACTTCATCATTCCCATTTGTGCACTAATCCAACTTGTTCTCTATGCAATCTGGTTGGTAACATCTCCTCCCTCTATTGACAAAGATATACAATCTGAACGTGGAAAGACTGTCATTATTTGCAACAAAGGCTCAGTCATTGCCTTCCATTTTATCCTGGGGTACTTGGGCTCCTTGGCTCTGGGAAGCTTCACTCCGGCTTTCTTGGCCAGGAATCTTCCTGACAGATTCAATGAAGCCAAGTTCCTAACATTCAGGATCTTGGTCTTCTACAGTGTCTGGTTCACCTTCCTCCCTGTCTACCACAGCACCAGGGGGAAGGAAATGGTAGTTGTGGAGGTCTTCTCCATCTTGGCTTCTAGTGCACGGTTGTTATGGTTTATCTTTGCAGGAAAATGTTACATTCTTTTAGTTAGACCAGATTCAAATTTTCTACAGAAGTGCTAAGATAAATTACTTTATTGAGACTTTGATACTTCCAAATATTAGAAGATATGCAACTTATCTGTTTTGATTTGTCTTAACAAAAGTATTCCTAATCATAACAAAATTTAAGTAATAAAGCTTGTACTTACACCACAGGATAGCACTGCCTAAAGTAATACCAATTAGTTAGTTTTGGTGGAAGATGGTTACATTCATGAGCTCACAAACCTAAACATATTGAGAACAGGGAATCTTAATTTAGGAGTGGCTACCATCACTTTGATTTGTAGGTATGAGTGTAAGGAATGTTCCTAATTAATGAGTAGTATAAGGTGAACCTGCTATTTGTGGACAGTGCCACCTATAAGCAAGTTGTTTGGGGAGTTATAAGAAAGAAGACTGTAGATATGATGGACATGAAACCAGTAATAAGCATTATTCCATGGACTCTCAATGAGTTCGTGCATCCATGTTCTTGTCTCAGCTTCTTTCAATTAACTGTGACCAAGGTACATAGGGAAATAATACTTTCTCATATATCTCTTTTGACCATGGTGTTTTGTTACAGCAACAGAAAATAAAACATCAGCAAATTTGTAAATTGCATTGGTTGGGATGTGGAATAACATAGATTACTAATGCAATAAAAGGCATTGATTAGAAAAAAGACACAAGATTGAATGATAATAGAGTGTTAGACATAGTTACAGCATTGCATATGGTTGATGGCCATTACAGAAGCCTGAAATGTTGGAAACAATTTACAATGTTCTATGAAGATATTCAGAATATCAGATAACATGCAAATAAGAGTACAGTATATGAAAAGGACTGTGGGGTTCAGATTGTACCTGCTGTATAGAAACTATATGAAAACTATATGAAAACACACCTTTGCATTATGAAACATAAGTGTTTCATTCACCAAGGAAAATCAGTAGTTAAAATAAACTACTACATAACACCTTAGGTCAGTGAGGGCTGGGAATATATAAATCACTCTAGATGAAGCATCTCATTATAAATTTTATCAAAATAGAAGTAATTAAGATTATTCAGTTTAGTATCACACACAAAGACACAGATACAAACACAAATTATTATTTCTAGACATTAGTTATTGAAGGACAGTGTCATTTTTTTCTCAAACTATTCTTTATTGCTTTGTGTTTTTAACTGTTATTTGGTAGATTTTTATTTTTTTATTTCTTTTTATTGTATCTTTTATTTAATTACATTTCAAATTTTATTCCCTATCCCAGTTCCTTCCTCGAATCCTCTATCCTATCCCCTCTCCCTGCTTCTATGAGGGTGTTCTCCCCCCCCCCACCCAGCCACTCCCGTGTTCCTGCCCTGGCATTCCCATATACTGTGGCATTGAATTTCACAGGACAAAAGGCCTCTCCTGCCACTGATGCTAGAAAAGGCCATCCTCTGCTACATATGTGGCTGGAGCCAAGAGGTCCCTATGTGTACTCTTTAGTTGGTGGTTTTGTCCCTAGTAGATCTGGGGCTTCTGGTTGTTGATATTATTTTTCTTCCTATGGAGTTGCAAACCCGTTCAGCTCCTTCAGTCCTTTCTCTAACTCCTCCTTTGGGTTTCTCATGTTCAGTCCAATGGTTGATTGTGAGCATCTGCTTCTGTATTTGTCAGGCTCTGGCAGAGCCTCTCAGGAGACAGCTATAACAGGCTCCTGTCACCAAACACTTCTTGGCATCAGGAATAGTGTCTGGGTTTGGAGTCTGTATATGGAATGGATCCCCATGAGGGGCAGTCTCTGGATGGCCTTTCCTTCAGTCTCTATTCCACACTTTGTCTCTGTATTTCCTCCTGTATTTTTTTCGTCCTTCTAAAAAGGACCTAAGCATCCAACTTTAGTATTCCTTCTTCTTGGGCTTCATGTGGTCTGTGAATTGTATTTTGGGTATTCCGATCTTTTGGGCTAATACCCACTTATCAGTGAGTACATACCATGTGTGTTCTTTTGTGATTGGGTTACCTCACTCAGGATGATATCTTCTAGTTCCATCCACTTGCCTGCAAATTTCATGAAGTGATTGTTTTTAATACCTGAGTAGTACTCCATTGTGTAAATGTCCCACATTTTCTGTATCCATTATTCTGTTGGAGGATATCTGGGTTGTTTTCAGCTCCTGGCTATTACAAATAAGGCTGCTATTAACATAGTGGAGTATGTCTCCTTGTTATATGTTAGAGCATTTCTTGAGTTTATGACCAGGAGTGATATAGCTGGGTCCTGAGGTAGTACTATGTCCACATTTTTGAGGAACCGCCAAACTGATTTCCAGAGTAGTGGTACCAGCTCACAATACCACTACCAATGGAGGAGTGTCCCATTCTCCACATCCTCACCAGCATCTGATGTCACCTGAGTTTTTGTTCTTGGCCATTCTGACTGGTGTGAGGTAGAATCTCAGGGTTGTTTTGTTTTGCATTTCCCCGATGACTAAGGATGTTAAACATTTCTTTAGGCGCTTCTCAGCCATTCAAAATTCCTCAGTTGAGAATTATTTGTTTAGTTCTGCACTCCATTTTTTTAATAGGGTTATTTAGTTCCCTGGAATCTACCTTCTTGAGTTCTTTGTATATATTAGGTATTAGCCCTCTATCAGATTTAGTATTTGGTAAAGATATTTTTTTCCAATCTGTTGGTTGCTGTTTTGTCCTATTGACAGTGTCCTTTGCCTTACAGAAGCTTTTCAATTTTATGGGGTCATATTTGTCAATTATTGATCTCTGAGCATAAGCCATCGCTACTGAAAACTGATACAACCACTCTGGAAATAAATCTGTAGTTTCTCAAAAAATTGGGTACCTCAAGACCCACCCATATCACTCCTGAGCATATACCCAAAAGATGTTCCACAATCACATATGGATACTTGCACAACTGTTAATAGCAGCATTATTTATCATAGCCAAAAGTTGCTAACAAGCCAGTTGTCCCTCAAGTGCAGAGTGGACGAAGAAAGAAAATGTGGTTCATTTACACAATGGAATACTATTCAGCTATTAAAAACAAGAACATCGTGAATTTTGTAAGCAAATGGTTGGAACTGAAAATGTCATCCTGAGTGAGGTATCTCAGACCCAAAAGGACATTCATGGTATACTCACTTATAAGTGGGTATTAGCAATAAAGTATAGGGTAACCACACTATAATTCACAGACACAAAGAAGCCAAATAACAATGAGGACCCAAGGGAGGATCTTGAGTCTGTCTCAGATGGGGAAATAAAATAGATATCAGAGGTGGATGCAGGGAGATAATTTGATGGGTGAGGGCATAGAGAGATGACAGAAGCCATCAAGGAAATACTATAGCAAGTGAGTGAGTGTTGGGGGCAGTGATCTGTAACAGGCAATCTGACATCCGGTTGCGCTCAGGTAAAACAATTCTGGGAGACCCTGTGATTTTTTTCACAAGGGACCAGGCCATATTTTTAGCCAAAGTTCCCAGAAGACTCCTGTAAAACCTGGCACTGCCTTTACAACCCCTGTATAGAGAGAGGCCTGGCATGAGAGAATTGTGTGAGACTGGTCACGCAGAAAGCAACCCTGAGTCCCGGGCAAAGCAAATGAGGCACCAAAAAAGGTCCCTAAGCTGGTCAATGGAAAGTATCAGCTGTCAAACCCCTGTCTCCTCTCAGAACAATATAAATAGAGCACCTTGACCCAAGTAGCTCTCTCTGTCTCCCCTCCTTCTCTACCAGCCTGCTCTGTGAGCACTTCCTGCCGTCCAGAAAGAATAAAGATGAAAACTATTTTGGCATAGGAGAACTTTGTCTAAGGGGCTGTGACACTTGGGCTCTCGAGGAGACCAGCTCTACGTTGGTGGAGCACTCTTAATGGGGGGGGGGCAGGGCGGGGAGTGCTCTGAGCATAACGGAGCTGAGAGCGCCCAGCAGCTAGTCTCTATCCCTGCCCCCTCCCTGCACCGAGGCCAAGCAGCTGGCAGCAGCTTTCACAGAGATCCTGCGACTGGTATCAGGCATGTACCAGGGATGTATTACTACAGGGCAGCCTGATGTCACTGTTTGTGGGAACTGGGATCCAAGAGGGGATGAGGGAAGTGGAACCACAAACCTGTGATAAAGACTTTGGAGACCTGAATTGACGTACAAATCTAATGCATTGCACAACAGCAAGCATTTTCATGCAGCCTTTGCTGCAATGGGAGATCCAACTAAGGTCTGGAATAACTAACCACCCCACTGGCGCTATAAGGAGGTACCAGACTGCCAGCATGAGAAGGGACTTTAATAAAGATGGGGAAAGCAGGGGCTGGAAATGGGGCTCAGAGGTTAAGAGCACTGCCTGATTTTTCAGAGGTGTATAGTTCAATTCCCAGCACACATATGGTAGCTCATATCCATCTGTGATGGGATCTGATCCCCTCTTCCATCATGCAGGCATACATACAAATAGAGCATTCATATATATAAATAGATAAATAAATAAATAAATAAATAAATAAATAAATAAATAAATAAATAAATAACTCTTTTTTTAAAAAGATGGGGAAATCAGCCATGGTCCTGTTGCAGGCCCATTCTGAAGTTCTAGTAGTTTGGTAGAATCCTCTTATTTTGTGTCATGCAGTGTGCCAGTAGACATGGCACTCATTACTATTAGGGCAGTGTGGAATCCTCCCTGACAGTCCTCTGCGATCTACCCAGGTGCTGCAGCACCCACAACTGTTCTCTAGAACAACAAAATAATTTTTTGCTGAATGGTAAAATATTTATTAAGATATACTCTATACTGAGCCCATCTGGTCCTGGATTTTTTTGGTTGGGAGACTTTTAATGACTGCTTCTATTTCTTTAGGGATTATCGGACTGTTTAGATGGTTTATCTGATCCTGACTTAACTTTGGTATTTAGTATCTGTCTAGAAAATTGTCCATTTCATCCAGATTCTCCAATTGTGTTGAGTATAGGCTTTTGAAGTAGGATCTGATGATTTTTTGAATTTCCTCATGATCTGTTGTTATATCTCCCTTTTCGTTTCTAATTTTGTTAATTTGGAAACTGTCTCTGTGCCCTCTGGTTATTCTGGCTAAGGGTTATCTATCTTGTTGATTTTCTCAAAGAACCAGCTCCTGGTTTTGTTGATTCTTTGTATGGTTCTACTTGGTTTTAGTTTCTACTTGGTTGATTTCAGCCCTTAATTTGATTATTTCCTGCCTTCTCCTCCTCTTGGGAGTATTAGCTTCTTTTTGTTCTAGAGCTTCTAGGTGTGCTGTTAAGCTGCTAGTATATGCTCTCTCCAGTTTCTTTTTGGAGGCATTCAGAGCTATGACTTTTCCTTTCAACCCTGCTTTCATTGTGCCCCATAGGTTTGAGTATGTTATACAATCATTTTCGTTAAATTCTAGGAAGTCTTTAATTTCTCCTTTATTTCTTCCTTGACCAAGTTATCATTTAGTAGAGGTCCCAGATGGAGGAGTTGGAGAAGGGACTGAAGGAGATGAGGGAGTTTGCAACCCCATGGAGGGAGCAAGAGTGTCAACTGGCCTGACCTCCCAATGCTCCCGGAGACTGGATCACCAACCAAAGAATACACCTGGAGAGACCCATGGTGCTGGCCACATATGTGGCAGAGGAGGGCCTTGTTAGCCATTAGGGGGAGGAGAAGCCCTTGGGCCTGAGGGTGTTAGATGCCTCAGTATAAGGGAATGCCAAGGAAGGAAGATGAGAGTGCGTGTGTGGGTGGGTGGGGAAATACTCTCATAGAAGCAGGGGGAGGGGGAAGGGGATTGGGGGTTCCAAAGGGGAGATCTGGAAAGGGGGAAACATTTGAAATGTAAATAAAGTATGAAAAAAACCAAAAAAAATAATAATCAAACTGAGGGCTGAAATCAGTAAAATAGAAACAGAGAGAAGAGTACAAAGAATTAATGAAATAAAGGGTTGGTTCAAAAAAAAAGATAAACTCTAATTAAGACAGATACTAAATGATTAAATATATAATTGTGGGGCAGTGGTCTGTGGGAGGCAATCTGACACCCGGTTGAGCATAGGCTGAAAATTCTGGGAGACCCCGTGAAATATTCACGAGGGAGTGTATTATGTTTTTGGCCAACGCTCCCGGAAGCCTCCTGTAAAAACAGCCACAACCTTTATAACGCCTATATATAGAGAGGCCTGGCATGTGAGATTTGTCATATAGAAAGCAACTCTGAGTCCTCCCACAAGCAAATGAGGTACTACAAAGTCCCCAGACCAAGCCAATGGAAAGTATTGGTTGCCAAACCCCTGACCACTCCCAAACAGTATATCAGACTGTCCAACCTGTGTAGATCTCTCTCTGCCCTGCTCTGCCCTGCCTGCCCTGCCCACTTCTGGCCACCCTCCAGCTCCCACCCTGCTTCTGCCCGTGGCTGCCCACCATCCAGAAGGAATAAAGGTTCAAAACTACTCTGGCGTCTGAGAGCTTCTGTCCTGAGAGCTGTAACACTTTTGGTCCACAAAGAGACCCACTCTCCAGGCCGAGTGGTGCGACATGCGCCAACAGTGGCTACAGGTCCGACAGGGGTCACGCTGCGGCCAGGACCTGACTCGGCATGGGACAGCAAGTCCTGAGCGAGTGCAGCGCTGAGGGAGCACAGCCCAACATATAATCGTGAAAATTTAGAAGGATTTGCTGCTAATGTTCTCTAACAGATATGTTCAGATGCTAAGTATACCAATATAAACCATTCACACTGCCTATAAAGACATGTATCCTTTCTTACTTGTGAAGACCTGTTTGGGATGTATCTTGACTGCATATATCTGTACTTCTCGGCCCACACAGCTCTTGTTTTAGAGCTTTTGGGAAGTGCAAAGACACTGCCATTGTAAAAGTTATTAACCTCACTCTCAGCTTCATCCAGCTCATCTCTTTCACATTCTGTTTCTTCTGCTCCTTGCTCTACACTGGGTATCCCAGCATTTCCATATGCATCCTGCAGCAAACAATAGTTGGCATTATGTTCACAGTGGCTATTTGTACTGTGGTGGTCAAGGCAATTGCTTTGATCCTAGCCTTCAAGTTCACTATTCAGGAATAAAGATAAAAGAGCTGCTGGTAAAAGGGGCACCTAACTTTGTTATTCTTATTTGTGTCCTGCCCACACTTGTTCTCTGTGGAATCTGGATTGTAACATACACCTTTATTGGCACAGATACACACTCTGAACATGGGCAGATCATCATTTTTTAATGCAACAAAAGCTCAGTTATTACATTCCATTTGTCCTGGGATACTAGGCTCCTTGTATTTCAATTGACTTTCTTAACCAGAAATCTGCCTTACAGACTCAAGGGCAAAGACTCCAACATTCAGCAAGCCAGTATTCTATAGTGTTGGTATAACCTTCCTCCCTACCTTTCTTAGCAACAAAGAGAAGATCCCGATGTTCATGGATGTCTTCTCCACCTTGGCCTCGAGTAGAGGGGTTCTAGAGTCCATATTTGTCCTGAAGTATCGTTATTTTGATAAAATAAGATTAAATACGTTTTCAAAAGTCCATAGATATACCACAGTGTTAAAACTTTAATAGTTTCAATTTTTAAATGATATTTAATAAAACATTTTGCTTTGTGTATAAAAAGTACTTTAAAGACATATAAAACTTTTAAGTAGCCAGGCAGTGGTGGTGCAAGCCTTTAATCCCAGCACTTGGGAGGCAGAGACAGGTGGATTTCTGAGTTGGAGGCCAGCCTGGTCTACAGAGTGAGTTCCAGGACAGCCAGGGTTACACAGAGAAACCCTGCCTCGAAACACCCCCCCCCCCAAAAAAAGAACATAGTATTGCATGTATCCTTGTGATGTGATGGAACATCTTTTGGATATATGCCCAGGAGTAGTATAGCTGGGTCTTAAGGTAGTACTATTTCCAGTATTCTGAGGAAAACTACCAGATTTATTTCCAGAGTTGTTGCACCAGTTTTCAGTCCTAGTCCAGGTATACTTTTTGGGGGTGACTTATAACTGAGAACTTCCAGGAGTCTGAGTTAGTTGATACTGTTGGTCTTCCATGGGGTTGGGGTTGCCATCCCCTTCAGTTCCTTCAGTCTTTCCTCTCTTTCATAGGGGTCCCCAAACTCAGTCCAGTGGTTGTCTATAAGTATCCGCATCTTTCTCAGAAAGCTGCTTTTAGAGCCTCTCAGAGCACAGCTATGCTAGGCTCCTGCCTGCAAGCACAACATGACATCAGTAAAACTGTCAGGGTTTGGTGAACACCCATGGGATGGACCCAAATTGGTCTGTTCATTGGATGGGCTTTCCTTCGATCTCTGTTCCATTTTGTTCCTACATTTCTTTTACACTGGGACAATTCTAAGTCAAAAATTTTGAAGGTAGTTTGATGATCTACCCCTCCAGTGGGAGCACTGTCTATATACTGTAGGTGATCCCTTCAGAATCCACCTCCCCACTGTTTGGAATTTGAGCTTAGGTCATCCCCACTGAGTCCTGATAGCCTCTCACATCACAGAGTTCTGGCACTTTCTAGAGGTTCACCTCACCCCTCAAACCCTGCAGCTGCATATTTCTATTCATTCTCCAGGCCCTCTGGGCTTCTGTCCTGCCTTCCCAATACCTAATCTTGACCGCATTTCCTCCTCCCACTCCCATCTCCCACCAAGATCCCTTTCTCCCTCTGCCTCCCATAACTGTTTCTCCTTCAGTGTTAGATTGGAGCATCTCCTCTTGGGCTTTCCTTCTTCTTAAACTTCTTAAGGTCTGTGGATTGTATCATGAGTATTTTTGGCTTATATTGACTTTTCAGTGAGTACATACCATGCATGTCCTTTTGGGTCTGGGTTACCTCACTCAGGATGATACTTTCTAGTTTCATTCATTTGCTTGCAAAATTAATGATGTTCTTGTTTTTAATAGCTGAATGTAAATGGCTGGTATAAATGAACAACATTTTCTGTATCCATTCTTTGTTTCAGGAACATTGGGATTGTTTTCAGCTTCTAGGCACATATGTAGCAAGAACTGCCTTTCTTGACCACAGTGGGAGAGGATATGCCTAATACTGTACAGACTTTATGCACCAGAGAAGAGGGGTATGAGGTTTGAGATGATAGGTTTGGGGTGTTGGGGAGCAGCCTCTCGGAGGCAAAGGGAAGAGGGTGTGGGGGGGAGAACTCTTCGAAGGGTAACCAGGAAGTGGGGAAACATTTGGAATGTAAATAAATAAAACACAGAGCGGGGGGACTGTAAACACTATAGAAAACAAATCAGTAAGATGCATTTCTAGAATTCTTAATTAATTCCTGCATCCAGGTTCTTGCCTTGGCTTCTTTCAGTGAACTGTGATTGAGGACCATAAATAAATAAACCGTTTTCTTATATATTGCTTTTAGCCATGGTGATTTTGTTGAAGCAACAGAATCTAAAACATTGGCAAAGTGTTATGTTGCCTCTGGGGATTAGGAATATCATAGAATATTACTGGACTATAAGAAACTAATTTGAAAGGGAAATTTGAGTCATATAATAATAGCATAGATCATAGTGATAACATTGCACATTGTTGATGAATCTCACAGAGGTATTGAATTTTGGCTCAGCATTACCATATACCTTGAGTATATTAGATATGTTAGATGCCATATTAAGAAGGACACTATATATTAGAAAGAAAATAGGGTTCAGATTTTGTCTATATTATAAGGAACTTGAACTTTATGGGCAAACACCCAATATCAGTCAGAATTGAGCAATAATAATGAAAATAATGCTTAACATACAACCTTTATTACTATAAGTTCATTGAAGTCTGTGAACACATAAATCACCCTTGCTAAAGGGAATCATTATTTATTTTATCAAAATTGGAGTTAAAAACTTTTTGAGTTTAACATTACACATACAGAGATATACACAGACACACACACACACACATATCACACACACATATATCATTTCTGGCATTAATTCTTCAAGTCCATTGTGAATTTTCTATTAATGAATTGTATGTCTTTTGATGGTTTTTTGAAATAGTTATTTTGTTGTTGAGATTCTAGTTTAATTAAGTCTTCCCCTTGTGCTTCCTGTCTCCAAACACTTCCTTATACCCATCCCTGAAATTCTTAATATACATGGAATCTTATTTCATTAATTGTTTTAGGGAATGTATATTTACAAACACACACACACACACAGACATACACACACACAGGGAGAGAGAGAGAGAGAGAGAGAGAGAGAGAGAGAGAGAGAGAGAGAGAGAGAGGACTTATTTGGTACTAGACAACCAATCTTTGTTCCCTTCCCTGGGGATGATCACCTCTTCCATCTCTAGGTTTAAGTTCCTAACATTTATTGTAAAGCATTGAGGCCCTTTAATCTTTTAAACATCCAGTTTGGCAGGTTTGCTGATATCATCATTCTTTAGCTCAAATGTTGGGGGTCATGTTGGTGAGACTTTTTAGTATTCTTTCTGTTATTCATAGAACACATTCTCACAGTAACCTCCTCATCCTATGGATTTCAAGATTTTTCCCTTCATTTTCTTCAATATTCTCTAAGTCTTTGGTGTGGGAGGGCTTTGCAGATGAATCCATTACTTGCTTCTAAATATATATGTTAAGGCTCTGAGCAACTTTTTATCCCAGGGGGACCTCTATTCCCTCTCCCCTGCCTCCTCTCTTCCTACCTTCATCAGCCCTGAGACTCCTGAAACATACATGTAAGCTTCCCTTCCCCCTCCCATCTTCCCTGCTCTCTGAGCCCTCTGGGCCATTCCAAGCTCCCTGAGCACTCTGCTATCCCAGGGTGACCTCCACTCTCCTGCTACCTCTCTTTCACCTTCATCAGACTCCAGAACCATACAGGGCATTATGACACCCCCAAAGCACAGCTCCCACAATACAGCAAGCCCTGGATATCCTAAACCAACTGAAACACAGAAAATGTCACTAAATCCAATGTTATAAAGATCATAGAGGCCTTCCTGATCCGTTGTTGCGCTTGCTGACGAGCCTATTATGATTGTCCTCTGAGAGCTTATACCAGTAGCTGACTGAGACAGATGCAGATATTTCCAGTCAGCCATTAGACCGAGATCTGGGACCCCAGTAGAAGAGTTAGGGGAATGACTGACAGAGCCAAAGGGGATGACGACCCCATAGTAAGACCAACAGTATCAACTAACCCAGACCTCTGGAAGCTCCCAGAGACTAAGGTACCAATGAAAGAGCAAACACTGGCTGGTCCATGGCCCCTGGCACATATGTAGCAGAGGACTGCCTTGTCTGGCCTTAGTGACAGTATATGTGTCTAATCCTGTAGAGACAGGGTATGGAGTGAACAACTCTTGGAGGGATAACCAGGAATGGGGGCAAAGTTTGGAATGTAAACAAATAAAACAATTTTAAAATTTTAAACCAGTGTCCAAGATTATAAAAAAAAGAAAGGAAGGAAGGAAGGAAGGATGGAAGGAAAGAAGGAAGGAAGGAAGAAGAAAACTATCTAATCAATAATCCTGAGTAATGGTTCTGCCTGATAATTGCTATGAGGCCATTTTTTTTAGAAAAGTATAAAACCTAAGAACAAAAATAAAATGGCATGCACTCACGGATAAGTGGATATTAGCTCAAAAGTTCAGAATGCCAAGTTTCACTTTACAGTAACCGCTGGACTGAGAGTGAGGTCCCAGATGAGGAGCTGGAGAAAGGACTGGAGGAGCTGAGGGAGCAACAGCGCCAATGGGCCTGGTTGTCCTGGAGTTTGGACCACCAACCAAAGAATACACATCAAGGGACCCACGGTTTGGACCACATATGTGGCAGAGGAGGGCCTCGTTGGCCATCAGGGAGAGGAGTGGCCATTGGGCCTGAGGGTGTTAGAGGCCCCAGTAAAGGGGAATGTCAAGGTAGGAATATGGGAATGTGTGGGCGGGTAGGTGGGAGGTGGAATTCCCTCATAGAGACGGGGAGGGAGAGGAGATAGGGGGTTTCCAAAGAGGAGACCTAGAAAAGGGGAAACATTGGAAATGTAAATAAAGTATCAAAAAAAAAAACAAAATAAAAAATAAAAAAATAATAAAAATTTTACTTATTTAAAAAAAAAATAGCATTTACCTTTACCTGATTCATTCAGTGTGGGTATGTCAGTGTGTGACTAAAGTTCTTTATTTATTTATTTATTTTTCTTTCTCCCTGGCTAATGAAGAGTTATTAAATTCCAAACATTTTGTGTGGCTGGTGAGAGGACCCTAAGTTAAAGAGTAAACAGTCTAATTAACTAACTTTCCTAATTCCCTGAGTTTTTCAGCAGGAGTCAACTGTCAGAAGCCATTAGCTCTAGCCCCAGAATAGTAAGAGAAAGTTAATTGCCAGAAGTCATTGTCTTTTGGTCTCAGAATAGCAAAAGAAAATTAAATGGCCAGAGGTCACCAGCCTTTGGTGTCAATTCTGCACCCCACCTTAGTATATGAATATAGGGTTATAAAACCCTGACAGGGAGAGAAATGGGACAGTGTCATCAGGTGTAGGGACAGCCAAGGGAGAGAACAGAAATCTGCAGTGGGTAGGGAAGCATCTCTAGGATGGCCAGAGACCTGGATGAGGGAGACCCTAGGGATTCTACAGGGGTGAAACTAGCTTAGACTCCTAGCAGTGGGGTATATGGTGCCTGAAGTGGCCATCACCTATAGGCAGGCAGGACTCTTAGTGAAGGGATAAGAACAGCAACACATCAGAAACTTTCAACCCAGGCACAAATGTTTTGAAGAGCCTTCTTCTGTTCCAGGCCCGACACAAAACTAGAAGCTTTCTGAGTCAATAAGGTAATTGAGACTGAATAACACACCCAAGTGAGGAGTGTGTTCTCTCTATCTAAACAGATCAAGTAAAAGTTGTGTACTTTCATTGTGATGGAAGGATCCAGGTGCAATAACTTATCCTTCATCTTAGAAGTGCTATCTGTGTATACCTCACACCTCTGGACAAATAGCAATTTCACTGAGTTAAAAGAACTTTAAATTTTGCTTGGAATTATTTTCCATCCTTTGATACACATATGTGTTACCATTGAGTCCAAACTGGTTGCTACTTCCTGCTTACTTGGTCCAATCAGCATAATGTCATCAATCTAGAGAAACTATGTGATGTTTTGTAGATGAGACAGATGTTCAAGATGTCTTCTAACTAAGTTGTGGCACAGGATTGGAGAGTTAATATGTCCTTGAGACAAACTGTAAGGTATACTGCTGGTCTTGAGAGCTGAAAGATCAATAGTTGTATAACATGTTCCAGGGGCTTTGCTAATTTTCTCTAGTAGGGACAGTAGGTCTGACACAGCAGATGCAATTGCAATTACTATGTGATTTAGGTTTGATAGTCAACTGTCAGTCTCCACAATCCATCTCTTTTCTGAACTGACAGAAAACAGAGTTAAGGGAGATGTGGTAGAAACCACTAGCGCTGCATCTTTCAAATCTTTGATGATGGCACTAATTTCTGCAGTTCCTCCAGGGATGCAATACTCTTTTTGATTCATGATATTTTTTTGGCAGAGGCAACTTAAAACACCTCCATTTAAACTTTCTAACCATAAAAGCTATTATTCCATAGGTCAGAGGATCAACATGAGAATTCTGCCAACTTCTCAGTATATCTATCTCAATAATACATTCTGGAACTAGAGAAATAACAATGTGATGAATTTGGGGAACTACTAGGCCTACTGTAAGTTGGGCATCAGCCAAAACGTAATTAATCAGCTGAACTCCATTGTTCCTATTTTTAAATGAAGGGCCACAATGTTTCTTGACATATCCTGGAATCAGCATCAGTTTAGAATCAGTTTCCAATAGATCCCAGAAAGTCTGATTATTTCCTTCTTCCCAGTGTACAGTTACCCTATATAAGGCCATAGGTCCTACTGGGAAAGAACTGGATATATACTAACAGAAAAAAATTCACTGTCTTATCGAGATCCTTTCTATGGGCCATCACTTCATTCATTGGGATTCTGGGTCTGCAAACTGGGTCACATCTGGAAATTGATTTACTGGCTGAGATTTCTTCTTGCCATGATCCAATATAGTCTTTCTTTCATTTGGGAATTTTTCTAGTTACACAGATCAAACAGAAATGTAATATGCTTTTTATCTATTTCATGTTTGGAAAGATTATGAGTGATTATCTAGTCCCAAAGTTCTGTGCAAGTCATGCTCTTATAAAAATCACCTCCTTTTTGCTCACAACTATGGGTTAGGTCATTATGAACAATGTTTTGTCTATACGTTCTATTATAATAAGTATAATCATCAAGCCTCTGGAGATTCAATATTGCTACCTGGCTGCTGCTACCTTGGGGTCCAATTAAACCTATTGCATTTAATTCATCCCATTGTGCAGCAGCATCTCTAATCTGAATGTCTGACACAGGAAAATGGTGACAAGGAAACACTTCAAATGTTTTGGTGTTCCTCTGACCATTTTGTTTGTTATAGGATTCATGAAGGGTATGTCTTCTGCATCATCCCATTGTGGAGGATTAGGTTTAACACAGCTGACCAACTCTGACATTGCGATTTCTCTGAGCCTTACAATTCTTTCATTAACACTAATAATGTTATCAGGCATGTCCAACTTCTTTTCAGTTGGAGATCTTTTCATAAATACTTCAGCCTACCATTCAAACATACTTATGACACCTACTTTTTTTTAAGTGTGCAAGCTTACATATTAAACTTATATTCTTTACCCAGAGGGCCCATATCAATAAACTCAGCCTTCCACAATTATACTATAGTCTTAAAATCCATTCCCACATATATTCCCCAGACTTCGATTTGAATGAATTAGCAAAATCATTAAGCCTCTTAATAGTGTTGTGTACTTCCTTGTAGATTACTCTTTCTACTTCTACTTAGGGGCATGCTTTCCCTTGAGTCTGGTTATAGGTATAGAGGAAATTATTGGTGGGACTTCAGAAACATCAGTATTGTATTGCCTAGCATTTCCTTCTGAGAAAATCACTGCTGATTTAGAGGACAAAGAAGGATTTTTTTTTCAGGTGAAATAGGCCATATTCCAATGGATTGGGCTAAGGGTATTATTTCCTCTGGTGAGATAAACCCTTGAGAATCTGAGGGTTCCAGTCCATATTTCTCAGCTTCAATATGGTCCTCATGTACATTCCCATCTTACGTTATAGGATCCCATTCTTTGCCAATTATTGTCTTTACTTTAAATGCTGACACTCTCTGATGCTGACACTTGAAATTTCATACTAATTCAGCTAATCTTATTATTAGAACTTCTTTGTGACTTTTACATCTTGAGCTCCATGTCAGCTGGAAAGAAGATTCTCTTCAAGGGCACACTTACAAAGTTTTAGATAGTCTAATCTCATCTGGAGGTACTCAGTTTTATCATGGACCTCATTACTATCATTCATCAATTTATCCAGAGTTGCTAAGAGCCATAAAACAGCAAAAATCATTTTCCTTATTTTCCGCCACAATGTAGAAAGTTTCATATACCAGGTAAACAAATACAGAGGCAGATGCTCACAGCCAACCATTGGACTGAGCATGGAGTCCCAGATGGAGGTGGTGGAGAAGGGACTGAAGGAGCTAAGGTAGTTTGCAGCCCCATGGAGGGAGCAACAGTGTCAACTGGCCTTACCCCCAATGCTCCCAGTGACTGGATCACCAACCAAAGGATACACATGGAGGGACCCATGGTGCTGGCCACACATGTGGCAGAGGAGGGCCTTGTTAGCCATCAGGAGGAGGAGAGGACCTTGGGCCTGAGGGTGTTAGATGTCTCAGAATAGGGGAATGTCAAGCAGGGAAGATGGGAGTGGGTGGGTGGGTGGGTGGGTGGGTGAATAACCTCATAGAGGCAGGGGAGAGGGAAGGGGGAAGGGTGCTTCTAAAGGAGAGACCTGGAAAGGGGGAAACATTTGAAACATAAAGTATCAAGAAAAAAAGGAAAAAAATATTTCTACAAGGTTCTTCCTAGCAACACTGTATACAATAGCAAGACTTTGGAAACTCAAATATCCATCCGTAGGTGATCACTTGACAGATTGGTATATCCCTAAATTGAAGTACAATGAAAATCTTTTCAAATAGTGAGGAATCATTCTATATATTTCTATTAAATATGGTATTTGAAAGAATATCTAATATTCTATTTTAATCTACCATATAATGAAAGGAATAGCAGATGTGTATATTTTCTGTCTTCTTTTCTTGCTTAGAATTTCAAGAATGAGAAGATAAAATGAGAACAGAAGTAGAAATCAATATTTCTGAATAAATCCATTTTCATAGGTCTGATTGTAAAAAAATAACCATTTTACACAATTATAAAACTTTTATATGATTCTTAAATTACTTATAAAACATAAAACCACAAGTTAAATGAAATAAATAAATCTAAGTGTGTCTGGTGTTTACTGAATAACCATATGTAGAGGAACCCTCCCAAATAACTTTAAAACTAAGTTGACATTGTGCCTCCTGCAGAATTTAGTAACTTAATGACAATAACTTCAAAATCAAATTAATTTAAATTCATAGTGATGACAGTGCTCGATGTTATTTGTAGATTATGAGTATATTTGCTGTGAGATAAATCAAATGAGCTATTTAGAAAAGCTGAGAATAGATATTGACAATCAGAGTCTGGGGAAAAGGAGAAAAAGAAAGATTGGTTGATGGGTACAATGTTAGAAATAGGAATATAGCATAGTCTTCTCTAGAATGGCAATAGAAAAATTATCATTGTAATTGAGTATCTAAAAAATGATTTTTGGAAGAAAGGATTTGAATGCATTCATCATATGGAAAGTAGATAATTTAATGTAATATGCTAATTAACTAAAATCGATAACCAACTTATTCATGAATCAAAACATCATGATTTACCTCAAAATGTATACAATACTTCTTCATCCAAAACAAAACAAAAAAATGTCTTAAGTTAAAAACAAACAAACAAAAAAAGTTTAGAACCAGTCACTAACTTCTGTCTTAGGGTTTCATTGCTGTGAAGGGACAATATGATGATGGCAACTCTTATGAGGGAAATGCAAATCAAAACAAGTCTGAGATTCCACCTCACACCAGTCAGAATGGCTAAGATCAAAAACTCGGGTGACAGCAGATGCTGGCGAGGATGTGGAGAAAGAGAAACACTCCTCCATGGTTCGTGGGATTGCAAGTTGGTACAACCACTCTGGTTTAGCAGACCCTCAGAAAAATGGACATAATACTACCTGAGGACCCAGCTATACCACTCCTGGGCATATACCCAGAAGATGCTCCAATATGTAATAAAGACACATGCTCCACTATGTTCA
>CM052702.1:494475-515159 GCA_028551405.1 Uromys caudimaculatus
CTCTTGAAAGGCTTCTCGTTGTTTATCCCTGTTCTCTTACATTTCTTTAAGGGTGTTATTCATTTCTTTCTTAAAGTCTTCTATCATCCTCATGAGAAATGATTTTAAATCTGAGTCTTGCTTTTCTGGTGTGTTGGGTTATCCAGGGCTTGCTGTGGTGGGAGAGCTGGGTTCTGATGGTGCAGAGTACTCTTGGTTTCTGTTCTTTATGTTCTTGCCCTTGCCTTTTGCCATCTTGTTGACTCTGTTGTTAGCTGATCTTACTCTGTCTGGTTGCGGCTTGCCCCTCCTGCAGGTCTCTGTGTCAGTACTCCTTGAAGACCAGCTCTCTCTGAGTAGTGTTTGGGTTTGGAGAGCTGTGGCACCGGGTCTGATCTCAGTCCCTGTGTCTCGCGGGTTCAGGGTAGTTCCTGGTGAGCTGTGGGGCATGTCTTTGGTCCTCTCCCAGTTTTCCCGAGCTCCTGAGAGGGATCTTTGTCCTGGTGCTAATTTGCTATGGAGCCCTGTGGCCCAAGCTGAGGTTCCCGGCCGCAGCCAGAAGTTGCTGTCCGTCAGTCTCTGTGGCCCGGGGAAACTGGGTGAAATCTGTGGGCTCTGGGGCTCGTGTTGCCTCCGCTCGGGGCTTTTCTGTGTTCCTGGGGGAGAAAATTTTCTGCCGGAGCTGCTTGACTATGGAATCCTATTGTCCCAGGCAAAAGTTTCCTGCCTCAGCTGCCTGCTGTTGGGATGCAGGGGTGTTTCTAAGCCCGCCTACCTCGGTCCCTGTGTCTCACGGGTTCAGGACAGTTCCTGGTGAGCTGTGGGGCGTGTCTTTGGCCCTCTCCCGGCTTTTCCGAGCTCCTGAGAGGGATCTTTGTCCCAGCGCTAATTTGCTGTGGAGCCCTGTGGCCCAAGCTGAGGTTCCAGGCAGCCGTCGGAAGTTGCTGTCCGTCAGTCTCTGTGGCCCACGGAAACTGGGCGGAATCAGTGAGCTCTGGGGCTCGTGTTGCCCCCACTCGGGGCTTTTCCGCGTTCCTGGGAGAGAAAATTTTCTGCCGGAGCTGCTTGACTATGGAATCCTAGTGTCCCAGGCAAAAGTTTCCTGCCTCAGCCACCCGCTGTTGGGATCCAGGGGGGTTTCTAAGCCCACCTACCTCGGTCCCTGTATCTCGCGGGTTCGGGGCAGTTCCTGGTGAGCTGTGGGTCATGTCTTTGGCCCTCTCCCGGATTTTCTGAGCTCCTGAGAGGGATCTTTGTCCCGGTGCTAATTTGCTATGGAGCCTGGTGACCCAAGCTGAGGTTCCTGGCCGCTGCCGGAAGTTGCTCAATGTCTCCTTTTTCATTCATCTGGTGACTATTATGTTTCTAGAAAATGAAATGGCATCATGGAGAAGTTCATACTTCGATTGAGGCCAATGTATTGTGTCATTCAAGGTACTCATGCCTAGTAGTCTGGTCCATAAGAATGAAGGTTCTATGAAAGCACAATCTCTGCTACTCCATCTTCAATAGATAGTGTAGGTGTTGTCTTCATCAGTGGGTTCTTACTGTCAATTTGTAGAAAGTAATTAATAGCTTTTGCAAATTCCTGTGGAGTCTGTCATTCTTATGAGGCCCATTTTAGCCAAAAACTAAATTAGATGTTACCTATTTCTAGAGGTGGGAACTTCATGTGGTAACAAATGGTGTCTATTTGAATCTCTGGCTGCTCCATTTTTTGCTGAATCTGTTTAGTTTTCTTTCCTATAATTATATCTTTAAAGAATTTATATTTTAGTTTCCATACAATCCCTCAAATTTTCCTCATTTTTAGCATTCCCTTCCTGTGTTCTATCCATGAGAACACTCTACCTTGGGAGAGGGGAAAATATAATCAAAATATATTTTATAAGAAAAAGGTTAATTTAGTTCTTGGAGTCTAACTTCTTGAGTCCTTGTATGTATTAGATATTAGCCCTCTATTGGATGTAAAATTGGTAAAGATCTTTTCCCAGGCTGTTGGTTGCTGTTTTGTCCTATTGGTAGTGTCCTTTGCCTTACAGAAGCTTTACAATTTTATGAGGTTCCATTTGTCAATTGTTGATCTTAGAGCATTCAGGAACTTTTTTCCTGTTCCCATGTGTTTGAGGCTCTTCCTCACTTTCTGTTCTATTAGATTCAGTGTATCTGGTTTTATGTGGAGGTCCTTGATCCACTTGGACTTGAGCTTTGTACAAGGAGATAAGAATGGATCAATTTGCATTCTTCTACATGCAGACCTCCAGTTGAACCACCACCATTTGTTGGAAATGCTGTCTTTTATCCACTGGATGATTTTAGCTTCTTTGTCAAAGATCAAGTGACGAGAAGTGTGTATGTTCATTTCTTTGTCTTCATTTCTATTCCACTGATCTACCTGCCTGTCTCTGTACCAATACCATGCAGTTTTTTATCACTATTGGTCTGTAGTATAGCTTGAGGTCAGAGTGATTCCCCCAGAAGTTCTTTTATTTAAGAATAGTTTTAGCTATCCTGGATTTTTGATTATTCCAAATGAATCTGAGAATTGTTCTTTCTAACTCTATGAAGAACTGAGTTGGAATTTAGATGGGAATTGCATTGAATCTGTAGATTGCTTTAGGCAAGATAGCCATTTTTACTGTATTAGTCCTGCCAATCCATGGAAATTGGAGATCTTTCCATTTTCTGAGGTCTGCTTCAATTTTTTTCTTCAGAGACTTGAAGTTCTTGTCATACAGATATTTCACTTGCTTGGTTAGAGTTACACAAAGATATTTTATTTTATTTGTGACTATTGTGAAGGATGTCATTTCCCTAATTTCTTTCTCAGCCTGTTTATTCTTTGAGTAGAGGAAGGCTAGTGATTTGAGTTAATTTTATATCCAGTCACTTTGCTGAATTTGTTTATTAGCTGTAGGAGTTCTCTGGTGGAATTTTTGGGGTCACATAAGTATACTATCATATCATCTCCAAATAGACATATTTTTGACTTCTTCTCTTTCTTACATTTCAATTTTGAGTTTTTAATATATCTTATAAACTATCCCTCTCTTAAATATTTAGTTATTAAAAGTATTTTCCCCATCTCTTGCCTGCCTCTTTGCCAGGATGATAGTGCCCTTTGCAATGCAATACCTTGTCAGTTTCATGAGGTCCGTAAAAGTGTTGTTTAGAAAGTATTTTCATGTACTAATGAGTTCAAGACTATTCATCATGTTTCCCTTTATCTGATTCAGGTATACAGCCTTATGTTGATATCTTAGATCCATTTGAAGGTGAGTATTGGGCAGAATAATAAGTACATATGTATTCATTTGCACTCTTTTACATTCAACCATTCACTTAGAAACCATTTTTTGAAGATACTATCTTTCATGCCTTGTGTTTCTGTCTCCTTTGTGAAAATGTTGGTGTCCATATATATGTGGATTTAATTTGGAGTCTTTTATTAGATTCCATTGGTAAAGGTAACAGTTTTTATGCAAATATAATGCAATTTCCATTGCTATAGCTCTTCAATATAATTTGAAATTAGGGATGGTCTTACTAGCAGCAGTTTTTTTCAGAAATAGCTCTTTTCAGAAATACTTGAGCTATACTGGCCTCTCTCTCTCTCTCTCTCTCTTTGTGTGTGTGTGTGTGTGTTTGTATGTGTGTGTGTGTGTTTGTATGTGTGTGTGTGTGTTTGTATGTGTGTTCCCATATGAAGATGAATGTTGGTTTTTCAGTTACTATGAAGAACTTTGATAGAAGTTTGATGGAGAATTCATTGAACAGGTTAACTTCTTTTCATGGATTGCAGTTTTCATGATATTAATCCACTTGATTGGTGAGTACGGATGATCTTTTTTCATCTTCTAATGTCGTCCTTCAAAATGTATAGAAGTCTTTTATTTTTTTGGTTAGAGTTATCCCAATGTGTTTTTGGATGTTATTGTGAAAGTTATTTCCCTGATTATTTGCAAACAATATGGCATTTATTCTTAAGATAGCTACTGACTATATGTATCATATTCATATTTTTCTACTTTGCTGAAGGTATTTATCCACTGTAAAAATTTCTTGGTAGAATTTTTAGAGTCTCTAATATATGCAATCATATAGTCTACAAATAAGATACCTTTACTTTTTTGTTAAAAATTTATATTCCATTGATCAACATCAGTTGTCCTAGCTAGGTCATCAAATATTGAATAGGTATGAAGAGAGTGGACAAACTTATCTTGTTCTTGATTTTAATGGAAATGTGTTCAGTTTCATTCCATTTAGGTTGGCAGTGGATGTGGGTTTGCTGTGAAGTATCTTTATTATGTTGAGATATGTTGCTTGTATCCCTAGTTTCTCCTCGGCTTTTATCACCAAAGGCTATAGGATTTTGTCAAAGGCATTTTGTATATCTCATGAGATGACCGTGCGTTTTTTCTTTCCTTTTTTTTAATATGGTGGATTATATGTGTCAATTTCTGTATGATAAACCATCCCAACATCTCTGGAATGAAGCCTGCATTCTCATGTTGGTTGACCTTTTTGATGTGTTCCTGGATTTAGTTTGCAAGTAATATATTGAGAATTTTTTATTTTATGTTCACAAGGGAAATGTTTATATACTTTCTTTGTTGGATCTTTGTGTGTTTTGTTTATCAGATTAACTGTGGGCTCATAAAAATGGGCAATATTTCTTCTGTTTCTATTTCAGGGAATAATTTGAGGAGTACTAATGTTAACTTTTCTTTGAAATTCTGGATTAAATTCATCTTGCCCTGGGCTACTTTCATTTCAGTCTTTTCATTAGTGCTTTTATTTGACTGTGACTTATAGGTCTGTTGAAATTACTTATCATATCTTGATTGAAATTTTATGGGTAGTATAAACCAAGAAATACTATTTTGAAGATTTTAATTTAGTGGAGTATAGGTTTTTAAAGTATTCCCATATGATTTTCTGATTTCCTCATTGTCTGTTGTTATATCCCTCTTCTCATCTCTGATTTCATTGAGTTTGGTCTTCTTAATTTGTCTTTTATTCAATTTGGCTAAGAGTTAGTCAAGTTTATTCCTCAAAGAAGCAACTCTTTGTTTCATTTATGCTTTGTATTTTATCCTTTTTGTTTCTATTTTGTTGATTTCACACTTGTGTTTTATTATTTCATTCCATCTTCTCTTTTATTGGGTGGGGGATGTTCTATCTTCTGTTTATTCCAGAGATTTCAAATGTATTATTAAGTTCTTAATATGCGCTATCCCTCTTTTTCAAATGTAGACATTTAGTGCTATAAATTTGCCTCTGATAATCACCTTCATTGTATAACAAATGTTTGGGTAAATTGTGGTTTTGTTTTCATTAAATTCTAAAATGTTATTAATTTCATTCTTGGTTTCTGTCTTGACACATTTTCATTCAGTAGTGAGTTACTCAGTTCTTATGAATTTATAACCTTTCTTTTTAAATTAAAAAATTATTTATTTACATTATATACGTTTCCCCTTTTCCAATGCCCCTTCCTAGAGTTTCCCACCCCATCATTTCTCCCCTTTGACTCTGAGAAAGTGTATCCTGAGCATCCCCCTACTCTGGGGCATCAAGTCTCTACAGGACTAGGCACAACTTCTCTCACTTGGGCTAGATGAGGTAGTCAGACCTCTACTAATTATGTGCTGGGGGCTTCCAACAAGCCTATGTATGGTCTTTGGTTGGTGGCTTGATCTCTGGGAGCTCCAAGGGGACCAGGTTAGTTGACACTGTGGTCTTCCTATGTGGTTTGCCATCTCCTTTAGTTCATTCAAACCTTCTCCTAAGTCTTCCAAAGGTGTCCTTGGACCTCAGTTTCATGGTTAGCTGTAAGTATCTGCGTCTGTCTAAGTCAGCAGCTGGTAGAACCTCTCAGAGGACAGGCATGCTAGGCTCTTTTCTATATGTACAACATATCATCAGTAATAATATCAGGGTTTGGTGAACCCTCATGGGATGGTTCCTACATTGGTCCTGTCACTGGTCTTTCAGTCTCTGCTCCATTTTTGTTCCTATATACTTTTAGAAAGGAACAATTCTGGATCAAAAATTTGGATGGTGGATTGGTATCTCCATCTATCCACTGGGGGCCCTGTATAACTCCTGGAGGTGGATTGTTAAGTTTCCATCTCCCACTATTGGGCATTTCAGATAAGGTCACCAACATTGAGTCTTGGGAGCTGCTCACATTCCAGGCTCCTGGGACTTTCAAGAGGTTCTCCTTACCCCCAACTCAACCCTGGAAGCTGAATATTTTCATTCATTCTCCTGGCCTTCTGGGTTTATCTTCTGTCTTCCCACATACCTGATCCTGCCCTCCTTATTCTTTCCCATCACTGATCCCAACCTGGTGCCTCCCTCCCATTGCCTCCTATGACTATTTGGTTCCCCCTTCTAAGTGGGAGAGAAGCATTCTCACTTGGGTCTTCCATTTTGCTAGACTTTTTACAGCCTATGAAGTGTGTAATGACTATTCTGTATTTTTTGGCTAATATCCACTTATCAGTGAGTATCTATCATGCATGTTCTTTTTGGTATGGGTTACCTCACTCAGGATAATATTTTCTAGTTCCATCCATTTGCCTGCAAACTTCATGATGTCCTTTATTTAATAGCTGAATAGTAATCTGTTGTGTAAATGAACCATATTTTCTGTATCCATTCTTTGCTTGAGGGACATCTGAGTTGCTTCTAGCTTCTGGCTACTACAAATAATGCTGCTATGAACATAGTAGAACACACACCCTTGTGGTATAGTGAAGTATCTTTTTTTTTCTTTATTTTTTGGGTTTTTTGAGACAGGATTTCTCTGTGTAGCCCTGGCTGTCCTGGAGCTCACTCTGTAGACCAGGCTGGCCTTGATCTCAGAAATCCACTTGTCTCTGCCTCCCAAGTGCTGGGATAAAAGGCGTGAAGTATCTTTTAGGTATATGCTCAGGAGCAGTACACCTGGATCTTCATGTGAAACTGTTTCCAATTTTCTGAGGAAACACCAGATTGATTTCCAGAGTGAATGTGCCAGTTTGCAATTCCTCCAGCAATGAAAGAGTATTCTTTTTCCAAATGCTCACTAGCATGTGCTGTCACTTGAGTTTATGATCTTACCATTCTGATTGGTGTGAGGTGGAACTTCAGGGTAATTTTGACTTGCATTTCTCTGATAACTAAATGTGTTGAATATTTCTTTAAGTGCTTCTAAGCTATTTGAGATTTCTCTGTTTAGAATTCTCTGTTTAGCTCCCTAACCCATTTCTGAAAATTGGGTTTTTTGATTTTGCTGGAGTTGAAAGTCTTGAGTTCTTTATATTTTTTGAATATTAGCCCTCTATCAGAAGTTGGATTATTGAAGATATTTCTCAATCTATACATTGCCATTTTGTAATATTAACAGTGTCCTTCACCTTGCAGAAGCTTTTGAGTTTCAAGAGGTCCCATGTATCAATTGTTGATATTAGAGCCTGACTCATTGGTTTTAGATTCAGTGTATTTGGTTTTATGGTGAGGTCCTTGATCCACTTCATGATCTTAGTGCAGCTATGTGCAGGGTGATAAATATGGATCAATTTAAATTTTTCTACCTGAAGTCTGACTGTTATACTAGCACCATTTGTTGAATATGTTTTCTTTTTCTACTATATGGTATAGATTCTTTGTCAAAAATCACATGTCTATAGGTGTGGGCTTTTTTCTGGGTCTCTGATTCTGGGTCTCCAATTTAATTTGATGTTAGCTGTTTCTTTCTTTCTTTCTTTCTTTCTTTCTTTCTTTCTTTCTCTCTTTCTTCCTTTTTCGAGACAGGGTTTCTCTGTGTAGCCCCAGCTGTCCTGGCTGGTACTCATTCTGTAGATCAGGCTGGCCTCAAACTCAGAAATCCACCTACCTCTGCTTCCCAAGTGCTTGGATTAAAGGTGTGCACCACCACTGCCCAGCTGTTTCTTATTTCATGTGATCAGTATTATAAGCTTCTTCCCAAAAACCATAAGAGAAGATGGAGAAAATTACAGGAAGTTGTGTTTTATAAATGATTTTTCATACCCAATATGAGATTGTAGCCTTCATGTGATGGATGTTAAACTCTCTGTGCAGTGTTACATGGGTCTTTCTGAGGAATTAACTCCACTTGTTTCCTTTGTTTCCCTTAGTATCAACCCTCTCTAGAAGCATTTCTCCTCTTCCAATTGAAAATACGTTCTCACCAAAGACACTAAATCACCACCTGGCTATCAGTATCTCAGTCATATTTATAGGCATATTTAATTTAGTTCATGTGCAAAAATTATTAGACTTGATTGATTTAAAAAAAGAACGTGAAATTCACTGTTAGGGAGTTGGAATTGATCCAGAAACTATTCAAGAAAAAGAGTGAATATGTTTCAAATTCACTATGTGAAATTATCAAAGAATTAATAAACTTGTTAGGAAAAACAAAGTGTACAAGCTCATGGAAGCTAAACAATATACTACAGTATAATAATCATGTAAATCATTCAATCAAGAAGAAAACTTAAAAAAAAAAAAAACAACCCTAGAATGGAAGGAAATTCAAAACAGAACATACCAAAATGTATGGGACATAGTGAACATAATTGAGTGGGAAATGTTTACAAGAATAAGTACCTACTGTGTGTGGGGGGGGGGGAGAGAGAGATTGTATATGAATGTTTATTGTTCTCTTTGAGTTCTTGGAAAAATAGCAACAACAACATACAACACCAAATAAAAGTAG
The DNA here is from genome assembly GCA_028551405.1 of Uromys caudimaculatus. Lineage (NCBI taxonomy): Eukaryota > Metazoa > Chordata > Mammalia > Rodentia > Muridae > Uromys > Uromys caudimaculatus. The sequence goes on from CM052702.1 coordinate 503,189, forward strand.
ATAGAATTATATAACCAAAGTCATGTCTGAAATTAATAAAATGGAAATAAAACAAAATACAATGGATCAATGAAACAAATGATATTTTTGGAAAAATTAATAAGTTTGATATATCTTATCCCAAAGAAAGAGAAGATCTAAATCAATAAAATTATAGTTGAAAAGAAAAACATTACAATATACATAAGAAATACAAAGTCTTAAGGATATAAATTTAATAATCTGAATTCCACTAAATTGGAAAATGTATAAGAAATGAAAGGGTGTGGTGTGTGTGTGTTAATCAACTCATATTAAGATTAAATAAATAATTTAAACTGCCATATTCCAATAAGAAGGAAATAATTAAAACCTCCCACTCCAAAACAAATCAAAGAAACAAAGAAACAAAATAATCCTGAGCCAAAAGTATTCCTAGCAGACCTTCAGACTAGAACTGAAACTAGTCCTCTTTAAATTTTTCTTAAGAAGGAAAATGAAAGACCAACTCCTAATTTTCTAATTCAACCATTAGTGCTTGTTAGTTTTGTTTGTTGTTTGTTTGTTATCTGAAAGAATTTAATTGTGAAAATGCCTCCATAAGATTCAGCTGTAAAGCATTTTCTTCCTTTTTTTCAATCTTTCTCCATTTTATTTTATTGTATTGTATTTTGTTTTAAGTTTTGAGGTAGGGTTTCTCTTGTAGCCCAGTTTGCCTGAAACCCACTCTGTAGACCAGGTTGACTGTGAACTCTGCCTCTCAAACACTGGGATTAAAGACATATGCCACCATGCTCAGCTGTATTTTCATAATTAATGATTGATGGTTAAGGACCCATATGGGGTCTGCACTAGATAAAGGAGCTAACTGAGCAAGACATTTGGAGTAAGTTAGTAAGCAGCATGCCTTCCTGACTTCAGGTCATGCTTCCTGGTTCTAGCCTTATTACTGCCCCAATTTTCCTCAGTGATGGATGGTTCCTGAAAGTGTAATGCAAAACAAATTCTTTCCTTCCCCATTTTCTTTGGTCTTGTTGTTTCGTTGCAACAATAGTAACCCTAACTAGGGCACCAGTATTACCCTGAACAAAGCCAAACAGACAAGAAAAGTATACACTTAAAATTTAAAGGATCCCAGTACATCTCAAAATATTTTTTTCTTTTAAAATTCAACTTTTTAATCAGCTAAACATCTTGCATAGCTCCCGAGCCAACCCTGCATCCTGTATCTTGCCATGAATGACCACTTTCTCAGCTCCTTTTTCGCTGCAAGATTTTTGAGACCTGCTGCTAGAACTTTCTTGAGATCAGCAGTTGAATTTTTCCAAGTTCCCGAGGCAGCCTGAGCAACCCCCCTTCAGTATAAGGCCTTTAAATGGCCTGGCTCCCGCTCCAGCACTCAGCCACAGCTCTGGACTGCCAACTGGGGGTGTCCTAGCAGCAACTGGAAGGCAACCAGATTGGCATAAAAGATAGTTCATTCAAAGGGGTCGGGTGGGGGCAACATCAGCAGCAGTCGGAAAGCCCATCATATCATCGGGCAGCACCTTAGGGTTCCCAGCTCAAAATAGTTCTGTATCCCTTGTGTGATCTTCTCTGGTCAGGGCCTCCTTCTCCACAGCCTCCAACCTCCAGGAGTCCTGGCCATTGGTAAAGGAATCCAGTCTGCATTTGTCATGAGATGCAAAGGATCCAGGAAGGTGAATCTTTACTTCCTTACCTTGACACACAGACTCCAGGCATTTTTCTGTGTGTTCCCACAAGTTTTTTTTCCCTCCATTGCTCTTTGCCTATGGTTAGTTCTGTACAGCCTTTTGGCATCCCAGGTCCAAAAGGAAATCAAAAAGTTAACGCTTGGCATTTAGAGCCTAGCTTGTGTTTGTCTAAGCCATGGCCATGGACTATGATCTTTATAAAACTCCCATCAGGGCAGTACCAAAGATCAAAAGTTTGAGGTGTTGAGACATGAAATTTATCAGAGTCACCTTCAAATCCAGCCATGGGGTTTTCACTCTCTTGAGTCTCTACAATTTACTGGGTGGATCTGGTCTCACTCCCACCTCCAGAGCTTCAGGGAGAAGACCTACAGAATGCTGCCTAAACGGAATGGCTGCATTCAGGTTTTGTTGGGCATTCTCTTCCCACTGCTGCTGTTGAGAGTTGTTCTTCTCTTTCCTTGGGCTGATAGGCGAGGTCTCCTTTGCATCTCCTGATCCCTTCCACAGTAGATAAGATAAAGGAAGGAACAGTTTAATCTGGAAATGTTGGCTAAAATGGCTCGGTAGAGTGAGGGTCCCTCGATTCCACCCAGGGCTCTTGGTGCCCCTCGGAGAGGCGGGACAATGCAGGAAGTTTGACCGCTCAGACCCCATGGATCGCTGGGCATGTGTTTTGCTGTGCAGCCCCAGAGGAAACACAGCCCAGGGGTAGGCGACACAGCCATGAGTCCCGGGAGTTTCAAGTCAGCCGACTCCATAGGATTCCCAGGCTCTTGGGCAATGCAGACCCTGCTGGATGCCTAGGAAGAGCTGATAAGGAAGTGGGACAGCAGACTAGATCTAGCCTGGGTCGAAGTGTCTCACAGTGGGACTGAGTCCTTAGCTTGGGCATCAGCTAGCTGGCTTGGTTGGGTGGGTGGCTGCTGTGGCTGGGAGTGCTGGGAGGCCTTCAGCAGAAGACTGGAGGTTCTCTCTCTCTCTCTCTCTCTCTCTCTCTCTCTCTCCTGCTCTCTTTCTCACTCTCTCTCTCTCTCTTGCTCTCTCTCTCTTGCTCTCTCGCTCTCTCTCTCCATCTGTCTATTGATCTATATAATTTCCATTCATTTACATCACAAATGATATCCCACTTCCCGATTACCCCTCCAAAAACCATACCACATCTGCCCTCTTCCCACTCCTCTTTGCCTCTATGAGGGTGCCCCCCCACCTATCCACCTTCTCCCTCCCTACCACTCCAGCATCCCCCTAAGCTGAGGCATCAAACTTCCACAGGACCAAGGGCCTCCTCTCCCATTGATATCAGACAAGGCCATCCTCTGCTACATACGTATCTGGAGCCATGGATCCCTCCCTGTACACTCCTTGGCTGGTGATCTAGTACCTGTGAGCACTGGGTAGTCGGTCCAGCCAAAAATGTCGGTGGCTTTCCCTTTAATTGATATATTACATATAAACCAGTCAGCAAAAATATGGACTGGGATAACCCCCATGAATGTGACCATTGGCATCCAGGTTGGCTGAAAAGCCACCAGAGTCTGTGCCTGACCTCCCTCTTTCTTCTGATCACCAAGACCTCCATTTTCAGAGGCAGATATAACTGCTCAAATGAAAAATGTCTCCTGACCACAAACTGGATGAAGTATTCAACAACAGCCATCCTGATGAGGGAACCAGTCACCATTTGGGTGCCTGTCATAAATAGTGTTCACTTTCATGCTGTCATTTTAGTGACCCAGACTCACTTACAACCCCTATATCAGGAAAAAGGAATTTTAGCATTACTGCTGACATCATTGCAGCCATAATTGTGGGCATTTTTGGAGTGACAACAACTGTTGTTGCCTTGATTCAGACAGCCATGATGACAGAGACCATCAGTAAGGTAGACTCCAAATAAGCTGCAGGGCTACAGGTGCAGAAAGTATACAATAAACATCTTTATCAAGCCATCCAAATTTTGCCTCAGCAGATTGACCTACTGGCAGAAGGGTTGGCCCTTATTTAGGACATGTCTATTGGCCTGGGACTTCCGGTTTAACTCAATCTGCCTAACCCTCTCCCAGGTACTTAAGGTCACTGAAGTCCTTCAACAGTAAGCTCAATATCTTGAAGGTGGCTGGTCAGAAAAATTCCTTAACTATTCTGTGCTGTCAAGGGAGAGTGTACTGGCTAGGTTTGTGTGTCAACTTGACACAAGCTGAAGTTATCACAGAGAAAGGAGTTTCAGTTGAGAAAATGCCTCCATGAGATCCAGAGGTAAGGCATTTTCTCAATTAGCGATCAAGGCGGGGAGGGCCCCTTGTGAGTGGTACCATCTGTGGGCTGGTAATCTTGGGTTCTATAAGAAAGCAGGCTGAGCAAGCCAGAAGCAAGCCAGTAAGCAGTATTCTTCCATGGCCTCTGCATCAGTTCCTGCTCCTTGACCTGCTTGAGTTCCAGTCCTGACTTCCTTTTGTGATAAACAGCAGCATGGAAGTGTAAGCCAAATAAACCCTTTCCTCCCCAACTTGTTTCTTGGTCATGATGCTTGTGCAGGAGTAGAAACCCTGACTAAGACAAATTGGTACCAGAAGTGGGGTATTCCTGTAACAACCTGACCATGTTTTGGGGAGGACTGTGGAAAGACTTTGGAACTTTGGGCTAGAAGATCCATTCGGTGATAAGAGCTTTGTGGGATGTTGTGTAGGAGCTTGGAAGATAATGTTGAGAACAGTGCAGAAGATGGAGGCCTGGCTTGTGAAATTTCAGAGGGAAGATTAAAGACTCTTATCAGGGCCATTGCTATTTTGATTCTGTGTGTAAAGATTCTGTGGTTTTGGTTAGCTGGGGCTGAAGAAATCAGCTGTAATTAACAAGATACCAAAACTACTAAATCAAAACCATTGTATTGCTGGGACTATTGATGCTGGTTAGCTGGAGATAAGAAATTGGTGGTGATTAAGAAGAGACCAGCATCACTGAGGTGACATCTTCTGGGAAGTGTTTTCTGAGAGCACACAAAGAGGCTGTGTTCCAGAGATAGCCAAGGTTGTACCTTGTGCTGTGGCAGGACTTGGTAATGTGTAAGAGTCATCCAGGTGGTACTGGTTTTGAAGGCATGAAGGAGTCATGAAGAGCTTCTGGGGCCTGGGCACTGTGAGAGTCCATGGAAGGCCATTGGTGAAGGTGCAGTCTCAGTTGCAAATCCAGGACTGAAGGGGTCATGCAAAGGAGTTAAGGCTCAGGCACTATGAGAAGCCTCGGAAGGCCATTGGTGAAGGTGCAACCTCAGTTGCATTGACAGCCTAGGATTGAAGGGGTCATGCAAAGGAGGTGAGGCTTGGCACCATGAAGAGAACCTATTAGAAGCTGTTTGTAAAGCCTAGTTTCAGCGGAAGACAGAGGTGTTTTGGAGATGCCAGCACCATGAGATGACCACCAAGAACAGCAGCAGCAGTGGAGTACAGGCATCTGGAGCTGTGTGTACTACAAAGGGCAAAGCTGCAGAAGTGACTCAAGCCCTTGGATGAATTCAGAAGATTGTGAGTAGATCCCAGACACTGGATGGTTGGAATTTGATTTTGCTTTTGATTGTGACTGTGGCCTGATATATATTCCCTCCTGAAGAAAGAAGGTATTTTAGTGGAGCCCACAGTTAAGAGACTTCGAATTTTTAAAGACTTTAAATTTTAAGAGATTGAATGTTTAAAAGGGACTGAAATGTTAATATGTAAGAATTTGTAAAGACTGTGGGACTTGTAAAGTTATTTAGATCTTGGGGATTAATAAGGAAGTAAGGATCAAGTCTTATTAGTGATACGTTTGTGTGTCAAGTTGACAAGGGGTCAATTGTGGTTTGTGTGTCAACTTGACACAAGCTGAAGTTATCAAAGAGAAAGGATTTTCAGTTGAGAAAATGCCTCCATGAGATCCAGAGGTAAGGCATTTTCTCAATTAGTGATCAAGGGGGAAGGGCCCCTTGTGAGTGGTACCATCTGTGGGTCGGTAGTCTTGGGTTCTATAAGAAAGCAGGCTGAGCAAGCCAGGAGAAGCAAGCCAGTAAGCAGTATTCTTCCATGGCCTCTGCATCAGTTCCTGCTCCTTGACCTGCTTGAGTTCCAGTTCTGACTTCCTTTTGTGATGAACAGCAGCATGGAAGTATAAGCCCATAAACCCTTTCCTCTCCAACTTGTTTCTTGGTCATGATGTTTGTGCAGAAGTAGAAACCCTGACTAAGACAGAGAGCATAGCCAAACTCAATGCATCCAGTGTATCTGTGTCTTCCCTGGATACCAGCTTCTTAGGAAAAGTGTGGAACAATATTAAGAGACTGTTTGATACCTCATGCATAGCCACTTATGGTATGATTGGAGGAATAGTCATACTAATGTTTATTTTGCTTAAGTGTCTTTTACAGCATATTTCCAGTCATCATTCCATAAATAATTTGGTGCTCCATGTGCTGATGGCTCTTTAAAATCCTGATCACAGCATCCCTAAAGAACGAATCAAAGACTTGATGGTAGAGATTCATGAGACTACCATGTAGGCCATTCCTCACCCTCCAGTTTGCACAACATGAGTCCACAGTGATGTGTCTTTGAGGCCTGTTAGTCAATGATGGGTAAGATCCTGGAAGACAGGACCACCTAAGACAGGCACAGTCCAGTATACTGGGAATCCTCCAAGATGGAGTCAACAATGCCGAGGCAATGTCACCACAGTTCCTACTAGGCTGTCAATATCAATTTAAAAAATGATGGAAGTGTAGGAGGAAGAGCAGGCCTCACTGACTAAGCAGGGTCTACCTCCACAGCAATGTAGTGGCAGGGCCTACAGCCACAGAGGCAACGTCCACATGAGGAACAAATTTAATACTGCCAGAGAGCCTAAAGGCTGGTGATGCAGACAGTGACAGCCAATTATAAACTGACACTTGGAAGACATACTTACTAGGGACCAATGGAAAGGGTGGAGCAGGTACAAAGAGTGCTCCTAAAGGATTAATAAATGAACTTGGGGTGGCATTTCATGAGCTTGCTGCAGCGTTTTCACCTGCTTCCAGAGATTGAGCCTTTAATTCTGTGCTACCTCATCCCGAACCATCAAGGGCAAGTAATGTTTGGTGGGAGGTAGTGGGTATAAAGCAGAAATCAATAAATTCCATTGTAGGAGTTTTCAATATCTTATTTCTTGTATGATTACAATTCAAGTTAAATATTAACATTAATTCTCACAGGTAAACCAGCCATAACAGAGTTTGCCCAAGCCCTCGACTCAAATTCTTCCTAACCTCTACTCACTTCTCTTCTAAAATACTGGGCCACCATTTTGGCGTGAAAGTATCCCCATTTTCCTATGAAATGCATTCCACAACTTCTACTATTTACATTCAAGTTCAAGGTTGAGTTACCATTAACACTAGTTTCCTACACCCATAATTGGTTGCATCATTTTGTTTAGCTACTTAGTTAAGTTTACTATTGCTATGATAAAACACCATGAACAAAAGAAACTATGAGAGGAAAGGGTTTATTTCACTTGTAATTCCACACTATAATCCAGCCAAGCCAAGACCTGAAAACAGGACCTGAAATTGCAGGTAGGAGCTGATGCAGGGGCTATGGAAATGTGCTGTTTACTAGCTTGCTCTTCATGTCTTTCACAACCTAGTTTCTTAATTTTTTATTTATTTAATTAATTTATTTAATGTGTACCAATGCATGTTATGCTGTTTTAGATATCCCATGTTTATTTATCTAATATTTATTTTAATATATGTATATACATGTGCATGTCTACGTATGTATGTCCTTTTTATAACTGGACAGCCTGGTTGGGCCTCAGTGGGAGAGGAGATGCTTAGTCTTATGGGAATATATGACCCAGAGCAGGGTGGTACACAAGGGGGTCTTCCCCATCTCTGAAGAGAAGGAGTGGGGTAATGGGAAGAGAGATTTGTAAGGGTAGAATTGGGAGGAGGGGAGGAAGGGTAGGCTGTGATTGAAATGTAATGTGAATAAAAAATAAATTCCAGAAAAATATAAAGATATAAATATTAGATAACTAAGCAAACATGGAGTATCAGCCCACTTTCTTATAGAAGTCAGGACCAGCATCCCAGGGATATCAACACCTACAATGGGCTAGGCCCTCCCCCTTAAGTAACTAATTAAGAAGTGCCCTACAGCCTTGTCTACAGCCAAGTTTTATGGGGGCATTTCCTTAATTGAAGCTTCCTCCTTTCAGGTGACTTAGTTTATGTCAAATTGACATAAAATTAACCAGAACACTTAGCAAAGATGTGTGGCTTTGAGAGCTTATTAATCTAAAATGTAGGAGTTCCTATTTTCAGCTAAAAGATTTGATTCTCAGTCTTCTGTGCAACACCAATTAAGCTGGAGGTTCTTTTCTTACACAGCGTCCATCCTGGCTCAGGGTCCATCCTACTTCAACCTTCATTCTTCAGTGTAATCTTATTCTGTGTCCTCATTTCTCCCTTTTTGCACTTTGCATTAGGAGAACCAAACTGATCACCTGTAGATGCTTACTACATCCTATAGTGAAGCAGTGCCCTGCCCATTCTGCTTTGTCTACCACCAGAGAACCTATGATTTAGTCCTTTGGTTTTGTTTGTGTTTATTATTTACAAATTTGCTTTGTTCATTTGATTGACTTATTAGTGTATAGTGTTATGTAAGGAGTTTCATCATTACATTTTCATAAGAGCCTATAATACACTCGGATCATTCTCTTTCATGTTACCCTTCTCCTTCTTACTTTTTTGCTTCTATGTGCTTAACATCCCAGCTTTGATGTTAATTTTATTTCAACTTGCAAATTTGTATTTTAATATTTCTGAATGTCACATTGACTTTTACTCTCAAATGCTTATTCTGCATTACTGTCAAACCTTGACTATGGTTGGGGACCTCTATGGCACAGTTAGGGGAAGAATTAAAGGAGCTGAAATGGATTGCAACCCTATAGGAAGACCAACACTGTCAAATAAGCCAAACACCTGGGAGCTCCCAACCAAAGAGCATACATGAGCTGGTCCATGGACCCTGGCACATATGCAGCAGAGCACTGCCGTGAGTCACCTTGGAGAAAGACTATGTCCTACTGGATACCACCAATCCTGGCACCTCAAGTCACTGCAGGACTAGATGTATCCTCTGCCACTAAGGCCAGAGTAGGCAACCCACTTAGAGGAACAGGATCCAGAAGCAGGCAACAGACTCAGGGTAAGCCAATGCCCCCAGTTGTTTGAAACCCATGTGAAGACCAAGCTGCACATTCCAATATATGTGCAGGAGGCTGTGGTTTCAGCCCTTGCATGCTCTTTGGTTGGTGGTTCAGTCTCTGGGAACCCCCAAGGGTCCAGTTTAGTTAACTCTGTTCATCTTCTTGTGGAGTCCCCTATCCCCTCTAGTTTACTAAATCCTTCCTGGAACTGTTCCAGAGGACTTCTTGAGTGCCAGGTAATGCTTGACTCTGTATCTATGCATTTGTTTCAATCATCTGCTGGCTGAAGCCTCTCAAAGGACAGTTAATATAGTTTGTTGTCTGCAAGCATAAGAGTATCATGCATAGTTTCAGGGATTGGTTCTTGCTGAAAGGATAGATCTCAGGTTGGGGAAGTCTTTAGTTAACCATTGCCTCAGGCTCTGCTGCATTTTTGTTCCTGCATTTCTTGAAGGTAGGACGAATTTTGGGTCAATGGTTTTGAGAGTCAGTTGGTATCCTTATCTCTACTGGGAGTGGCCAGTTCATGCTCCATATCCCCAACTGCCAGGAGTCACAGTTGTAGTCACCCTGATAGAGTCCCCGAAGCTTCCCCTAAGCCAGGTCTCTGGCACTTTTTACAGATGCCCTCACATTCCTCCATGGATTTCCATTCCCTTTCCGGGTCTGACCCAACCCTTTTTCCCCAGCTCTCAATACACCTGATCCATCGTGAATACAGGAGAGAAAAAATTGTACAGCCTCAATACTATGGAAAGTTTGGAGAAAATACCCCAGTGCCTGAATTTGATAAATAATGCAGGATAGTAAAGGGATAGTTATAACCCCTTTGTATCACCAACTAATATTTTATATATCTCAGGTTTCCATGTCCACATGGCATTTGATGTGCACTTCTGAATTCAGGAAATTTCACCAGGAATGAACAACAGACTGCTGTTTTGATTGTGCATGGTGCACAGAGAATGAGGCTTCAAATGAGACCAATGTCTGTGTGCCGAAGAAATTACTGAAATTGAATAACCTCTCTTTTCCTAATTAGAACTTTCAAAGGGCCTGAAAAGAAACTGGAGACATAAAATATGTGGTTTTAATGTAATAATTTTTGTGATATATATATAGTAAATAATTTTATTTACTATAAATAAATATATATTTACAAAAATAACTTCATTTACAATTTGCAAAATTTAAAGTAAAACTATTTTTTTTTTTTTTGGTTTTTCGAAACAGGGTGTCTCTGTGTAGCCCTGGCTGTCCTGGAACTCACTCTGTATACCAGGCTAGCCTCGAACTCAGAAATCTGCCTGTCTCTGCCTCCCAAATGCTGGGATTAAAGGCATGCACTGCCACTGCCTGGCTAAAGTAAAATTATTGACTGATATATTTCAGTAAAATATCAATAAATTTATTGATAGATTTATATATATCAACAATACTATGAACCATAGAACCAACAAACACTGTCTAATAAAACCATAATTTTTTCTGACATTTTGATGGTTACAGGTTTATATTTTTTAGAGAATGTTTACAGGAAAACCATTTTGTAACTACTATTTTTTAAAAAAATTTGCACATAGTATTGTCTATGCATTATTTAATAGTCCTTGATACTTTATATAAATTATTTGGCAACATGATTAGTACATAATCCTATCTTCCTTGTACCCAGCCTGGTCACTGAGAGGCTCAAACTACTTTTCTTATTTAATTAAATATGCATAAAATTTTAGGAAAAGGCTTATAGCATAAAATATGTACTGTGGAAGAGTTTGGACAAGAGTGCAGATCCCAAAAATGTTATCACGTCCTACCTAGAGCTCGAGGGAGGATTCCGAGCACACCTGACCTCTATTATAGAATGTGTAGTTGGGAACTAACAGAATCTTTACCACAAAGAGGAGAGATTGAATCAAAACACCTTATGAATTGTCTTTATACCTGAAAATACATGAAAAAAATAAACATGTTGACATTACCATGTAAAAATCACTCACTCAGTCATGGACAAACATTCATACAAACCACATATACATAAGAATAAACCTGATTTAATTATATTCTCAGTTGAAAGATAATTATGTCACTTCACCTCTACCACATCTCCATCTTAGGTCCCCCAATCACTGTCATTAAAACACTTCTATGGGTACCCTCCATTCTGAAGTCAATAGCAAAAATACTATAGTGGTAGGGTTCAGATATATTATATTCATGTATCAATTTTAAATAAAATACTTAATAAAAAATTCATAATTTTGTGGTATGACATATTTAATTGATGAGTAGCTTGTATTTCCTTTTTGCAAAGCAGCAACCATGATTATGCACCTTTTGCATCAATGGGGAATCCACATGAAGTCTGTACTAACCAACCATCCCACTGGTACTATAGGGAGGTGCCAGACTGCCAGCACCCAAGGGGACTTTCATAAAGATAGGAGAAGCATCAATCGCCCTGTTCCAGGACTCTTCTGGGATTACACAACTTGCTAGGATCCTCTTATTTTGTGTCATGCAGTATTCCTGTGGACATGTGCACTCATTGCTATTAGGGCAGTGTGGAAGCCTCCCTGACAGTCCTCTGGGCTCCACCCATGGGCTGCAGCATCTACCACTGCTCCCTACAGCAACAAAATAATTTTTTCCTGAGTTATCCTCTAATCAAGACAGATACTAACTCATTATAAATTAGTAAATTTTTCCAAGTGTTTTTTGTGCATGTTCTCTGATAGATATGTCCAGATGATCAATACATAGATATATGATATATGATATATATGTATGTATATGCATCATGTATATGTATATACAAGATATATATATGTATGTGTGTGTGTGTGTGTGTGTGTGTATCAACCCTGAGTATAAACACTGCCTTTAAATACACTTCCCATTTCTTTTTTATGAAGACCTCTTTGAGAATGTTCTTTATTAAATGTCCCTGCACTTCTCTGCCCTCACAGCACTGGTTCTTGGAGCTTTTAGGAAGTGAAAAGATCATCTCATTGTGAAGGTTAATAACCTCCCTCTCAGCTACATCC
>CM052702.1:515659-547707 GCA_028551405.1 Uromys caudimaculatus
GTAAAAGGGAATGTCAAGGTGGGAATATGGGAATGGGTGGGCGGGTAGGTGGGAGGAGGAATTCCCTCACAGAGGCGGGGAGGGGGAGGGGACACGGGGGTTCCAAAGAAAAGGGGAATCATCGGAAATGTAAATAAAATATCAAAAAAAAAAAAAGACATAAAAAAAAAAAAGAATTCTAGAAATGCCTCTTACTGCTTTATTCTCTATAGTGTCTACAGCTCTCTCTCTCTGTCTGTGTCTGTGTCTGTGTCTGTGTCTGTGTCTGTCTGTCTGTCTCTCTCAATCTCTCTCTCTCTCTCTCTCTCTCTCTCTCTCTCTCTCTCTGTGTGTGTGTGTGTGTGTGTGTGTGCGCGCGCACGCGTATGTCTGTGTTTTATTTATTTACATTCCAAATGTTTCCCCACTTCCTGGTTCCCCTTCCAAGAGTTCTCCCACCCCCCGTACACTCTCCCCTTTGCCTCTGAGAGGCTGCTCTCCAACACCCCAAACCCATCACCTCAAACCTTACACCCCTCTTCTCTGGTGCATAAAGTCTCTACAGATGTAGGAACATCCTCTCCCACTGTGGTCAGGCAAGGCAGTTCTTGCTACATATGTGCCTAGAAGCTAAAAACAATCCCGATGTTCCTGAAACAAAGAATGGATACAGAAAGTGTTGTTCATTTATACCCGCCATTTACATTCAGCTATAAAAACAAGAACATCATGAATTTTGCAGGCACATGAATGAAACTAGAAAATATCATCCTGAGTGAGGTAACTGATACCCAAAAGGACATGCATGGTATGTACTCACTGAAAAGTGGATATAAGCCAAAAATACAGAACAAACATGATCTTATCCACAGACCTTAAGAAGTTTAACAGAAGGAATGCCCAAGAGGAGATGCTCCAATCTAACATTAAAGGAGGAACAGTTATGGAAGGCAGAGGGAAAAAGGGACCTTGGTGGGTGATGGGAGTGGGAGGAGGAAAGGCAGTCAAGATTAGGTATTGGGAAGGCAGGACAGAAGCCCAGAGGGCCTGGAGAATGAATGGAAATATGCAGCTTGCAAGGTGTGAGGGGTGAGGTGAACCTCTAGAAAGTCCCAGAGCTCTGTGATGTGAGAGCCTACCAAGACTCAATGGGGATGATCTAAGCTCAAATTCCAAACAGTGGGGAGGTGGATTCTGAAGGGATCATCTACAGTATATAGACAGTACTCCCACTGGAGGGGTAGATCATCAAACTGCCTTCAAAATTTTTGACCTAGAATTGTCCCGGTCTAAAAGAAATGTAGGAACAAAATGGAGCAGAGATTGAAGGAAAGCCCATCCAATGAACAGACCAATTTGGGTCCATCCCATAGGTGTTCACCAAACCCTGACAGTTTTACTGATGTCATGTTGTGCTCGCAGCCAGGAGCATATCATGGCTGTGCTGTGAGAGGCTCTAAAGGCAGCTTTCTGAGACAGATGCTGATACTTAATAGCCAACCACTGGACTGAGTTTGGGGACCCCTATGAAAGAGAGTAAAGATTGAAAGAGCTGAAGGGGATGACAACACTATAGAAGGTCAACAGTATCAAGTAATTCAGACCCCTGGAAGCTCTCAGAGACTAAGTCACCACCAAAAAGTCTACATGGGCTGAGACTGGAAACTGGTGCAACCACTCTGAAAGTAAATCTGGTAGTTCCTTAGAAAATTGGAAATAATTCTACCTGAAGACCCAGCTATACCACCCCTTCACATATATGCAAAATATGTTCCATCACATGATGAGGACACTTGTAATACTATGTTCTTACATACTCATCCATAATAACTAGAAGCTGGGAACAACTCAGTTTCTCTTTATTATATCATTCAAAACCACCTACCTGAGTGTGTCACTGGTCATAGGAATCTGGGGAGTTTCACATTAATCATTTCTTAGGAAGATGACTTATAGAAATGCCTATAGTTGAAGGTGACTGATGCCATTCCTCAGTTGAGATTCTCTATTCCCAATGTTTCTGTGTTGTGTAAAACTGTTAAAAATCAAGTAATATAGCTTATACTGGAAATGTTAATAATTTCAATAACACTAGACAATACTCACAAAAAGAAAAAGACACCTATAAATAGACTCAATCTACATCGTAACTTAATGATTGGTGTTAATTTGGACATTATTGCCCATTTTGTATGTATTAATACTGTATATTATTTAAAAGTTTTATATGGTCTTTAAAGTAATTATACACAAAGCAAAATGTCTTATTAACTATCATTTAAAAATTGAAACTATTAAAGTTTTAACACTGTTATATATCTATGATCTTTTGAAAAGGTATTTAATCTGATTTTATCAAAATAACAGCACTTCAGGACAAATATGAACCCTAGCACCCCTGTCCTGGAGGCGAAGATGAAGAAGAATTCCGTGAACATCAGGACCTTCACTTTGATGCTGAGAAAGGTAGGGAGGAAGGTTATGCGAGCACTATAGAATACTGGCTTGCTGAATGTTGGAATCTTTGCCCTTGAGTCTGAAAGGCAGATTTCTGTTTGAGAAAGTCAATTGAAATATAAGGAGTCCAAGTATCACAGGCCAAATGGACTGTAATAACTCAGTTTTTGTTGCATTAAAAAATGATGATCTGCTCATGTTCAGAGTGTGTATCTGTGCCAATAAAGGTATATGTTACAATCCAGATTCCACAGAGAACAAGTGTGGGCAGGACACAAATAGGAATAACAAAGTTAGGGATCCCTTTTACCAGCAGCTCTCTCATCTTTATTACTGGATAGTGAACTTGAAGACTAGGACCATAGCAATTGCCTTGACCACCACAGTACAAATAGCCACTGTGAACATAATGCCAACTATTGTTTGCTGCAGGATGCATATGGCAATGTTGGGATACCCAATGTAGAGCAAGGAGCAGAAGAAACAGAATGTGAAAGAGATGAGCTGGATGAAGCTGAGAGTGAGGTTAATAACTTTTACAATGGCAGTGTCTTTGCACTTCCCAAAAGCTCTACAACAAGAGCTGTGTGGGCCAAGAAGTGCAGGTACATGCAGTCAAGATCCATCCCAAACAGATCTTCATAAGTAAGAAAGGATACATGTCTTTACAGGCAGTGTAAATGGTTTATACTGGTATACTTAGCATCTGGACATATCTGTTAGAGAACATTAGCAACAAATCCTTCTAAATTTTCACCGTTATATATTTAATCATTTAGCATCTGTCTTAATTAGAGTCTATCTTTTTTTGAACAAACCCTTTATTTCATTCATTCTTTGTACTGTTCTCTCTGTTTCTTTTTTTTATGAAAAAAATTATTTATTCAAATAAATAAACTGGTGTCATTAAGCAGTCTCAGTTGCTGTATTCAGTCAGCCCATTTTTAAAACACTCACTGCTCTTCCAGTTCCTCTTGTCCAGGGTAGAAAGATTCTCCAGGTAACACACCAACCAAGCAACAGTGCTCGGTGACACCAGCTATGAAGATGGTTTAACCAGAGACACAAATGATCACATCATTGCTGTTTTTAACAAAACTTTGATCATTCAATTTTACCAATAGAGACTCAGAAGCCAGATGCTGGGGTGAAAACCTGCTAGCTCAGAGAGTCAGAGAAAGCACCCAGCTGACCTTCCTCTTCAGCTGATGTCCCAAAAGGAAAAGGAAGCTCTCTTTCTCTGTGTGCCATCTCAAAAACCCTCGAAACTGGAAGTCCCTACTTCCTGAACATCCCTCTATCTGTCCTGACTTCCCCTTACTCTCTATGGTTTTTTTCCAGTGTTGACTCCCTGTCAACTGGTTGCTTGCTATGCCTCTTGGCCTATGGTTCATTTTATTTAATCTTGTTTTTTCTTTTTTTTTTTTTTTTTTCATCTTCATACATGGAATTTATTTTTTTTTGATACTTTATTTACATTTCCAATGTTTCCCCCTTTCTAGATCTCCTCTTTGGAGACCACCTATCCCTCCCCCCCTCTATGAGGGAATTCCACCTCCCACCCACCTGCCCGCCCACTCCCATATTCCCACCTCCTTTCTATTTTACTGATTTCAGCATTATTAATTTAAAGCAATAATTTTTATGTTAAAAGTTAACAAGGTTTTATCGAGACAAGTCATCTGCCTTGTGTCTTATTATTTTTGAAATCTTGCATAAACTAGTTGTTCTTTCATTTTATGTTATTGTACCTTAAATAAATTGTCCATTCCCAGTTTATGATCTTTAGTTACCCGAGAAGTGCCTCATTCCTAACATAGGAGTGTTTTCCTTCATTGTAAATTTGTTCCAATTCTGTTTTCTTTTTCAAGTTCAAGTAGCTTGTGACAAATGAAGGTTTACGTAGGCATGTTTCATTCTTTCACTCTACATGAGGTTTGAAATTACTTGCATCAATTTTCGAGTTCTATAAAATCATTATCAGGAATTATGAAGTCATCAATTTGTCTAAACAGTATTAGTACAAAAAAGTACATCTGCATGTTGATCTGCAAGAAATTTGCCCTATAGAGTAAGCTGATGCCAATTAGGCTATACAATAGTGGGAGGAATATCATATCATCAGCAAGAAGCAATCCTAGGTTAATATGTCTTGTATCCTTGTCTCTCAGAGTACATTCATTGCAGTCATGAAAAATGGTAACTCACTCACTTGCCATAGTATTTCCTTGATGGCTTTTGTCATCTCTCATGCCTTCTCCAATCAAATTACCTCCCTCCATCCACCTCTGATATCTATTTTATTTCACCATCTGAGACAAACTCAAGATCCTCCCTTGGGTCCTCAATGTTATATGGCTTCTTTGTGTCTGTGAATTATAGTGTGGTTACCCTGTACTTTATTGCTAATACCCACTTATAAGTGAGTGTACAATGATTTTCCTTTTGGGTCTGAGTTACCTCACTCAGGATGACATTTTTAGTTCCAACGATTTGCTTGCAAAATTCATGATGTTCTTGTTTTTAATAGCTGAATAGTATTCCATTGTGTAAATGAACCACATTTTCTTTCTTTGTCCACTCTGCACTTGAGGGACATCTGGCTTGTTTGCAAAATTTGGCTATGATACATAATGCTGCTATTAATAGTTGTGCAAGTATCCTTATGTGAATGAGGAATATCTTTTGGGTACATGCTCAGGAGGGATATAGGTTGGTCTTGACGTACCCAATTCTTTGAGAAGTTACAGATTTATTTCCAGAGTGGTTGTACCGGTTTTCACTACCAATGGCTTATGCTTAGAGATCAACAATCGACAAATGTGACCTCATAAAATTGAAAAGCTTCTGTAAGGAAAAGGAAACTGTCAATAGGACAAAACATCAATCAACAGATTGGAAAAGATCTTTACCAGTCCTAAATCTAATAGAGTGCTAATATCCAATATATACAAAGAACTCAAGAAGTTAGACTCCAGAGAACCAAATAACCCTATTAAAAAATGGAGTGCAGAGCTAATGAAAGAATTCTCAACTGAGGAATATTGAATGGCTGAGAAGCACCTAAAGAAATGTTTAATATCCTTAGTCATCAGGGAAATGCAAATCAAAACAACCCTGAGATTCTACCTCACACCAGTCAGAATGTCTAAGAACAAAAACTCAGGTGGCAGCAGATGCTGGTGAGGAAGTGGAGAAAGGGACACTCCTCCATTGTTGGTGGTATTGCAAGCTGGTACAACTACTCTGGAAATAAGTATGGCAGTTCCTCAGAAAAGTGGACATAGTACTACCTCAGGACCCCTAAAGATGCTTCAACATAAAACAAGGACACATGCTCCACTATGTTCATAGCAGCCTTATTTATAATAGCTAGGAGCTGAAAACAACCCAGATGTCCTACAACAGAGTAATGAATATAGAAAATGTGGGACATTTACACAATGGAGTAATATTCAGCTATTAAAAATGACTTAATGAAACTTGCAGGCAAATGGATGGAACTATAAGATATCATCCTGAATGAGGTAACTCAGTCACAAAAGAACACACATGGTATATACTCACTGATAAGTGGATATTAGCCCAAAAGCTTGAAATACTCAAAATACAATTCACAGAACACATGAAGCTCAAGAAGAAGGAATACCAAAGTTGGATGCTTCGGTCCTTTTAGATGGGGGAACAAAATTCAGGAGGAAATACAGAGACAAAGTGTGGAATAGAGACTGAAGGAAAGGCCATCTAGAGACTGCCTCACCTGGGGATCCATTTCATATACAGACTCCAAACCCAGACACTATTCCTGATGCCAAGAAGTGCTTGGTGACAGGAGCCTGTTATAGCTGTCTCCTGAGAGGCTCTGCCAGAGCCTGACAAATACAGAAACAGATTCTCATAATCAACCATTGGACTGAGTATGGGGAACCCAATGGAGGAGTTAGAGAAAGGACTGAATGATCTGAAGGGGTTTGCAACTCCATAGGAAGAAAAATAATATCAACCAACCAGAAGTGCCAGAGCTCCTAGGGACAAAACCACCAACTAAAGAGTACACATAGGGACCTCTTGCCTCCAGCCACATATGTAGCAGAAGATGACCTTGTCTAGCATCAGTGGCAGGAGAGGCCTTTTGTCCTGTGAAGTTCAATGTCCCATCATAGGGGAATGCCAAAGCAGGAACATGGGAGTGGCTGGTTGGGGGGGGAGTTACCCTCATAGAAGTAGGGGAAGGGATAGAATAGAGGGTTTGGGGAAGGAACTGGGAAAGGGGATAACATTTGAAAAGTAAATAAAGAAAACATCCAATAAAAAAGAAATAAAAAATAAAAATTCTACCAAATAACAGTTAAAAAAATAAAGCAACAGAAAATACTTTGAGAAAAAATAACACTGTCCTTCAATAACTATTGTCTAGAAATAATAATTTGTGTTTGTATCTGTGTCTTTGTGTGTGTGATGTTAAACTGAATAATCTTAATTATTCCTATTTTGATAAAATTTATAATGAGATGCTTCATCTAGAATGATTTATATATTCCCAGACCTCACTGACCTAAGGGGTTGTGTAGTATTTTATTTTAACTACTGATTTTCCTTTTACCGGTCTGCAGCATCAGTCAATGTCAACCTAAGGAGGGGACTTACAGATGAAAGATGAGACAAGAGACAGAGATACCTGGGAGCAAGACAGGATGTTTGATCAAGCTCCAAAGATTAACTTTATTTCTAAGTTTTTATAAGGTATAAGGAGAAAAATCTTGAGTTTTGTGCAGCTCCCATGGGAGTCTCACTAGCCTCAGGCAACTCAATGACTCTGTTGATCAAATCAAGGCGACGGTAGTGTACCTGTATAGATCAAGGTGCCAGGGAATAAATCTGCTGCTTTAAATGTCAATCTAAATCCTCTTGAATATTCAAAACATCAATAACATTTTTTGCTAAATGATTAACAAAGGTAGCTGTCTTAACTTTTTATATCAAAACAATTGTAAAAGCAGTGGTACTATCTATTAATTTAATTAAGGCTGCCATATCAGCGATAATCAAGCCCACTACCCTCTTGCTTCTGTCCAAAGTCTGACTCACTTCTTCCAGTATTTGTAAGCCTTTTTCAGAATACCAAGGTCCTGTAAAACTCACAGGCAATAAAACGAAAGCTAGTTGATAGACCACTATAACAGACATGCCAGATTTTAACACTCTAACACAGTTAGAAAGTGTCCAATCAATACAACTTACATTAAATTCTGAAAAAGAAAGAAAATTTTAACATGACCAATTAATAAAAAATTAGGAGCCTTAACACAATGTACTAACACTTATTCAAAGTACAGATCCTGCCCAGATTCTATCTCTTGCTAACATAACATCATAGAGAACCGCAGCTAACTTCCAAATATGTCTTTGGAAATGTCCAGAACCAGCCTTTCCAATGAAGACTGTCATTTCCAATATTGAATTGATTTCTATACCAGTTCATGATTGAGTCAGAATAACTGGTCTCATTAAAGGAAAGAGAAAAGTCATTATAACTTCTCTTTTTGACTAATTTTTTGAAGACTGTTTCCACAGTCTATATTTTCTCTGTCCCACGAGGTTGAAAATCTTGAGGCAAGGCAGTTTATCCAATCTGGGATAAAGGCAAACAAAGGTAGGTCAGGAACAGATGTCCAATACAGCTCACCATTATCAGGGCACTCAGCAAGCTTGCAGGTCAGCATCATTATTTGTCCCAGCATCAGCATGACTCACCAATCACTCTGGCAGCCAGCATGTTCCTTTAGCATCCTGCAGAAAAAACACAAATATGCCCTCGTCCCCATTTTAAATACCTGATCTGGATCATGCCATATGCCTGTAAGTAGATCCTTCCATTTCACCTAGGCATAAATATGCCTATTTGTAGGGTGCCATAGATATTTAGCAGAGAATTCCTTGGCATCCAAATTTTAAAATTTAAATGTTTTGTGGTGTAGGGGATATGATTCCCCCGCCCTTTTTTAGATATTGTTTTAACATTTCATGGGCCTGTTCCACAATACCTTGTCCTTGAGGAAAATAAGGAATTTCCATAATATCACTATTATAAAATTCTTAACAAAACATCTCAAATGCCTGACTGCAATAGCCAGTTCCATTATTTATCTTAATCTTATTTGGAACACCCAGTATAAAAAAAAACAATGTAGGCAATGACTAATTTTATTTTTAGTTGCTTCTCCTGTTAAAGCAGTTGTAACTAGAAAACCTGAAAAGGTATTAATAGTAATATGTAAATTTTTAAATATTTTTTAAATTCAGAAATATGGGTAACATCTATTTTTCATAATTGATTAGGTACGAATCCTCAAGGATTAACACCATTATGTGGTATATGAAGAAATTCAGGACACTGAGGACGAGTTTTTATAATTTAACTTTCACATTCTCTAGAAATATCAAATTATTGTCTCAAACTATTACTATTTTTATAATGTAAAAAGTAAGATTGTTTGGTCCATTGTTCTTGTGTAAGGATTATAACCTTCTTGATATACAAATCTGCTGTGGCATTGCCCTCACTAAGAAATCCTGGCAATCTAGTATAAGTTCTTAAATGTCCCACAAAACAAGGAATTGTAAGTTCTTTAAATTGAGTTTTATTTGTATAAATAATTGTAAAATTTAAAAATTAGCAATATCTATAAAAAGGAACAGAATTAAGTAATTATAAACTATAAGGTATATATTGACTATAAATTAAAAGCTTAATTTTTTTTTAGCATTTCAAAAACAGCAGCTACGGAGCTTAACTCAATTACTTGTGCTGAAGCAGGGGAAACTCAAGAGAATGAACATGTGATCCAATCATATATGTTGTCTTCTCATTAGATGAGCCATCTGTAAATACAATAAATGCATTTCCTATGGGCTGCATGCATAAACTTACAGAACATACAAAAGCATTCATAGAGGCAAATTATAACAACTTATCTTTTGGAAAATGATTATCAATGCAATAGGCCAAATATCAGTAGTTTGCAATAACCAATTTAATTGCTATTTGGAATATGGAATAAATATTTTATCAGGTTCTTTCCTCAAATATTTTCTTGATTCTATTCTATAATTTAGTATTAGCACAGCAACAACTTCATAATAAGGTGTTAAAACTTTATTTGGAAATGAAGAAAGGTGAATCCATACTAAAGGTCCTTTTCATTAAAGAACTGCTGAGGGCACATGAGTTGTAGCAATAATGTAAACAGTCAACCATTGATCTAATTTTTTATATAATGTATCTATTTTTAAACAATAGCTTCTTCTACTTTTTGTAAAGCTATTTGTCTCTCATCAGTTAACTGTCCAGGGGAATTGGAATTTGCACATCCCTTGTTATTAAACAGAGGCTTAAGTCCTCTTGTGATGAGCTTAAGTTGAGGTCTTAGTTAATCAACATCTCCTAACAACTTTGAGAATACTTGAATTATCCATGCCACAGTTTGTTTAGGATATAACTGAGGCCCCAAATATTGAAAAAGACACTGCCTTTGAATCTTTTCTGGAGCAACAACTATTCAAAATTTTAAAGCTCATTGTATAATAACCTGTAGTAAAACTCCTACATAGGGGGCAGCTAATAAAATACCCTTCATAATGAATAATACATACTGAAAAATTCAAAGTCCTAACTTCTTGTATTGAAGCATCAAAAATTTTTTACCTGATTTAAAGTTATTAGCCATTCCTTGAGGCCAAATTTTTTAATGATATTACTTTACAGACTCACTAATCTGTAATCATCAGGATGTAAAGAGATAGTATAAAAACAATCTTTTGGATCTATAATAATTTTATATGCATTTCCTGGAATGGCAGCTAGAATAGGCAAGCCAAGTTCTAATGCCTTCATAAGTTCCATAGCCTCATTAACCTTTCATAAGTCTTAAGTTTGAACTTTATTTTGGATTAATGCAATAACCAACCTCCTGGAGGTGAGTAAGTACATCAGCTCCAACATCTATCAATCTTTCAAAACTTTCTTTCAATTATTAATTTTGCCGGAGACCAAATGGCCTTGTTTGAACCTAAGGCCTTGCTCTTAATCTTCTAGCCAGAGGGTCCCAGGCTTCAGCAGACATTCCTTTGATTCCTCTCCTCTGCAGATGTATCCTGCAGGCTGTAGATGGTTTGTTTGTAGTAGCTTGTGACTCCAAAGAGACCTTGAGATATCCCATTATCCTGAGGCTTGTTATGCTGATTTACAGTGGTGTAATACTTGGCTGCAATTAAGTGGCCTTGAGAAATTTTACTCCCTCTGTCTCTCCCCCCCCCCAACTCTAGTGACCTCTAGTAACCTTCCTGCCCCTACCCCTTTCCTTCCTAAGTGCTTGTATATGGACTTGGAATAAAGACTGGTTGGAGCTTGATCAGACATTTCGACTTGCTCCCAGGTATTTCTTGTTTCCTGTCATCTTTCCATTTCTGCATCCCCCTCCTCAGCAGCTGAAAGTCCTGCAGGCAGGACACTTTGGACCCTGATCGACAGTCCCACCTGGGAGGGTCCCCCAGGAGGGACGGGACAGTTAGCTCTTCGCAAATTTAAGGTTAGGTCTTTTATTAGTAATAGATTGAACTCAGTGCACATCAGAGGAACCAAAGTCATTTTATCTCCTCTTACTGTTAAAACAAGTTGAGCAAGTTCTTTTGTTAATGCCATAGGAAAAGCAGCCATAATTATTTATAACACCTAGGTAAGCGGTCTGCTGAGAATGCCTTGGTGTCTGAGGCTGACCCTTCCTCCCTGAGAAAAGATCACTTTTCTAGGGGTTAGGTAAAACAAAAAGAATGCTACACAAGCTTTTGCAGAGGCTGCTCTGAGCTTTGCAGTAACTCAAGTGCAAATGTTTCTTTTTATTTTTGATACTTTATTTACATTTTCAATGTTTCCCCCTTTCCAGGTCTCCTCTTTGGAATCCCCCTGTCCCCTCCCCCTTCCCCTGTCTCTATGGAGGTATTCCCCCTCCCACCCAACCACCCACCCACTCCCATCTTTCCACCTTGACATTCCCTTTTACTGGGGCCTCTAACACCCTCAGACCAAGGGCCTCTCCTCCCCCTGATGGCCAACAAGGCCCTCCTCTGCCACATACGTAATTGAGCCTATTTCCTGATACCTGGTCCAAAGTTTATTCTTCTTACACCAAAATCAGATTTCTGAGGCATGACTTGATTGTCTTCTCCTGCCTCTGTTCTTGGAACAGTCATTTTTTTAAATGACCCAAGCCTCTACATTTAAAACATCCTTCACTCCCTCATTTCTGTAGAAGCATTGCTTGCACAGCAGTCCCTTGCAAGGCAAAAAGCCATAGCCAGACCCTGATTGTACAAGGGTTGAATTTCTGCACAAAGATGAATATATCCAGCTAAGTTTGTCTCTGTTCTATGTGGCCTAATATCAGCAGAAAGCTGCATTAGCATTCTCATAAGCCAATTGTATAACAAAGGAAACTCTTGCTGGAGTAACTCCAAAAATTCTACCTGCTGCTTTTCCCGGAGTCTGTGATTGAACTTCAAGCTTCAGCCAATGGAACACTGGCAGTTTAACTATAATTTTTAAGTTTGTCTTGTAGCATCAGAGCACAACCATAACTTTGGGAATAATAAAAATCAATATCAAGAGTATTACTTTTACGTTACAAAGTTTAGCTGTCAGTTCTTATATCTGAATGTATGACAGTGGAGCTTTCAATACCTCAAAGAGATATTGTTCTAAATCTGAGTCTAATTTCTAGGATAAGAATTACATAAAATATTACCCAATTTAAACATATCTTTAGAGACCTTTTTCTCTGGGTTGGCTTATGCCACGTTTTGTTATCTAGAATGACTCCAACCCTGAGTTGCCAGTTTTAAGCCCACTTTCTGTTACCAAAGTTACAAATTTTTAATCATACCTAATAATTTATAAGCCAATACTCTATAACCAAGACATGCAGAACATTTTTATACTTTTAAAACCTGTCAGAAACAAAAATGAAATAACTACACATTTACTTATTTAGACCAGACAAAATTTAGCTTTTTCTAATTGTAATTTCAAGAGAAGAACACCTTGTTACTTGCTGAGCCCAACAATCAGAGAAATTTTTCCAGGAGAAACAGCCATCAGCTCTCTTACCATAGAAGCCAAAAAGCTGCTGGCCCCTTTAAGAGTGGCTTATGCAGAAAATTAAGCCTCTGGCAGGGCTTCTCCAACTGGGTTGACTCCCACCTACAGTGCAGGGCAACTTATCAGTTTCTGCTGTGCCAACTGAGACTGCCTTTTAAACAAAATAAATCAAGGGATGGACAGCCAGCAGATAAAGTTTTAACCAGTTTTTCTTTTCAACATGAAACACAGAACAACAATCATTCAAACGATGAAACAAACAAAAACATCTGTAATTGACAAACATGGACAGATCGGTGCATGAAAAACATACAATAGACAGAGAGGAAAGAGAATTAGATGTCCCAAGGGGACTTAGATATCCTACCTAAGAGACCCAGAACTAAAACTAGGCATTTTTTCCGTAGGGGCCAGAGAGGAAACAGGACATCTCCTGATTTTCCCCTGTCCCTAGGAGAGCTCTGAAACAGCTTACATTAATTTTTCTTCCCCTGATAGGGGAGAATTGTTTTTCTTAAATCCATTCTTTCATGGATTTTCTCTACATTTTTCAGTTGCACGGGCACCTTTTCTGGCCTGAATGTATCTTAATAATCTTGTAAGCAATCTCCTACTCTATTTCATCTCTCTTCATTTATATTGCCTTCCTGGGGAAACCAGAGACACACATCTTCTATAAATTCAAAAAACCTCTTTAGGTCTTTCTTTTTTACCATGGTACCTCGTGCCTTGAGAGACTTCTTGAGTCCTTGAATAAACAAGTCGTGCCTGCTTATTTCTTGTCCCATTTGTCACTCACCAACTCCAACAGATCTGCCCACAGGCAGGTCACTCTGTGGTGAACTCAGACTTTATGCTTTCCTTTTGGTGAATCCCTCACGGGGGGGATCCCTCTCAAAAGGTGTCTGGCCAGAATTCTGTGGGTGACGTCCATCAGGTGTGCTCCCCGTTCCTCAGGCCCCAATGCTGGGCACCACTTTACCCTTGTCCACGGGGTCAGTCAAGGCCAACCTAAGGAGGGGACTGATGGATAAAAGATGAGACAAGAGACAGAGATACCTGGGAGCAAGACAGGATGTCTGATCAAGCTCCAAAGATTAACTTTATTTCCAAGTTTTTATAAGGTATAAGGAGAAGGAAGTATAAGGAATCTTAAACAATATAGAAGGACTCTTAAACAATGTAACCATGGTTTAATCAATGCTATAGGGGTGGGAAAAATTCAAGGAGTACAGGTTCCCAGCCAACAGGACATGTTACCAAGGCAACTATCTATGCTCTGCTGACCACCTAACCGGAAAGGGGTCACCCTGACCTGGGAAAGGATCCATCTCCTAGGAGACAGAACCTGAACAAAAGCCTAGTTCTCAGGAACTTGAAACTCAGGCCTACACTTTACTTTCAAGCCTAACTTCTACACAAAATGGCTTCTTCCAGGCGAACAAGAAAGCTGCAAATCCGTTGGTTCTCGGCATCCCTTGGTGAATGAAACAGTTACATTTCATAATGAAATGGTGTGTTTTCAAATAGCCTTATACAGCAGGCACAATCTGAACCCCATAGTCCTTTTCATATACTGTACTCTTATTTGCATGTTATCTGATATACTGAATATCTTCACAGAACATTGTAAATTTTTCCAACATCTCAGGCTTCTGTGATGTGATGGCCATCAACAATATGCAGTGCTGTAACTGTGCTCAACACTCTAATAACATTCAATCTTGTTTCTCTTTTCAAATCAATACCTTTTATTGCATCAGTAATCTATGATATTCCACATCCCAGCCAAGGCAATTTAGCAATTCGCTGATGTTTTATTTTCTGTTGCTGTACAAAACACCACAGTCAAAATGGGTATATGAGAAAGTATTATTTCCCTATGTACCTTGGTCACAGTTAATTGGAAGAAGCTGAGACAAGAACATGGATGCACGAACTCTTGAGAGTCCATGGAATAATGCTGATTACTGGTTTCATGTCCATCATATCTTCAGTCTTCGTTCTTATAACTCCCAAAACAACTGGCTTAGAGGTGGCACTCTCCACAAATAGTAGGTTCACATTATACTAATCATTAATTAGGAACATTCCTTACATTCATACCTACAAATCAAAGTGATGGTAGTCACTTCAAAATTAAGATTCCCTGTTCTCAATATGTTAAGGTTTGTGAGCTCATGAATGAAACCATCTTCCACTAAAACTAACTAATTAGTATTACTTTAGGCGTGCTACCTTGTGGTGTAAGTACTATCTTTATTACTTAAATTTTGTTATGATTTAGGAATACTTTTGTTAAGATAAATTGAAGCAGATATGTTGATATTTTATAATATTTTAATCTAATATTACCATCTAATATTTTAAAATATCAAACTTTCCATGAAGTAGTTTATCATTTTACTTCTGCTGAAAATTTGAATCTGGTCTAACTAAGACAATGTAACACTTTTGAACAAAGATACACCCTAACAACCCTGCACTAGAAGCCAAGATGGAGAAGACCTCCACAACTACCATTTCCTTCCCCCTGGTGCTGTGGTAGACAGGAAGGAAGGTGATCCAGACACTGTAGAAGACCAACATGCTGAATGTTAGGAACTTGGCTTCATTGAATCTGTCAGGAAGATTCCTGGCCAAGAAAGCCAGAGTGAAGCTCCCCAGAGCCAAGGAGCCCAAGTATCCCAGGACAAAGTAGAAGGCAATGACTGAGCCTTTGTTGCAAATCAGGACAGTCTTCCCATGTTCAGATTGAATATCTCTGTCAATAAAGGGAGGAGATGTTGCCAACCAGATTCCACAGAAAACAAGTTGGATTAGGGTACAAATGGGAATGACGAAGTTAGGTGCCCCTGATGCCAGCATCCCTCTCATTCTTTTCCCTGGAGTAGTGAGCTTGAAAGCCATGACCACAGTTATTGTTTTAGCCAACACAGTAGAAATAGCCACTGTGAAAAATACTCCAAATGTGGTCTGCTGCAGGATGCAAGTGGCCTGGTTGGGATGTCCAATGAAGAGCAATGAACAGAGAAAACAGAAGACTAGAGAGATGAGCAAGATGTAGCTGAGAATGCGGTTATTGGCCTTTACAATAGGAGTATCCTTGTACTTCACAAAAGTGATTAGCACTAGAATTGTGATGGTGGCGAATGACAGGGCCATGCAGCTTAGAGCCATCCCCAATGGATCTTCATAAGCCAGAAATGACACAGCTCTTTGGAGGCAGTGGGTTTGCTCTAAGTTGGCATACTTATCATCTGGACACCTCACACACTGTTCCACATCTGCTGGCGAACAACAATAAACCCTTATAAGATACTGTAATTATGTTGTTAGTAATTGTGTATTTGTATTATTCAGATTCTATATCAATAAATAATTTGATGTTGAGCCTCTGGTCCGTTCCTTTTTGCTGTAGAGACCACTGACTTAAGATTGCTCTCTATTAACCTATGCTTGGTGATGGAACAAAACACCACCATTGTGAATTGAGCAGCAAAAATTATTTATTAACTAAAAAATCAACAAAAATATGATGAATAGTGTTATGCACAATCTCAGATTATTTAATGCCTCAAACCATAAATTCACTACTCACAGACAAAGGTAGTGTGGAGTCATAGTTATTTATGCCAGTTGATGAAATACATTATGTACTTTGTTTGCTTTGAAAGTAGTGCCCTTTTCTATATCTATAGATAGGCACCAGAACACATGATTCCTAATGCAAATATTGTTTGCATAAAGCAATACTTTTATTCTTGAAGCTGTATGCCTCCCAGACATGTGCATGTCACTTTTGTTGTGGTACAATTTTTTTCTTCTCAACATTCCAAGCTGTGTGGCATGAAGGTTATGGATATTCACATCCATCCCTCTTTCCTTAGCTAGGCTGTGATTGATGATAAGCCCTACCCCATCTCTTGTTGCATTCTTGCAATCTTCACTCTTGTTCTAATTCTTCAACAGAAAATACTTAATCCTTTAGGCCATCTAAGCTCTTAAAATATATTTCATTCAACAAATGCTACCCTGAGCACCTGGTGCTGTCAGGGACTAAGCTAGGTGATGGAGGGAAAATTGTGAACTGGTTATATATTCAAGTTTCTTTTTACAAAGAATCAAAGAAGAATAAACATGAATACTTTATGACTAAAATTTTTGTTTAAAAAATTGTTACACATGTATGTACCCCTAAATGTTTTCTATATAATATAAAATCAGTAACCATCATATTTTGAGAGAAATGCTTTGTTTATAGAAGATATTGCAATTTATTTGCTAGGTCCAAAAGAAGTGTATATTATTTTACTGATTAAATTCTGAAACATGGAGGTTTTAGGTCTTCAGTTTCCATTTAGGCCATATCATATTTCTACTTTGGAAAGAAAAGGTATTCAAATTCAGAAATTTTTCTTTTGCATGCAAGCATGTACCCGTTTCATTGGAAACCTCATTTTCTGGGCACAGCACACAATCAAAGCAGCAGTCTGCTGTTTCTTTCTGATGAATTTTCCTAAATCCAGCAGGACATGGTATACTACACATGGAGGAGGGAACCTGAGACAATAAATTATATATATATATATAATTAAATATATTAGACATAGTCTGACTATAAAAATCTATCCCAAAATCAACTTCTATTATACATATAAATATATCCAAAACATTAGCTAACCAAAAAGGACTAGTAAAACTATATTTCAGATCTTTCCTAATTTCAATTTCACTTATAATTACCTTATATATTATTAATCTCGAGTGACCTCAATAATAATAAAAATTCCAGCAAATAAAGACCATCCAGCTACCACTATCATTCAAGTTGCACAAGTATACATTGCCGCAACCTCAATTCCACCTTTTAACATTACACCAACATCATCAATCTCACACATTAATCAACCACTTAGACCATTTATATCAATTAATTCAACCTCATCATTATAATTAAGAACATACATATATGATATCTCCATTAAAAAACCAAGAATTAAAAAACCAAAAACTAATCAATTAGAACCCCATGTCTCAGGATAATCTTCAGTAGCTATCGAAGTAGTATAACCAAACACAACCAACATCCCACCTAAATAAATTAAAAACACTATTAAACCTAAAAAAGAACCACCAAACTCTAAAACCATAAGATAACCTACCCAACCACAAACAATTAAACCAAACCCATCATAAATAGGTGAAGGCTTTAAAGCCAACCCAGGACACCCTGTTAAAAATAATAAACTTAAAATAAAAATGTAATTAGTCATTATTTCCACACAGCATTTAACTGTGACCAATGACATGAAAAATCATCGTTGTAATTCAACTATAGAAACATACAATGACAAGCATCTGAAAAACACATCCCTTAATTAAAAGTATCAATCACTCTTTCATCGACCTCCCAGCTCCATCCAACATCTCATCATGATGAAATTTCAGCTCCCTTCTAGGACTATACCTTATAATCCAAATCATCACAGGATTATTCTTAGCCATATACTACACATCAGACACAATAACAGCATTTTCATCGATCTCTCACATTTGGCGAGATGTAAACAATGGATGACTAATCTGATATATACACGCAAACGGAGCCTCAATATTTTTCATCTGTTTATTCCTTCACGTAGGATGGGGATTATTATTATTATTATTATTATTATCATTATTATTATTATTACGGATCCTACATTTTTATTGAAACATGAAACACTGGAGTAATTCTACTATTTGCTGTTATAGGTTATGTTCTCCCAAGAGGAGACCAATATATTTTGGAGAGCAACTGTTATTACTAACTTACTTTCAGCTATCCCCTATATTGAAACCACCCTAATAGAATGAATTTGAGGCAGATTCTCAGATAAAGCCACCTTAACACGATTCTTCGCATTTTACTTTATTCTTCCATTTATTATTACAGCTCTAGTGTACTGCCTAGTTTTGTGTGTCAACTTGACACAAGCTGAAGTTATCACAGAGAAAGGATTTTCAGTTGAGAAAATGCCTCCATGAGATCCAGTGGTAAGGCATTTTCTCAATTAGTGATCAAGGGGGGAGGGCCCCTTGTGAGTGGTACCATCTGTGGGCTGGTAGTCTTGGGTTCTATAAGAAAGCAGGCTGGGCAAACCAGGAGAAGCAAGCAAGCCAGTAAGGAACACCCCTCCATGGCCTCTGCTTCAGCTCCTGCTCCTTGACCTGCCTGAGTTCTAGTCCTGACTTCCTTTTGTGATGAACAGCAGCATGGAAGTGTAAGCTCAATAAACCCTTTCCTCCCCAACTTTCATCTTGGTCATGGTGTTTGTGCAGGAATAGAAACCCTGACTAAGACAAATTGGTACCAGCGAAGTGGGGTATTCCTGTGACAACCTGACCATGTTTTGGGGAGGATTGTGGAAGGACTTTGGAACTTTGGGCTCAAAGATCCATTCGGTGTTAAGAGCTTTGTGGGATGTTGTGTAGGAGCTTGGAAGATAATGTTGAGAACAGTACAGAAGATGGAGGCCTGGCTTGTGAAATTTCAGAGGGAAGATTGAAGACTCTTATCAGGGCCATTGCTATTTTGACTGTGAAGGTTCCATGGTTTTGGTTAGCTGGGGCTGAAGTATCACCTGTGATTAAAAAGATACCAGAACTACTAAAGCAAAACCATTTCATTACTGGGACTATTGATGCTGGTTAGCTGGAGTTGGGAAAAAGGAGGTGATTGAGAGGAGACCAGCATCACTGAGGTGAAATCTTCTGAGAAGTGTTTTCTGAGAGCATAGACGCTGCTTTCCAGAGATAGCCAAGGTTGTACCTTGTACCTGGACTTGGTAATGTATAAGAATCACACAGGTGGTACTGGTTTGAAGTTATGAAGGAGTCAAGAAGAGCAGCTGAGGCCTGGGCACTGTGATTGGCTGTGGAAGGCCATTGGTGAAGGTGCAGCCTCAGTTGCAATTCCAGGACTGAAGGGGTCATGCAAAGGAGTTGAGGCTCGGGCACTCTGAGAAGCCTTGGAAGGCCTTTGGTGGAGGTGCAGCCTCAGTTGCATTGACAGCCCAGGATTGAAGGGGTCATGCAAAGGAGGTGAGGCTTGGCACCATGAAGAGAGCCTATGAGAAGCTGTTTGTAAAGCCTAGTTGCAGCAGAAGACAGCGGTGTTTTGGAGATGCCAGTACCATGAGATGACCACCAAGAACAGCAGCAGCAGTGGAGTACAGGCATCTGGAGCCATGTGTGCTACAAAGGGCAGAGCTGGAGAAGTTACTCAAGCCCTTGGATGAATTCAGAAGATCGTGAGTAGATCCCAGATATTAGATGGTTGGAATTTGATTTTGCTTTTGATTGTGACTTTGCCCTGATATATATTTCCTCCTGAAGAAAGAAGGTATTTGAGTGGAGCCCACAGTTAAGAGACTGGATTTTTAAAGACTTTGAATTTTAAGAAATTGGATGTTTAAAAGGGACCAAAATGTTAATATGTAAGAATTTATAAAGACTGTGAGACTTGTAAAGTTATTTAGATCTTGGGGATGAATAAGGAAGTAAGGGTTGAGGCTTATTGGTGATGTGTTTGTGTGTCATTTTGACAAGCAGTCAATTGTACTGGCTAGTTTTGTGTGTCAACTTGACACAGCTGAAGTTATCACAGAGAAAGGAGTTTCAGTTGAGAAAATGCCTCCATGAGATCCAGTGGTAAGGCATTTTCTCAATTAGTGATCAAGGGGGGAGGGCCCCTTGTGAGTGGTACCATCTGTGGGCTGGTAGTCTTGGGATCTATAAGAAAGCAGACTGGGCAAGCCAGGAGAAGCAAGCAAGCCATTAAGTTACATCCCTCCATGACCTCTGCATCAGCTCCTGCTCCTTGACCTGCCTGAGTTCCAGTCCTGACTTCCTTTTGTGATGAACAGCAGCATGGAAGTGTAAGCTCAATAAACCATTTCCTCCCCAACTTTCATCTTGGTCATGGTGTTTGTGCAGGGATAGAAACCCTGACTAAGACACCTAGTAATTGTCCACCTCCTATTTCTTCATGAAACAGGTTCTAATAATCCAACAGGCCTAAACTCAGACGCAGATAAAATTGTATTCCACCCATATTATACAATTAAGGATCTACTAGGAGTATTTATCATAATTTCATTTCTTACAACCCTAGTCTTATTTTTTTCCAGACCTATTAGGAGACTCCAATAACTATATACCAACAAATTCACTCAACACACCACCACATATTAAGCCAGAATGATACTTTCTATTTGCTTACGCTATCCTACATTCAATCCCTAACAAACTAGAAGGTGTTTTAGCCCTGATCCTATCTATTCTAATTCTAGCATTCCTACCCCTACTACACACCTCAAAACAATGAAGCCTATTTTCCGTCCAATCACCCAAACTCTTTACTGAATTCTAGTAGCTAATCTCCTAGTCCTAACCTGAATCGGAGGACAACCTGTAGAACATCCATTTATCATTATCAGACAATTTGTCTCAATGAGTTATTTCTCCATCATCTTAATTCTTATACCTATTTCAGGAATTATTGATGACAAAATACTAAAAGGAGATCTATGCCCTGATAGTATAACTATTACCCTGGTTTTGTAAACCAGAAATGAAGAGATTAATCTTCTCAAGGCATCAAGAAGAAGGAATATTTCCCTACCATCAACTCCCAAAGCCGATATTCTAATTAAACTACTTCTTGAACAGTACATAAAATTATATAGTACAATAGAACATTAATGTATATCGTGCATTAAATTATTTTCCCTTAGCATAAAAGTATATAAATTAAATTAACGAATTAAGACATCCACCAAAAATCCAACTTAAAAACCATAAAAACATGAATAACAAATACAATATTTTAATTAATGTTCTATAGACCTATCACTGTTATTAGACATACATCATCAAGTCATAAACCCTTCTCTTCCATATGACTATCCCCTTCCACACTTGGTCTGTACTTCTACCATCCTCTGTGAAAATGACAACCTGCCCATCCATGCTCCTCTTCTCATTCTGGACCCATTCAACTTAGGGGTAGCTAATATGAAACTTTATCAGACATCTGGTTCTTACTTCAGGGCCATCAAATATGTTATCGCCCATACGTTCCCCTTAAATAAGACATGTCGATGGTAATGGGTCTAATCAGTCCATGCCCCATATAACTGTGGTGTCATGCATTTGGTATTTTTTTATTTTTATGATGCTGTAACTCAGCATAGCCATCAAGGCATGAAGGTCAACTTATCATGTAGATGGACTTTCTAGTTAAGTGTCATTTATCCACAGAAACTAATCACCAAAGACTAATTCTTAATGCTTGTAAGACATATTTTTTTATAATAGTGAAATTTTATTTCTCAAACCCCACCCACCTCTTCAAAAAATTGTGTGTGTGTGTGTGTGTGTAGTTCATGTATACATCATATGTATAATGACCCGTAGATTTGATATATGGGACATTAACAGATATAACTATAAATATTCCTCTGATAAACAGCATTATGTAACAATTTTAGTCACATTATTATTTTGTATTACACGGCAATGAACTGAATGTCGCACAATATTTACTACATCATGTAATATTTTATATGCAACATTCAGGGAGTAGCAACTTAAAAATTTTCCTTCACAAATTGATTAATCCAAAAAGAATGTTTATGTGGCATCAGTTTCTCTCTCATGATTTAAAAATAAAAAATAAGAACACTGAGTTGTATGGAGAGAGAAGGTAGGGTAAATCAAGAAAGAGTGGTTTCATGAATATGAACAAAATATGTTATTTAAGACTCTCATAAAATTAATGAAGTTTTCCTAAGGTTGAAAGTAAACTTTGAACCCACAATCCCATTCCTCTTCCCCTAATGCTTCTATGAGGGAGCACCCCAGCACACCCCCACCCACTTCATCCTCACCACCCTAGCTTTCCCCTATGCTGGGGCATCAAGCCTCCACAGGACCAAGGGCTTTCCCTCCCACTGATGCCAGATAAGGCAATGCTCCACAGAGGAGAAGAAACAAGGAAGGAAAATAACATTTGATATGTACATAGATAAACTAGCCAATGAAAATATATAAATTAAAAAAGAAAAACCTTGAATCTAAAGAAATATTTCTGTTAATGAATACATCTATACTTAATGAGGCTATAAATATGTTCACACAGAATCTGAAAATTCCATGGTATATATATGGTTACAAAAGTTTAATTATATATATATATATATATATATATATATATATATATATATATATATATATATATATATATATATATTATTCCTATAGTGTGGGGTGAATAGGGAGGTAGGTGAACGTGAACATGAAATCCAAAGGCCTTTGTTCCCTATGACCAGATTTACATTAAGTTGAGAGTTATCAAATTTTGGTGCTTGTAACTGAGGATGGTCTTTTGCAAGAGTAGCAATTGGTCTTAACCATACAGCTATTACTTCACTGCCTCATATTTTAAAATTTAGATATCGTGAAAAAAATAAAAATTGTACTCACTGATGTTCCTCCTGTTGCCCACTCCAAGTCTTCAGATATATGAAGTTGTTGGCTCTGTGGAAAACAAGGAAAATAGCTTCCTATTTTCACTTTTAGTCCAAAGCCTTGTGGAAAATTCCAAATGATGAAAATATCATAATCTGCACACTGATTTTCCCTATGGTTCATGTTCACCAGTTCTCCAACAGGGTTAGTAAATACCCTGGTTTTCAGCAAGGAAGACACCTAAATGAGACGCACCATTAGACGCTTACATATGAATATCAATAAATGGAATGCCAAATTTCCCCTTATTTTTTAATGACTTTCAGAAAAGACAGCTGTATTAAAGTAATCAGATGTAGTGAAAAACAATATACTTCATGGATAAGTAAAAATTAATATTCTTCACATTATGTTCGATGGTAAAATATGCTAGAAAAAATGATTATGAGATAACAAGTAACATGGTGTGTTTGTGTGTGTGTGTGTAAATGTGTGTGCATGTGCATGTTTGTCAAAAATCCTTTTTAAAAACTGAAGCCATGTATGTGAGAATGAAGGGGAAGTTTGAATGTCTTGAAATTGTGAAAATAAAGAATACTTGTGAGTCTTTTAAGTACATACAGTATACATATATAAAATAAACATAAACTTAATAAAATGCACAGTCTTAAACATTTGAGTTTTGTAAATAATTTAAAAGAATAACTATTAATCACAGGACATGTATCTGTTCTTGAGAAAT
This sequence comes from Uromys caudimaculatus, assembly GCA_028551405.1. Taxonomy (NCBI): domain Eukaryota; kingdom Metazoa; phylum Chordata; class Mammalia; order Rodentia; family Muridae; genus Uromys; species Uromys caudimaculatus. The sequence continues at coordinate 539,506 of CM052702.1, forward strand.
TATTCGTTAGAAAAATATTCTAGTCTAGTCATCATGTTAGGATTTTATAATAAAACTCTTGGCTCTTATTTTAAACATTGAACTCATTTGGTGAAATGTTTTCACAAAACTTACTGATATTCATAAAAATGTATTGTATCCTATTAAATATTATCTTTGTGCATGATATTTATCCATGTAAAAGATTTATTAGGGAGTTTTGCAATGTAGAAATCTTTCCACTGAGAGAATAATCTCTAACAAATGTACACTTGTTTCTCTCGGTCTGTGCAAAAGATCACATTGATACATCTAAGCATAATGAAGAGTAAGAAACTGTACCTGCTGACAGTCAAAAAAGAATCCTTTGAGTTCTTCCATTTGCTGAGACTCTACTTGTTGAAGAATGAGTTCATGGTAGGTGTGGGCCACAGCATACACAGCATTATACAAATTGTAACCTTCTTCACTCAGGACCATGTCCAATTTGTGCTTTGCAGTCCATTCCAAAGTGTTGTTGAATGTAAAATGCTCCATTTTGCTAATGCCTTTCTTAAAGATTGAACAATTAAAATACTTCCACACCAGTATAGTCTGAGAAATATCTATGGAGTATTTGGAAGTGTTCATTGTTTGCATAAAATTCCTAAATTTAGCAATCCTGCCACTGTGGTGTGCAAAGGTGACAGTTCCATGGAAGAAATCAAGGCTGAAATCTTTTTTATTTAAGATGACATCCCATTGTGAGGTTGTGATCCAGATTCTCTGAGCACCTAAATATACCCATCTTCTAAAGTTGACTTCTAGAGTAGAGCTCATCTCACCATAAATGATAACAACGTTTGCTGAAGATGTCATAATTTGTTTATCATACATCTTAACCCTTGTCATGTATATCTGCATGGTTTCTGGGATCACATTCACAAAAGCTAAACAAATCCCATGACTTTGCATTTCTTCTCTCAAATCAGAAAGGAACTGAATACCCTGGTCATTATCTGAGATGACCACTCCTATCCAAGTCCATCTAAAATGAAGCATCAAGGAGATCATGCCATGGGACAAATGTGTGTCCTTGGTGGCTACCTGATGGACATAAGGCAACTGGTCCTGGTCACTTAGGTTAGGATTAAATGGTCCAAAGAAAACCTAAAGGATGTAGAAGAAAGAATGAAACATCTACATGAGGAATAGGATTGTTAGGATATTTAGAGTTATATACAAGTCATGTTTCTCACCTCTCAGAACTCCTATTAAGGCCAGCAAGATTATACTATGAATATCATGTAGTATTCCTTTTAGATTCTACACTATTTCTGACAAGTCTAAATGCCCTAGAACACATTTTTGCCTGTTTTCCAGTACATCTATGATCTGATCTGGTTATTTAATTCTTTACTATATAAATAATGTGTGTGTGTGTGTGTGTGTGTGTGTGTGTGTGTGTGTTTGTGTGTGTAGCAGCACACTCATAAATGCATCCTGTCCAAGTTTTTTTGTAGGCACATGTGAATGGAGATTAAAAGTTGTGTCACACATTCTTACCATTGGCATGCTAGATTGGATTGCCAGTTTTAAGGATGTTTTCCATGTTGGTCCTGTAAGATCTACAAAACAAGGTACCATTTTTCCACAAATATAATTAATAAAATTCAAACTATTGTTTTTGTGTGAAAATCCTTCATTCAGAATTTCCAATGAATTGTCACAGAAGCCAACAGCGATGGAGAATATCAAAGACATGTTGGGTAAAAGATAAGGATTCTTGTTGATCTCATCAATAGCAAAAAGCAATACCAGAAAAAACTCATAACTTCTTGCTGGTATTCTAAAACAAGGCATAGTGATGATTAAGGGAGATGTTTCAAACATAAATTTTCAATTGCAGTAAAGTTTGTAATATAAGACATGCTAAATTTCTGTCTAAATGTCTTGAAATAAGCGTCATAAATTATAAATCTTTAGAGCTTAATACAATTTAAGAATTTATAGACATAGGGCACTGTGATATGATAAATTTTGTATTTGTGAAAATTGATAAGCAGCTTATTTTATCTCTGAATGCTATCCTTGAATTAGATTACAGTCCTATTAAGTAAGATTGCTAAAAAATAAACTTGGAATTGTAATTCCACAGATATATAAAAAAATCTTGACTTAAACCACATATGAAATATATAACACCTTTTTCTTAAAATTTTTTGTTATTTAAATGCATTTTATACATCAAACATCTTAATAATATTGAGTATTTTAAGAATCACATAATATGTCAAAAATTTTGTTCAACTTTTATATTCATATCCCTTTGTACCCCAAAATATCATTAATGCATATTTAATAATATCCATAATTGAGGATCCTATATCTAATGTTGAGTACTGAATTGTTTCAAAACATATAAAATATTCTTTGGGAATTAAGCATAGTAAAAGAGCAAAAATATTACAAAGTTAATCATTAAGAAATATATTAAAAAGCCCTTATATGATACCAGCAGACACAGTGTGAGAGTATTCAAAATGCATTAAATATCTATGTACATTGTCTAACAATCAGTTTACTTAAAAAAGATTATAAGTGTTTCTAGGAGAGAAATTATTTTATAAGTAAGAATATTTTACAAATTTGAAAATAGCAAAAACTCTTTGAAGGTAAACATTAAGAAAATGCTAATTTCATGCATAGTGAGAAAATTCATCAATAATATTTCCATGATGTTTGTAGAATATGATTTTAATATTTTCAACTGTTAATATTCATCAAAGAGAATAATTATTTTAAGATATATTTCATTTAAATTCATCCATTTAAAAATATACAAAATGATACAAAATACTATATAACAAGAATATTATCCTTTAGACTCTTTTACACATCAATTTACTGTTACCTTTTACTGTGTTGTTACTATGTCAATTTTGTAAAAAAGGGTATCAGATTTCTCTTAACTCTTCAGTCTTCCTAATTCTTTGAGATCCTTTAAGTGATGTCTGAGCACAGAGATCTTCTCTCCATATAAAAAGTGTTCATCTACCCGAGCACACTTAGCAGTTCATTTGTTGATATTAACTATTACCTCTCATCAGGAGTAAAAACACCAAACATGCTCTTTTGATAAAATTTGCATTTTTCAATTGAGAGTTTGGACCTAAGTTTTTCTTTCTAAACCTGAAAAGTGTATTGACATGGTATATATATTTGTAATTTTAAACCTTATTATGGCTTATAAAAGTGTCAACAATGAGAATTTCCACTATTTTTTAATGAGATATAGGAAAATACAGAATACATCAGAAATTAAATTCCTACTAACCTAACACAAAAGAATAATAATGTGAAGCAACCAACCATCGCTATCAAAGTGTACAATGTACTGTGGCTACCAAATGGAAAATGTATTCTTTAAATCCCAAAGACATGAAAATTGAATAAGAGGTACAGTGCGAGTCAGAAACAGAAAAGACAGGAAACATTGTTTCATGAAACAAAGAAGTCCCAGGCACATCGATTGGCTAAAAGGTGAGTGATAGCAACACTCTTTCCCTCATGATCTGCAGGCACAAATGATAACATCTCACATTTGAGATCTCAGAAATAGGTAGACACATTGAGAACAGCTTCTTATCCACAAGAAGTACATTTATTCTCCTAGATTTTCTGTAATGTTATATTTATTCAATAATTAATAGAAATATTGTATATAAATATCTGATACTGATAATAAGCCTAATCTGTGCCTGGGCATTTGTATAATTGGACCAAAGATTATTCTGTTAACAGAATATTAAGCCTGGCAGTCTTTTTCCACATTCACTATCAAATCCAGAATGGCAAGAGGGGCTCATTTAAAGACTATTTTACGCCGGGCAGTGGTGGCGCATGCCTTTAGTCCCAGCACTTGGGAGGCAGAGGCAGGTGGATTTATGAGTTCGAGGCCAGCCTGGTCTACAGAGTGAGTTGCAGGACAGCCAGGGCTATACAGAGAAACCCTGTCTCGAAAAACCAAAAAAAAAAAAAAAAAAAAAAAAGACTATTTTACAAAGCAAATTATATGTATATTCACAAGTATATATGTAATGTTATACATGTAATCAGGTATAGTAGACCAACACATCCACAAATATTTCAATGAATGAATGTATGCCCAACTGTTGGAGACCAAAATAAGATAACCTTTTTATGAAGGCATTTAGATGAATGCCCATACAGGAATTGTTGGCAGACAATTGAATATAGGCAGTGAAGCAGTCTCTCCATATTGAGCTCTTGCCAAAGCTGGGAACTGTGAATTCAAGGCAGATGAAGAGATATCTTTCAACATATGATATCCAAAAAGAGTCAACAGATAGAAACCAATCCCTCTCATTGTCCAGCATTGTGAACTGGAGCCCAGCATATTAAAGCTGAACTAAACTGTGACACATTTGAAAGTATTAAAATAGTGATTGATGCAATCATTTAATTTTCAATTGTTCCTAAAGTTACAGGGGGGAAGAAAAGAACAGAATCCCACCATTTGTGTATACAACTACATATTTCAAATTCCTGACATTGGAGCAGCAAATAAAGTTGATGACTTACCTAAAATAAAAAAATTCATTATAAAAATTCTCTGCCATAGGTTCATCCATTGTCATAAGGAAAAAACCACAGTCATTTCGCAAATCTCCGTCTTTATCTTCACTATTCTTTATCCTCCAAAAACAAATGGGTTCTGTCAAACAACATAAGATGAGAGAAAACTTCAGGAGCAAAAAGGAAATAGTGAAAGCACACAGCTTCTTCATGTCTGCTAGGATCTAAGATGGAGCAGTTGTGAAATCCGTTTCTTATGCAGACAAATATCACACACACATTTACACCTCTGTGTCTATTTTAAGGCTACTGCTATCTGGAGAGGCACGTAATTATATTCAACAGTTCCTTTCCATTCATCCTATGTCATGCTCCCTGGATACATCAGGAAAATTCTGGCCTCAAGCTCTACATCTGAGGTCTGAAAAGTTTTTAATCAACACATTTCTGGAAACATGTTGTGGAGATCATGTTCTCCATCCTCAGGTGCCATGATTTCATTCATATGCATGGCATAAATCCCAAGGACAATCTTCTCTTGGACAGCTTGGAGCAGACCATGTGTCAATAGCCATATGTATGAACACAATGGATTTCATCAGAAATTTCACAGTAAGATAAGAGTTGAGAAAGTCATAAATGTTGCATATTATTCAGACTTTGAGTTGAATCATGGGACATTATGTCTTCCATTGTCTAGTGTATGGAAGGGCAGTCTCACATTCAACCTTGAGCCTGGAGTTGAGCATGCTCTCTGTTGTTTATATACTATTGTATGCTAGTCATGTTTACAAAATCTCCTCAAACTTACTGTGATTCCTGTTACTTGGAGAAAATGTCATTATATTAAATCCAATAATGCCAGGAATCATACAGATTTAACACCCATCCTGTCCAATATCAGTACCTGTGCAGACATTCAATGATAATCAGTCCCTGGTAGTCAGTGACATTTGATAAAATATTTCATTTTTTCCCCATCCTCCACTGCCACATGTTTCCATCCAATTTACTGAACCTCAGTACTTCTCTCCTGTCCCTTCCAATACCTGTTCCTGTCCCCTCTTTTTTCTCCCCTCTCCTCTCCCTCCCAGGTCCCTTGCTCCCTCTATCTCCTGTGATTATTGCAATCCTCCTTCTATGTAGGAATGAAGCATCCACACTTTGGTCTTCCTTCTTAAGCTCCAAATGGTTTGTGGGTGGTATCATGGGCATTCTGTGGTTTTGAGCTACTTTCCTCTTATCAGTGAGTACATACCATGTCTGTTCTTTTGTCTCTCAGTTACCTCGCTCAGGATGATATTTTCTAGTTCCATGCATTTGCTCGGGAGTTGCATGAAGTCATTGTTTTTAATAGCTGAGAAGTACTCCATTGTTTAATTTACCACATTTTCTATATCCATTCTTCTGTTGAGGGACATCTGGGTTTTTTCCAGCTCCTGGCTATCATAAATAAGGCTTCTCTGAACATAGTGGAGCATGCATCCTTTTATGTTAGATTATCTTTTTGATATATACCCTGTAGTGGTATAGCTGGGTCTTCAGGTAGAACTATTTCCAATTATTTGAGAAACCGCCAGATTGATTTCCAAAGAGGTTTTACTAGGTTTCAGTCCCACCAGCAATGGAGGTTTGTTCATCATTCTCCACATCCTCACCAGCATCTGCTATTGACTGAGTTTTTGATCTTAGCCATTCTGATTTTTTGCGGGGGAATCTGGGAGTCGTTTTGATTTGCATTTCCCTGATGACTAAGGATGTTGAAAATTTCTTTAAGTGCCTCTCAGCCATTTGTGATTCTTCAGTTTAGATTTCAATGTTTATATCTGTACCTCAATTTTTCAAGTCTGTGGAGAAATTAATCAAAGAAGACCTCAGATTATAGAACGATCTCCCATTCTCAAGAATTGGCAAGATCAATATAGTAAAAATGACCATCTTACAAAAGTCAACCTACAGATTTAATGAAATTAAATCATCAAAATTCCAGCTCAATTCTTCACAGAGAGAAAGAGCAATTCTCAAATTCATATGGAATAACAAAAATCAAGGATAGCAAAAACTATTCTCAACAATAAAAGAACTTCTGGGGGAAACACCATCCCTGACCTCAAGCTGTACTATAGAGCAATAGTCATAAAAACTGTGTGGTATTGGTGCAGAGACAGGCAGGTAGATAATGAAATGGAATTGAAGACTCAGAAATAAAGTCACACACCTATAGTCACTTGATCTTTGACAAAGAAGCCAAAAGCATCCAGTGGAAAAATAGCATTTTCAACATAAAGTATTGTTTTAACCAGTAGTTGCCATGTAGAAGGATGCAAATGTATCCATTCTTATTTCCTTGTACAAAGCTCAACTCCAAATGGATCAAGGACCTCCATATGCAATCAGATATGCTGAATCTAATAGAAGAGAACGTGGGAAAGAACCTCAAACACAATGGCACATGGGAAATTTTCCTGAACAGAATACCAATGACTCATGTTCTAAGATTAACAATTGACCAGTTTGACCTCATAAAAGTGAAAAGCTTCTGTAAGGTAAAGGAAACTGTCAATAAAACAAAAGATCCACCCACAGATTGGGAAAAGATCTTTACCAATCCTACATCTCCAAAATATACAAAGGATCCAAGAATTTAGACTCCAGAGAATCAAATAACCCTGTTAAAATTAGTGTTCTCTACTTTTTAACTCAGAGTTTGTTTACTTTACATGAGGCACAGAGAAAGGAAAGGGAAGAAAGAAAGAAAAAGGAAGAAAGAAAAGAAGGAAATAAATCCAGGAACTGGAACAGATACAAGCCCATTGAATGAAACAGATAAAGTATATGCCATCACATTATTTTTGTTCTCAGTTCTCAAAAAATGGCCTCATAATAATTATCAGGTAAAATTGTTAAAGTTGGATATTTGATTACCTGGTTTTTAAAAAATTCTATCAGTTCTGGAGGCCCCAGGGAGTTTAAAGATCAGGTGGGCTAGGGAGTGGGGACATCCTCATGGAGACAGGGGTGTGGGTAGCAGGTATAAGATGTGGAACAGTTGGTGTGTAGATCGGTGGGTAGGGGAATGAAGTCTGGAGTGTAAAAAAATAAATAATAGCAGGACCTCGGCTTGGGCCACAGGGCTCCATAGCCAGTTAGGGCCAGGAGAAAGATACCCCCCCCCCAGGAGCTTGGAAAAGCCAGGAGTGGGCCCAAGACAAGCTCTGCAGATCACCAGGAACTGCCCCGAACCTGTGAGGCACAGGGACTGAGGTAGGCAAGCATAGAAACCCCCGGATCCCAACAGCAGCGGCTGCAGCAGGAGACTTCTGCCTGGGCCACCAGGGTTCCATAGTCAAGCAGCCTGCAGGTAGGAAAAGCCATAGCCAGAAAGTAAGATCAGCTAACACCAGAGTTAACAAGATGGCAAAAGGCAAGGGCAAGAACCTAAGGAACAGAAAGCAAAGCCACTTGGCATCATCAGAACCCAGCTCTCCCACCACAGCAAGCCCTGGAGTCCCGAATACGCCAGAAAAGCAAGACTCAGATTTAAAATCATTTCTCATGATGATGATAGAAGACTTTAAGAAAGAAATGAATAACATCCTTAAAGAAACACAAGAGAACAGAGGTAAAGAACTAGAAGCCCTTAAA
>CM052702.1:548207-702404 GCA_028551405.1 Uromys caudimaculatus
AGGACTTATTATTTGGTACTAGACAACCAATCTGTGCTACCTTCCCTGGGGATGACCACCTCTTCCATTTCTAGGTTTAACCAGTTCCAAATAGTTATTGTAAAGCGTTTTGGCCCTTTAATCTTTTAAACATCCAGTTTGGCAGGTTTGCTGATATCATAATTCTTTAGCTCAAATGTTGGGGGTCATGTTGGTGAGACTTTTTAGTATTCTTTCTGTTATTCATAGAACACATTCTCACAGTAACCTCCTCATCCTATGGATTTCAAGAGTTTTCCCTTCATTTTCTTCAATATTCTCTAAGTCTTTGGTGTGGGAGGGCTTTGCAGATGAATCCATTACTTGTTTCTAAATATACATGTTAAGGCTCTGAGCAACTTTTTATCCCAGGGGGACCTCTATTCCCTCTCCCCTGCCTCCTCTCTTCCTACCTTCATCAGCCCTGAGACTCCTGAAACATACATGTAAGCTTCCCTTCCCCCTCCCATCTTCCCTGCTCTCTGAGCCCTCTGGGCCATTCCAAGCTCCCTGAGCACTCTGCTATCCCAGGGGGATCTCCACTCTCCTGTTACCTCTCTTTCACCTTCATCAGACTCCAGAACCATACAGGGCATTATGACATCTCCAAAGCACAGCTACCCCAATACAGTAAGCCCTGGATATCCTAAACCAACTGCAACACAAGAAAATGTCGCTAAATCCAATGTTATAAAGATCATAGAGGCCTTACTGATCCTTTGTTGTGCTTGCAGACAAGAGCCTATTAAGATTGTCTTCTGAGAGCTTATACCAGTAGACAATGCAGATATTTCCAGTCAACCATTAGACTGAGATCAGGGACCCCTGTAGAAGAGTTAGGGAAAAGATTGACAGAGCCGAAGAGGATGGCAAGCCCATAGTAAGACCAACATCAACTAACCCAGACTTCTGGGAGCTCCCAGAGACTAAGCTACCAATGAAAGAGCAAGCACTGGCTGGTCTATGGCCCTGAACACATATGTAGCAGAATACTTCCTTGTCTGGTCTCAGTGGCAGTAAATGTGCCTAATCCTGTAGAGACAGGGTGTGGAGTGAACAACTCTTGGAGGGATAACCAGGAATGGGGGCAAAATTTGGAATGTAAATAAATAAAACAATTTAAAAAATTAAAACCAGTGTCCCAGATTATAAAAAAGAAAGACAGGAAGGAAGGAAGGAAGGAAGGAAGGAAGGAAGGAAGGAAGGAAGGAAGGAAGGAAGGAAAGAAAGAAGGAAGGAAGGAAGGAAGGAAGAAAACCATCTAATCAATAATCCTGCAATAATGGTTCTACCTGATAATTGCTATGCGGCCATTTGTTTTAGAAAGGTATAAAAACTAAGACCAAAAATAAAGTGGTATTTATCCTTTACCTGATTCATTCAGTGTAGCATGTCAGGGTGTGCCTTAATTAATTAATTAATTAATTAGTTAATTAATTTTCCTTTCTCTCTGGCTAATGAAGAGTTATTGAACTCCAAACATGTTGCATGGCTGGTGAGAGGGACTTGAGTTAAAAAGTAAACAATCTACGTAACTAACTTTCATAATTCCCTGAGTTTTTCAGCAGGAGTCAACTGTCAGAAGTCATTAGCTCTAGCCCCAGAATAGTAAGAGAAAGTTAATTGCCAGAAGCCATTGTCTTTTGGTCTCAGAATAGCAAAAGAAAATTAAATGGTCAGAGGTCATCAGCTTTTGGTGTCAATTCTGCATCCCACCTTAGTATATGAATATAGGGTTATAAAACCCTGACAGGGAGAGAAATGGGGCAGTGGCAACAGGTGTAGGGACAGCCAAGTGAGAGAGAACAGAAATCTGCAGTGGGTAGGGAGGTGTCTCTAGGATGGCCAGAGGCCTGGATGGGGGAGACCCTAGGGATTCTATGGGGGTGACAGTAGCTGAGACTCCTAGCGGTGGGGAATATGGTTTCTGAAATATCCATCTACTTGTAACCAGGCAGGACTCCTAGTGAAGGGATAAGAACAGCAACACACTCAGAAACTTTCAACCCAGGCACAAATGTTTTGAAAAGCCTTCTTCTGTTCCAGGCCCGACAAAAAACTAGAACCTTTCTCAGTCAATAAGGTAATTAGGACTGAATAACACACCCAAGTGAGGAATGTGTTGTCTCTATCTAAATAGACCAAGTAAAAGTTGTGCTACTTTCATTGTAATGGTAGGATCCAGGTGCAATATCTTATCCTTCACCATAGAAGTGCTATCTGTGCATACCTTACACCTCTGGACAAGTAGCAATTTCACTGAGGTAAACGGACTTTGATTTTTGCTTATTTTCCATCATTTGATACACATATGTGTTACCATTGAGTACAAACTGTCTGCTACTTCCTGCTCACTTGGTCCGATCAACATAATGTCATCAATCTAGAGAAACTATGTGATGTTTTGTAGATGAGACAGATGTTCAAGATCTCTTCTAACTAAGTTATGACACAGGACTGGAGAGCTAATTGTCCTTGAGTCAAACTATAAAGTATACTGCTGGCCTTGAGAGCTGAAAGATCAATAGTTGCATGACATGTACCAGGGGCTTTTCTAATTTGCTCAAGTAGGGACAGTAGATCTCACAGAGCAGATGTAGTTGTAATTACTATGTGATTTAGGTTTCATAGTCAACTGTCATTCTCCACAATTCATCTGTTTTCTGAACTGACAGAATATAGGAGAGTTAAGGGAGATGTGTTGGAAACCACTATCCCTGCATCTTTCAAATCCTTGATGATGGCATTAATTTCTGCAGTTCCTCCAGGGATGCAATAATGTTTTTGATTCACGATTTTTCATTGGCAGAGGCAACTTCAAACACCTCTATTTAAACTTTCTAACCATAAAAGCTATTATTCCATAGGTCAGAGGACCAATATTTCTTTCAACTTCTCAGTATATCTATCTCAGTAATACATTCTGGAACTAGAGAAATAACAATGGGATGAATTTGGGGAACTACTAGGCCTACTGTGAGTTGGACATCAGTCAACATGTAATTAATCACCTGAACTCCATTGGTCCTACTTTTAACTGATGGGCTACAATGTTTCTTGGGATCTCCTGGAATCAGCATCAATTTAGGATCAGTTTCTAATAGATCCCAGAAAGCCTGATTATTTCCTTCCGCCCATTGTACAGTTACCCTAGATAAGGCCATAGGTCCAACTGGGAATGAACTGGATAAATGGTAACAGAAAAAATTCACTGATCTCATCAAGGTCATATCTATGAGCCATCATTTCATTCATTGGGGTTCTGGGTCTGCAAACTGGGTCATGTCTGGAAATTGATATATTGGCTGAGATTTCCTCTTGCCATGATCCACTATAGTCTTTCTTTCATTTGGAAATTTTAATGGCTACACAGATCAAACAGAAATGTAGTATGCTTATTATTTATTTCATGTTTGCAAAGATTATAAGTGATTAGCTAGTACCAATGGTCTGTGTAAGTCATGCTCTTATACAAATCACCCCTTTTTTTGCTCACCATTATGGGTTAGGTCATTATGAACAATGTTTTGTCTATACTTCCTATTATAATAAGAATAATCATCAAGCCTCTGGAGATTCAATGCTGCTTCCTGGCTGCTGCCACCTTGGGGTCCAATTAAACCTATTGCATTTAATTCATCCCATTGTGCAGCAGCAGCATCTCCAATCCGAATGTCTGGCACAGGAAAATAGTGACAAAACACTTCAAATGTTCTGATGTTCCTCTGACCATTTTGTTTGTTATAGGATGCATGAAGTGTATGTCTTCTGGGTCATCCAATTGTGGAGGATTAGGTCTAACACAGCTGACCAACTCTGGCATTGCAATTTCCCTGAGCCTTAAAATCCTTTCATTAACACTAATATGTTATCAGGCATGTCCAACTTCTTTTCAGTTGGAGATCTTTTGATAACGACTTCAGCCCACCATTCAAACATACTTATGACACTTACTTCTTTTAACTGTGCAAGCTTACATATTAAACTTACATTCTTTACCCAGAGGGCCCATATCAATAAATTCAGTCTTCCACCATTATTCTACACTCTTAAAACCCATTCCCATGCATATTCCCCAGACTTCGATTTGAATGAATTAGCAAAATTATTAAACCTCTTAATACTGTTGTGTACTTCCTTGTAGAATACTCTTTCTATTTCCACTCTACAGGCATGCTTTCCTTTGAGTCTGGTTATAGTTATAGAAGAAACTATTGGTGGGACTCCAGGAACATCAGTATTATATTGCCTAGCATTTCCTTCTGAGAAAACCACTCCTGATATAGAGGACAATGAAGTTATTTTTAGGTGAAAAAGGCCATATTCCAATGGGTCAGGCTAAGAGTATTACTCTCTCTGGTGAGATAAACCCTTGAGAATCTGAGGGTTCCAGTCCGTATTTCTCAGCTTCAATACGGCTCTCTTGTACATTACCATCTTAAGCTACAGGATCCCATTCTTTGCCAATAAATGCCTTTACTTTAAATGCTGACACTCTCTGATGCTGACACTTGAAATTTCACAGTAATTCAGCCAATCTTATAATTAGAGCTTCTGTTTGACTTTTACAACTTGAGCTCTATGGCAGCTGGAATGAAGATTCTCTTCAAGGGCACACTTACAAAGTTTTAGATAGTCTGATCTCATTTGGAGGTACTCAATTTTACCATGGACCTCATTACTATCATTCATGAATTTATCCAAAGTTGCTAAGAGCCATAAAACAGCAAAAATCATTTTCCTTATTTTCCCCCACAATGTAGAAAGTTTCATATACCAGGTCAACAAATACAAAGGCAGATGCTCACAGCCAACCATTAGACTGAGCATTCAGTCCCAGATGGAGGAGTTGGGTTAGGGTTAGGGTTAGGGTTAGGGTTAGGGTTAGGGTTAGGGTTAGGGTTAGGGTTAGGGTTAGGGACTGAAGGAACTTACAGAGTTTGCAGCCCCATGGAGGGAACAACAGTGTCATCAAGCCTGACCCCCCGATGCTCCCAGAGACTGGATCACAAACCAAAGAATACACTAGAGGGACCCATGTTGCTGGCCACATATGTGGCAGAGGAGGGCCTTGTTAGCCATCAGGGAGAGGAGAGGCCCTTGGGCCTGAGGGTGTTAGGTGTCCCAGTATAGGGGAATTCCAAGGAGGGAAGAAGAGAGTGGGTACTTGGTGGGTCTGGGAATAACCTCATAGAGGCAGGGGAGGGGGTAGGGGAAAGGGGGTTTCAAAAGGCGAGACATGGAAAGGGGGAAACATATGAAACATAAATAAAGTATCAAAAAAGGAAAAAAATGGAAAAAAATTTGTACAAGACTGTTTCTAACAATACTGTATACAATAGCAAGACTTCAGAACCCCAAATCTACATCCATAGGCGATCAGTTAACAGTTTGGTATATCCCTAAATTGAAGTACAATGAAAATCTTTTCAAATAGTGAGGAATCATTCTATATATTTCTATTAAATATGGTATTTCAAAAAATATCTAATATTCTATTATAATCTACCATATAGTGAAAGTAATAGTAGATGTGTATATTTTCCGTCTTCTTTTCTTGCTTAGAATTTCCAGAATGAGAAGATAAAATGAGAACAGAAGTAGAAATCAGTATTTCTGAATAAATCCTTTTTCATAGGTCTGATTGTAAAAAGATATAACCAGTTTACACAATCATAAAAAATTTACATGATAAATTACTTCTAAGACCTAAAACTACAAGTTAAATAAATAAATCTAAGTGTGTTTGGTGTTTAGTGAATAACCATATGTTGATGAAACCTCCCAAATAACCTTAAAAATAAGTTGACCTTGTGCCTCCTGCAGAATTTAGTAACTTAATGACAATAACTTCAAAATCAAAATAATTTAAAGTCATAGTGATGACAGTGCTTGATGTTATTTGTAAACGATGAGTATATTTGCTATGAGATAAATCAAATGAGCTATTTAGAAAAGCTGGGAATAGATGTTGACAACCAGAGTCTGGGAAAAAGGAGAAAAAGAAAGATTGGTCAATGTTCGAAATAGGAGTATACCATAATGTTCTCTAGAATGGCAATAGAAATACAATTAATGTAATTGAGTATCTAAAAATATTTTTTAGAAGAAAGAATTTGAATGCATTCATCATATGGAAAGTGTATAATTTAATGTAATATGCTAATTATCTAAAATGGATAACCAACTTATATCTGAGTCAAAACATCATGATTTATCTCCAAATGTATACAATACTTCTTCATCTAAAAACAAAAATAGTTTTAAGTTAAAAACAAACAAACAAACAAAATATAGAACCAGTCACCATCTTCTGTCTTTGTTAGGGTTTCATTGCTGTGAAGGGACAATATGATGATGGCAACTCTTATAAAAGAAACCAATTATTTAGATCTGGTTTACAGTTTCAGAGGTTCACTCCATTATCATCATGACAGAAAGCACGATACACTACAGGAAGACATGGTTATGAGGAACCCAAGCGTTCTATATCTTCATCTGATAGCAGTCAGGAGGAGAAAATCTTCAGCAGGCAGCTAGGAGGAGGCTGGTCAGTCATGACCATATATGAGACCTCAAAACCTCATCTCAACAGAACCACACTTCCTCAAACAAGACTAAACCTCCTGCAATGAGACCAAATCTCCTATAGGCCGTGTGTATTCACAAGGCTAATAATAGCATCAGGATTTCAGGCAGTGATTTTTTAATATTTAATAATAAGTACAAATTAGACTGAGTAATTTCCCTAAACTACAAAATACATAGCCCTATGAATAAGACTAGAGGGTGTAATCAAGGGTAAGCATGTTCATGAGATGACAATAGAATGGAATGCAGAAATACAATAGCAGTGTACATAGTGTTAGAAGAGATAGTCTAGGAGATGATGGCTAGCAATGCTGGCCAGTCATTCATAATAATACCCCTCATGAAGGCAACACTGCAAAGGCTCTGCAGTTTGTAACTATTTTATGCAATGGATTGATTATTCTAATCTTATAGAAAGATGGCCTAAAAATGGATAAGGATAGTGACCCACATCATGGTGTATTATGTGACCCCATACATTCAAGTGTTAGTTCAAAAATTAGTTATAAGAACCATTACTCAAAACTGTCTCCATTCTATTAAATTAATTTCTTCCTTATGACTACAACAGAACAGGAAGGTCAGGTAGTGGTAATTGAATTCAGAAAAATAGTAAAACATATTGCAAAGACAAGGCAACTGTGCTAACTGTAGCTGTATTGCATTGTCTTTCCAACTAAGTGCTTAAATAAGACCAAAGGAGCTGCATATTTAAAGAAAACAAAAGATGGCATTTGACAAAATCATTCCCTGTGACTGCATTTTAATGATGCTATGTTATATGATGAGGTTTTATTCTCCCTACTAAGTGCTATTTTAATGTGAAATTGATTTCTAACAAGTCAGACTAAAGCTTCAGGACCCCATTAGGGATAAAATTTCACACGGACCCCAGTGTGATTTGCTTGCTTGCTTGAACATGGCCACATTCTCTGTGACAATGATTTTTCCTTTTAAAGGTGCTTTTGGTAGTTTAATCATAAATATAAATTTACAATCACAAAACAGATTCTTGTAAACCATGCCTGAAAGCAAGTCTGTTAATGTATTGACAGTATAGACTTGAACTTTTATGTCTCCTTTTTCATTCATCTGGTGGCCATAATGCTTCTAGAAAATGAAATGGCATCCTGGAGAAGTTCATACTTGGACTGATGCCAAGGTATTGTGTCATCCAAGGTCCTCATGCCTAGTAGTCTGGTCCATAGGAATGAAGGCTCTGTGAGAGCACAATCTCTGCTACTCCATCTTCAGTAGATAGTGTAGGTGTTGTCTTCATCAATGGGTTCTTACTGTCAATTTGTGGAGAGTAATCAATAGCTTTTGCAAGATCCTGTGGAGTCTGTGGTTCTTATAAGGCCCTATTATATGGAAAACTAAATTAGTTGTAACCCATTTCCAGAAGTGGGAGCTTCATGTGGTAACAAGTGCTATCTATTTGAATCTCTACTGCTCCATTTTTTGCTGAATCTGTTTAGTTTTCCTTCCTATAAGTATATCTTTAAAGAATTTATATTTTAGTTTCCATACAATCCCTCAAACTATCCTCATTTTTAGAATTCCCTTCCTGTGTTCTATCCATGAGAACACTCTACATTGGGAGAGGGGAAAATATGATCAAAATATATTTTATGAGAAAAAGTTTAATTTGGTTCTCTGGAGTCTAACTTCTAGAGTCCTTCTATATATTGGATATTAGCCCTCTATTGGATGTAGAATTGATAAAGATCTTTTCCCAGTCTCTTGCTTGCTGTTTTGATCTATTGGCATTGTCCTTTGCCTTACAGAAGCTCTGCAATTTTATGAGGTTCCATTTGTCAATTGTTGATCATAGAGCATCCAGGAACATTTTCCCTGTGCCCATGTGTTCCAGGCTCTCCCCCTCTTTCTCTTCTATTAGATTCAGTGTATCTGTTTTTCTGTGGAAGTCCTTGATCCACTTGGACTTGAGCTTTGTGCAAGGAGCTAAGAATGGATCAATTTGTATTCTTCTACATGCAGACCGCCAGTTGAACCAGCACCATTTGTTCAAAATGCTGTCTTTTTTCCACTGGATGGTTTTAGCTTCTTTTTCAAATATCAAGTGATGATAGGTGTGTGTGTTCATTTCTTTGTCTTCATTTCTTTTCCATTGATCTACCTACCTGTCTCTGTACCAATACCATGCAGATTTTATCACTATTGCTCTGTAGTATAGCTTGAGGTCAGAATGATTCCCTCAGAAGTTCTATTTAAGAATAGTTTTAGCTATCCTGGATTTCTGATTATTCCAAATGAATCTGAGAATTGCTCTTTCTATGAAGGACTGACTTGGAATTTTGATGAGGATTGCATTTAATCTGTAGATTGCTTTAGGCAAGATAGCCATTTTTTTACTGTATAAGACCTGCCAATCCATGGACACTAGAGATCTTTTCATATACTGAGGTCTTCTTCAATTTCTTTGTTCATAGACTTGAAGTTCTTGTCATATAGACATTTCACTTGCTTGGTTAGAGTTACACAAAGATATTTTATTTTATTTGTGAGTATTGTGAAGGATGTCAGTTCCCTAATTTCTTTCTCAGCCTGTTTAATCTTTGAGTAGAGGAAGGCTAGTGATCTGAGTTAATTTTATATCCAGTCACTTTGCTGAAGATGTTTATTAGCTGTAGTAGTTATCTGGTGGAATTTTTGGGGTCACTTAAGTATACTATCTTATCTTCTGCAAATAGTCATATTTTGACTTCTTTCTTACATTTCAATTTTGAGTTTTTAATATATCTTATCTACTAGCCTTCTCTTAAATATTTAGTTGTTAAAACTATTTTCCCCATCTCTTGCCTGCCTCTTTGCCCAGATGATAGTGTCGTTTGCAATGCAATACCTTGCCAGTTTCATGAGGTCTGTAAAAGGGCTGTTTAGAAAGTATGTTCATGTACTAATGAGTTCAAGACTATTCCTCATGTTTCTGCTCAAGTCATCACTTAAAAATCCATGATAAACCTCTTGGCTCCAATTTTAAATACTGAACTCAATTCATAAAATATTGAGACACATTTTCACAAAACTCACAAATGTTCACATACAAAAATATTGTCTTCTATTAAATGTTTTCCTTGTGAATGATATACATCCATACAAAAGATTCATTAGGGAGTTTTGTAGTGTAGAATTCTTTCTACTGAGAGTATATTCTCTATCAAATGTATGTGAGTATCTGAGGGCCATTTGAAAGTTCACACTGATAAATCTAAACATGATGAAATGTATAAAAACTATACCTGCTGACAGTCATTGAATACTCCTTTGGGTTCTGCCATTTTCTGAGCCTCTACTTGTTGAAGAATGAGTTCATGGTACATGTGGGCCACAACACACACAGCATTATACAAATTGTAACCTTCACTCAGGATCATGTCAAATTGGTGCCCTGCTAACCATTCCATGTTGAATGTAAAATGAACCATTTTACTATTGCTGTTCTTAGAGATTGAACAATTAAAATAATTCCACGCCAGCATATACTGAGAAATGTCTACTGGGTACTTGGGAGTGTACACTGTTTGCAAAACAATCCTAAATATAACAATCTCATCATTGTGGTGTGTGAAAATGACAGTCCCATTCTCTTTCATTTGTGATGACATCCAA
Organism: Uromys caudimaculatus; assembly: GCA_028551405.1. Taxonomy (NCBI): domain Eukaryota; kingdom Metazoa; phylum Chordata; class Mammalia; order Rodentia; family Muridae; genus Uromys; species Uromys caudimaculatus. The sequence goes on from CM052702.1 coordinate 558,450, forward strand.
TTGTGAGGTTGTGATCCAGATTCTCTGTGCACATAAATATGCCCATCTTCTAAAGCTGACTTCTAGAGTTCATTTCACCATAAATGATAACAACCTTGGCTGATGAGGTCATAACTTGTTTGTAATATGTATTACCCCTTTTCATGTCTATCTGCATGGCTTATGGGATCATAAAACTAAACAGAGTTTTGTCCTTGCATTTCTTCTCTCAAGTCTGAGAAAAACTGAATACTCTGGTCATCATCTGAAATGACAAGTCCTATCCCAGTCCATCTAAAATGAAGCATCAAGGAGACCATAATATGGGACAAACATGTGTCCTCGGTTGCTACCTGACAGACATAGGGAAACTGGTCATGGTCACTCAGGTGTGGATTAAATCGTCCAAAGAAAACCTAAAGGATATAGAAAGAGGATTAAACATCTCCATAAGGAATATGATTGTTAGGGTGTTTGGACTTATATACAAGTAATATTTCTCACCTTTAACTCCTATTGAGAATAGTAAGATTACACTATAAATATCATGCATTGTTCCTATTAGATTCTAGACTATTCCTGACAAGTCCCAGTGTTCTAGAAAACAGTTTTATCTGTTTCCCCAATACACCTATGAACTGTTTTAGTCCTTTATTTTATATATATATATATATATTTTATATATATATAAAATATATTTATTTTATATATATATATTTATATATATACATATAAAAAATATATATATGTATATGTATATAGTGTGTGTGTAAAAGAGCACACAGAAACTCATGCTGAACAAGTTTTCTCCCTAGGCACCGATGAATAGAATTAAAAAGTTGTTAATTCATCCAATGGCATACATTCTCACCTGTGGATTCCTAGAATTAACTGCCAGTTTTAAGGATGTTGTCCATGATGGTCCTGTAAATTCTACATCACGTGATTGCTGTATTGTACAGTTATAATTCATAAAATCCCAAGAATTACTTTGTGGTGAAGGTATTCTTTCCAGGTATCCTACTGCATCTTCACACATGGCAACAGTGAGGGAAAATATTAAAGACATGGTTGGTAAAAGATAAGGATTCCTGTTGATCTCATCGGTAGCAAAACACTTACCAAAAAACCCTTTTATCTTCTTGCTGGTATTGTATAAGAAGGCATAGGGATGATTAAGGAGAATGTTTGAAACATAAAATTTTCTCTACAATTTCAGTAAACATTGTACTGGGAGATATGCAAATACTATTTCCTGAAATAAGCTTGGGAAATTACTGATGTTTAAAGAATACACCTTAAGAATTCCCACAAATAGGTCACATTGTGAAAATGGATAAAGAGCTGTTTTATCACTGGATGCCATACATGAGCTAGATTACAGTTCTATAAACTAAGATTGCTGCACAATAGTCTTCAAGTTCTAATTCCAGAATCAGGCATCTTTAAAAATCTTGGGGTCTCCAACTCAATTTCAACTTCACAGCTTCTACTTCCAATGTCTTGGATGCACACATGATCTTATGGACTCTTCCAAAGGCCTTGTGTCACTTTTTCAGCCCTGCCCTCTGTAGCACTCGAGGCTCTGATTGACTCCACTCCACTGCTGCTACTGCTCTTGTTAGTCACTGTATCTCCAACACTCTGGGAACTTTTGCTGCAACCAGGCTTCATCAATAGCCTTCCATAGGCTCTCTTCATGGTGGCAAAGGTCACCTTCTGTACATGACCTATTAAGTCCTGGGCCATCAACTAAAATAGAAGCTGCAGCTTCACCAATGGCCTTCCCTGGCATGTTACAGTGCCAAACTTCAGCTGTTCTCCATGACTGCTTCACACTTTCAAACCCAGTACCACCTGGGTGATTCTTATACATTACTAACCCATCAGCAGCACAATTGACAATTTAGCTATCTCTGGAATACAGCTTCTTTGTGATGGGAGAAACCATAAAAAGATTTCACCTCACTGATGCTGGTCTCTTTTTTATCAATGCTAATTTCTTAGCTCCAGCTAACTAGCATCAATTGTCCCAGTAGTACCTTCTATTCTTTTTTTTTTTTTTTTTTTTTTTTTTTTCAAGACAGGGTTTCCCTATGTAGCCCTGGCTGTCCTGGAACTCACTCTGTAGACCAGGCTGGCCTGCGTCTGACTCCCAAGTGCTGGGATTAAAGGCGTGCACCACCACCGCCCAGCGTACCTTCTATTCTTGACTCTAATGCCAGAGCAGCATCGAAGAAGCTGCCTTATGTCTGCTGCTTGCTGGGGTTGGAATATGGCCACTCCTTATTCTATTACCACCTTTTATTTTTTCCAACTTCCTCACTTCTGGAGCTTGCCCTGTAGATTCACCCTGACAAAGATTTGCATGGCTCTGTACTTCTATGCTGGGATTAAAGGCATGTACCACCACATCTGGGCTTCACCTTTACTTCACCTAAAACTTGCTCTGTCCAAGACTGGCCTTGAACTCAAGAGATCTACATGCCTTTGTCTCCTGGAATTAAATCTGTGTTCCACCATGCCTGCACCTAAGATTTTCATAGTCACTGTCCCTCAAAATTCAGAACAAAAACCTGTGTCTTCCAGCCTCAAGATCTGTTTCTGGATTGTAGATCATTCCACAATAAAAATCTAAACTATTCCTTGTTAAATTTCAAACACAAACAATAAGTTTATCTTGGTAGGATCTTGTCCTGAGACCACCACTCCCTTAATCTCCTTATTTCTTTTAACTCAGGATACAGGTGCATTTTACTTCTTGGGGTCTCTTTAATATAATTTGAACAATATATTTTGTACTTTTATTCTTTTTAAACTTGCTATACTTGAACAGAATGTTATTCATGGCACTAAACCAGAAAACAAAGACTCTGCTTGGCTTTTTAGAGTTTTACTTTGTCAATGAAATTAATATAGATCTCCATACCTTAGCCACAGGTAGACTCTTCAGACAAGGGCATAAAGCAGTCACATTCTTCACAGCATACAACCAAAACAGTCTCTAGGCCACATACTGAAATTCTTCTCCACTGAAATCTCTTAGGCCAGACCTGTACAGTTTAAATCACTTTAAGTAATTAGGACAGCCCATTAAGCCCCACTTAAACCATTCCACTGTTTTCCAAATTGACATTCTTCCAAGCAAAAGGGAGGGTTAAGGTTAGGGAGAGCGAGCACCACGGGACGCGCGGGTCTGGCGCTGATGCCGAAGGAAGAGGCTGAGATTGCCTCCCCCCCGCACCCCCAGATCATCCGAGGGGGGCCCCGGTGGGACGGGCGCTTGCGAAGAGACTCACCGCCGGACCCCGACCGACCACTTCTGCCACCGCCGTCACCCCCCCCCCCCCCCCGCACAGGCTTGGCCTAAGCTGGAGGGCGCGGCAGGCACCCGCGATGGCGGGCCGTGGCGACCGACCCCCTCCGAAGATGAAAGCGGGAGGAAGGAGGAGATAAAGAGCCGTAGTCGGGAGACGGAGGAGAACAACCAACTCCGAGCTTTCCCTGGTCGAGTACCGGGCGGGCGAGCTAGCGAGCGACGGGAGTGCCCGCAGAGACAAACCCTTGTGTCGAGGGCTGACTTTCAATAGATCACAGCGAATGAGCGGCTCTGCTACATATGAAACCCCGACCCAGAAGCAGGTCATCTACGAATGGTTTAGCGCCAGGTTCCACAGGAGGCCAGAAAACCGGGCAGGAACGACGCACCCCCAACGCGGCACCATAAAAAAAAGTCGGAGAGCCGCGGTGGGTGGGAGTGTGGAGAGGGAGGGGCGAGAGCACCCGGCACCCGGCCCACCACCCGGGACGGTTAAGAAAATAAGCCACATCCCCCCCCCCCCCCCCCCCCCGCACAACAACAGGAAGAGCCGAGCGGGACGGGAAAGAGACAGACGCCCATGAGGCCGCCGCAGTGAAGGAGCGGTGGCAGCAAGCAGCGGTTTGGGGGGGGGGGGGGGAGGAGGCGGAGAAGAGAAGGGGAAAAGTAAACGGAGGTCCCCACACTGGCCGAGATCCGACCCCATTCCTTCTCTGCTCCAGAACGGCCCCCACCAAACCGCTCACCCCGGCCTGCACACCGCACACACAGCATGCGACGGGATCCTGGCGAGAAGAGAGGACGCCCGCTGAGGAGAGAACGTGCTCGGGACACGCCCTCTGCACTCACATTCTGTTAATGATCCTTAAGCAGGTTCACCTACGGAAACCTTGTTACGACTTTTACTTCCTCTAGACAGTCAAGTTCAACCGTCTTCTCAGTGCTCCCCCAGGGCCGTGGGCCCGCCGATCCGAGGGCCTCACTAAACCATCCAATCGGTAGTAGCGACGGGCAGTGTGTACAAAGGGCAGGGACTTAATCAACGCAAGCTTATGACCCGCACTTTACTAGGAATTCATTGTTCTTGGGGAATAATTGCAATCCCCGATCCCCATCACGAATGGGGTTCAAAGGGTTACGTACGCCGCTGAGCCAGTTAGTGTAGGTGCCTGCAGCCCCGGATATCTAAGGGCACCACAGACCTGTTATTGCTCAATCTCGGGTGGCTGAACGCCACTTGTCCCTCTAAGAAGTTGGGGGACGCCAACTGCTCAGGGTCACGTAACTAGTTAGCATGCCAGAGTCTCGTTCGTTATCGGAATTAACCAGACAAATTTCTCCACCAACTGAGAACAGCCATGCACCACCACCCACGGAATCGAGAGAGAGCTATCAATCTGTCAATCATGTCCGTGTCCAGGCCAGGTGAGGTTTCCCGTGTTGATTCAAATTAAGCTGCAGGCTCCACTCCTGGTGGTGCCCTTCTGTCAATTCCTTTAAGTTTCAGCTCTGCAACCATATTCCCCCGGACTTTGGTTTCCCGGAAGCTGCCCGGCGGGTAATGGGAATAACATTGCAGCATCGCCAGTGGCATCGTTTATGGTCGGAACTATGATGGTATCTGATCGTCTTCAAATCTCCGACTTTTGTTCTTAATGAAAACATTCTTGGCAAATGCAGTTTATAGCAACATGTGCCTTCCTCAAAACATGTTAGTAGAATGCTCCTGGGAGCTAAGTGCGTTCTTTCACTTAAATACAAAAGATTATATTCCTAAACTCTATTAGGTGATGTGAATGCCCAGCTCAACATTAGTAGTGAAATAAAACTGACACAGAAGATAGCTGTAGATTGAGACCAAGACCAACACCACCCTGCCGCTGCTGCCTGTGCGTACAGCTGGCACTCGGCAGAAGGGCCATGGTCTCTGGTATGCAGCATGTTGAAAGCATCTTGACTTTTCAGCAGATTCCACATTACATGGATTCAGGCTCATTTCTAGCCAGTTGTTTTGCAAGATCATCCTACAACTAAAAGGAAATTTTGTTATCATCGTATGTAGTCACTTGATTCAAACAGGCAAATGGAAGAAAATGCTACATTTACTCATGGTACCAATGTTGAAAGATTGTCAGCAGTTAGTTGCTTGTTTATGATCAGTTCCTTGGGGTTTTTGATACTGTAGTCCTGGACAGCCTTAAGTAAGTGCATTGCCACACTCACGTGTATTTTGAAAGCTCCAGCTATCCCTGAAGGTGAGCACACCATTCATACTTGAAATCCATACCAGTTTCGTCAGTGTCTCTATCTATAAAACCTTCGAATAAACAACATACTAAGGAGCCAGATGGTCACTAATTGTTCTACAATATAGAAGGGATTCATTATAAAACTCTGAGGGAAAAATGGAAAAAAGGTTATCTGTTTTAGCCTTAAAGAACACCTTCGATAGTTTCTTGTGCTCATCTGAACAGGACCATAGCGACCATGCTTTCAGTTCCAAATGTTCTCTTTAAAACTTCAACACTATAAAAGCCAAGCTGATGGCATCCAATTGAAAAGACATTCATGTATCAAAATGTGTTAACATGGACTGAAAAAATAGATCTTAGGGAATTTATTTTTTTAAAGGCATTTTATTATTACCTTTAAGTTATTTTGAAGGTTGGTAGTAAACTTCCTGTTAACAATATAAATATTCTCTTTGTAAGTGTTCAAATTCTCTTAAAAGCATGGGAAGGCAACAGGCATTCCAGAAATGACTCCAGAGGAATCAAATTCTCCAAATATCTATGCAAAGTGGGTTTAATTTTACTCCTTTATTTTCCTTATTCAGGTCTCCTGATTTGCCTGCTTTGTTCCTTATTTGGTATAATAGATATCTAAGCTCAAGCCTTTTTAGCTGGGCCAATTATTTGTGTTTCTATTATTTTTCAATTTTCTTCAAATATATCATAAAACAATTCAGTAACTATTACAAGAAGGATCATTTAAGCTACATCATGATCTCTCAATTTCATCTGCTACTAATATTAAAAGTCAGAAAAGCTTCTGTTTTCACACAGAATTGAAAATCCTTAGGGTGTAAAAAAGAGCACATTATTCAGTATCTCATAGATGATGCTCAACCTTATGAAAATAAGTAAACTTGCTTTCATTAAGCACAGCTGCCACCACTTACCTTTAATATTAACAGGTGGGACTACATTTAGTATTGATCCAGGATGTGTCGGCACAAAACCCTGTCTTTGAACTCAGCCTCAACATTCTGTCTCTCTGTAATGTACCACCAGTTATTTTAATACCCTGTCTTTACATTGGTGCATACCATCTATTGGAAAAAAATACCAGATTTTTGAGATGAGCGCTATGAAGAAAATTCTTGAGGTCCCACCTTTTACTACAGAGAAAGGATGATGCTTGCACACAGTAGCCAGTGTGATAGTCCCCGTCAGGTAGCTCACACCCGGAGCATGCATATACAGCCGAGTTCACTTCATGTGCTCTGAAGCTGAGAACTCTTGCCTTCCCAAGCCACAGGTGCTATCATCTGATGCAACAGGACAGTGGATTTTATATCCACCATAAGAAGAAAAATAACTGACATAACAAATGCAGCAAATAGAGGCATTTGGCATTCAGAACACGCCAAAAAGCTAACACTCATGAATTGTTATAATGGTTTGTCTTTTCTTAAAAAAAGGTCTTTGCATATTTTAAAATTTAACGGTCCCAGAGAATCATGAAGTGCCTTGTCGTTTCTGCTGCTGGCTTCTGATGACCTCTAGCTGTTTTTTGCATTGCTGGTAATAAGTAGAAAGGCTTTTATTTTCATCTAAAAGCTTTTTATGTTCCTGTACCAGACGAGATGTATTTTGCTGGTCCTTTTCATCCTGGTCCAATTCTGCAACTAGTTCTTGCCTATAAACAAATTACACAATAAACATTACACATGATGGGAAGATCCACACGGCCAGCTGATGAAGGAAACTTAGCTAATTAGAACCTTTCCCCCTATCATTCTGCAGCTTAAGTATATTACTCCAATATGATCCCAGGACAGAATAGAAACTACCACCCACTCATCTATTGTAGACACATGAGAATCATAGCCCTTTCAATAAGTACTTATGCAATCAGTGAATCAGAGAAATACTGCACTAAGTTTCAGAAAATTTCATTTGGTACCCTTCTTTTTTGGTAGGAAGGAAGAAAAAAGGTCTCAGTTCCAGAAGACAGCACTGTGTCATAGTTCATACTTCACTTCTATACACCAATATCCTCCAATCCGTACTCGGAAGTCACAGTCCTATTTAACTATAGCTCTAGTGGCACAGCAAGAACAGTATCTGCAAACATTTTTGGGAGATCCTTGTCCCAGGCAGGTAAGCTTCAAGTCCCTTTACTCTGAGGACATTAAATATTAGCCCCTAAAGCAAGGGTACTAGGTGTAAATGAATAATAACATATTATTATTATTAAAAGTAACTTAATAGTTACCATTTAAAGTAAGTATTCAGGTTGGTGAGAGGATTAGTGGGTAAAAGGCCTTGTCACCATGCCTAATGAGGAGTTCAGGCTCACGAACTCACATGGAAGGAGAGAACAGACTCCCACCAGCAGCTGTCTTGTGAGAGGTACACACATGCATGTCATGCCATGTTTACATCCACTGTCCACATAATAAATAACCACTTAATAATTTAAAGCAATTACTTTGATCAAGTGTTAAAGTTTTACATCCACCTATATCCAACATTTCTGTTTTGTTAGCAAAGGACTCTTCTTTCATACAATTTAAGAATGACAAGGTAGGTTAAATATGAGAATATTACGGCAGGCCTTCTCTCGAGATACAAAGTCCTAGAAGGCCCATAGCTACTTTCCAGTTTTCAGACCAGAATATTCAATTTCCTATTCATGGGATCTTTAAGATACAATCATTTCAATTACTATACTATTTTCCAGTTTTCCAAACTCATTCTTTTATGATTACATTGAATTCTACTTCCATATATACATTTATTTATCATATTTTTCCCTACAACATTTTAGTTGTCATTTTCACAAGTCAAAATTTTACAAGGGTCATGCTTAAGAAAAGTGAATACCAATCTATTAAACAAAACAAAACAAACCACCTATTTAAAAATAAGACAGGAGTTTTTAAAAACATTAAGGAAGGCAGTTTCTATGGCTCTCTGAAAAACAGACACAGGTGACTACAACATTACCGCCAAAACGGTCACAGATAAAAAACAAGAGCCCCGCGTCACAAGTAACCCTGCTCTAGTCAACATACAAGACTATGCAGACAAAACACCTCAAAGAACAAACTCAGTTGAGTGCTAGGACAACACACTGCCTTACCTTTGGTGGAGAACCAATAAACCTTTGTAGTGGTAACTCTAAACAGCCTCTGACAACATAAATGTGGGTATGCAAGCAGCTTCTTTTCCTTAGCACTGTATGATGTTGCTACCAAAAAGGTGAGTTCTAGATGAAACCAGTTAAAGGGTGCTTATAGTTTAACATGCGCCTACATGGAAATATCTTTTCAAAGGTTTGGATTTATTCATTAACTTAATTATTTTTGAGAAGGGTCTCAACTGTGTAGCTCAGGACGGCCTTAAACTTACAAAGCTCTGTGAGTCTCCACCTCCCAAGTGTTGAGACTGAAGGCATGTGTCACCACCTAAAGATTTATTTTTGAATTATACGTATGTGCATGTGTGTGTGTGGGTATGTGCACAGTGAGTTCAGTGCCCTCAGAGGCTGGAAGGCATCGGATGGGTCCCCTGGAGCAGTAGTCACAGATGACTGTGAGCTGGCCAGGGTAGGTGTGGTCCTCTGTAAGGGCAACATGTGTGCTCTTAGGTTGCTGAGCCATAGTCTAGCCCCTAGAATTATGTTTAATGACTAATTTTAGGACTTTTAAGATAAAAATTTCTTAAAGTCTTTTAAAATAATGTTCCTACCTCAATTTTAAATCCAAAATAGCAGTATTTTATTTTAAATTTTTTAAAAAGTATTTTAGCTTTTATTTGTTAAAAAAAGGGGGGGGGACTTACTTTCTCTGTAGTAACAATGCGATTTCGGTTTGAACTTTCATATACTCCTGTGCCATTTTACAGTGTTGTTCGAACACTGCCATAGATTCTTTGGAGTTTGGGCACGGTGCTAGAGGCTGGAAAGGAAGCAGAGCTGTTAGGTTAAGCCTCGGTGTCTGCCTATGATGACGGTCAAGGCAGAGACTGTGACTGACATTCTCAGAGCTCTAAAGCAATGTAGCCCAATGGACAGGGCCACACCCTCGGCCACACAGTGAGCCAGGTCAGACCTTGTGGACAAAATGAAACAAAGCATATGAGTATGGGAAAGGGGACCAATGACAGAGGGAGGGGTAGCAGGGGGAAGAGGTAAGAGTGTGACCAGAGGTGAGTGGGTTAGGGTAATCGGAATGTACTTCATCCACTCACAAATTGCCCAAGAACTAATTCATCGAGAGTTGTTTTTGTAAAGTGTTATGCTGTGTCCTGGTGACCCCGGGGTTCCTTTGTCAGCCAGCTCTGAATGGCTGAGGACAGCAGGTGAGGCCCTGGCATGGCGTTTCCTACTACAGAGCTAGAACATACTAAAGAGACTGGGCTGTGTTGTCCAGGCAGATCTGCAGTTTTCTGTCCTATGTCTGCTTCCATGTGGCCTGGCTCCCAAGACTCTTATAATTCTCTACTCATAAAAAAGCATTAAAATACATTACTTATACTTTCAGTTATTATGAACCTAAGGATGCATCACAAAATGTCTTAAGTGGAAAGGAGCTCATGAGCTTTATAGCTTAACACACTAAAAAATTCAAGGAGTGCAACTGCTATGCGTGGCAGTCCTACAACAGAGGGAAGGATTTTAAAAGGACTGCTAGGATAAGAACACAGAATTGTGTCAGTCCTAAACCTAGTTAACTTTAAAATAGGGAAAAAGAAAGATAGAATTTCAGATAGGCTCTCTTGTGGCTCTCTTGTGGCAGGACGACCTCAAACTTGTTCTAAAGATGAAGTTGACCTTGAACCCTGCCCCTCTTGCTTCTGTTTCCCAAGTACTAGGATTAGAGATGTGAGCACCATGTCTGGCAAAGACATTTGTATTGCTTTGATTTTAAAGCTGAAGGTGGGCAACTAAAAGCAGAATTAAGTAGACAGGAACACATTTCCTTCAGGAGGAAGAGCAGAGAGTGCTTCTTTACCTGTAGCTGGTGATCCAGTGTAAGATACGCCATTGGGATAGAGTTATCTGAGCCATTGGTATCTGGAAGGAAAGCATGCATTTCATTTATTGATTCATGAGTGTGATTATTCACTTGCTGAATGATAACAAGTAGGAAAAAAGTATAAGATGTCATTCCCCTCCCTAAATATTATAAAAGTTACTTAAGTTGGTAATGGACAGGGCCTGGTTCCAAATTCTGGATGAAAGAAGGGGAACGCGTGATAACGTATGTTAAAACATGGCTATAAGTTGGCTATAAACTAAATAGGACACTACATATTAAAGATCATAGGCCCTTGATTAATTAAAAACAAAGAGGCATGACACACAGCCTTTCTATTTTAATCTCAGTCCTAGCTGATCCTACGCCATCTAGGACCACATTCCTTTCCTCATGTTCACCAGGAGGCTGGGTCACTGTCAGCACCAGTGTACACAAGAAGGGGAAGAGCAAGTGTTCTAGACTCTCCAGAGGTTCTTTTCAGTTGATGCAGATGCGGATGCTCCCCAGCCTGTCCCTCAGCAGACACTACTGGGGAGAATTTACGACACAAACAACAGAGGACAAAAGGCATTCAGAACTCTGGCTTAACACCATGTTCTAAACAGTTACACCAGTGAATTCAAGCCACCAGCCAGTCTTATCAAAGCATTCAGAGGAAGGACAACGGCCCTCCCACTGACAGACTGGGATGGATTACACCAAGGTCATGTGTGATGACAGGTGGAAACACTCCACAGGGTCCAATGAGAAAAGCTAAGGAAACGAGATGACCCACTCAACCCTGCTTTCCACAAAACTCAAGTGAGACGAAATGATAGACCCTAACTAAGAGGAAAACGAGCTGTCTTGAAAAGTTTCCTCAAACACTTCTCTCCCACACTCTTCCCCACACTGTACCAGCATGTAGTCTCTCACAGGTACTTCAGAAGCAAGTAAAACTTGTTGATATTTCAGAAGCACTGTGCTGGTTCATGAGGGGACAATTAAGGTTCTTTATTGGTTATCATCTTTATTCTCTAAAGTCAACAAGTGGCATTTCACTTTCTCTTTTCTGCCTACGCTGGAATACAGCTTCGAGTTTCTAATATAAACAACTGGTCACAAGATAGCATAGTTACTGCATGAAAATTTATTTTTATACTTACTAATTAAACATGACCTCTTTTCATGAAATACTAAAACTCACACTTGTTTTGGTTAACTTAAGTAAGGCAAAATTTCTGTTTTTCAAACACAACAGATGTTAGTACCATCGTTTCTTTATGGGTACATTCCCTTAGTGGTGGTCTGAATGAGAACAGCCCCCACTGGCTCATACACTTGAATGTTTGGTACACCGAACTGTTTGGAAAGAATTAGGAGATGTGGCCTTGTTGGAGGAGGTATGTCACTGGGATGGACTCTGAGGTTTCAAAAGACTTGTGCCATTTCCAGGGTCTGACTTTCTCTGGCTCCTATTTGTGGATGAGAATGTGAGCTGTCAACTGCTGCCTGCCTGCCGCCATGTTCTCTGCCATGATGGTGAGGGACTCTAATACTACTCTGACACTGTAACCCCCAATAAGATGCCTTGGATATGCAAGGATTTCCTACTCTATCGTAGCAATAGGAAAATAACTACGACATGCTTCTTGTGGATGTTTTCTTTTCTCTCTGACACGTGACTAAAGAGTAGGAAAAGCCACGGAGATCACTAGGTCTAATCTCTGTCTTAACTCCTAAAGCATTTGGCCTGCACTATGAAGTTAGCAGCTCACCATGGCATATGACAAGTTCACTGTTACTGTGTATCACAACTCTAAGCATGGTCACCATGAATGGGCTCTGTCCTATATTATCTTTGCAAGGTTCTAAGCACAGTGAGTCTGTGTCTCTGTCAATTATAAGTTGTGTCTAGATATTGCTGTTTCTAGGTCCTGGGGGAATAGGTGTCTCACTTTACACCTATAACAGTGAAAACTGAAACAGGAGAGTACTCATCCGCTAAGATTTTAAATTGTTATGTTCTTTAGTTTTTCTCTAGAAGTATATAGTACAATTTAAAAATGAAAAGTCTTAATATTTATGCTATTTTATCTTAGGTTTATACTGATGATATTTCCTGGGTCTGGGAAAAGTCAAAGGCTTTACTCACCTGTTCTTTATAACCTCTCCTATGTAGTGATACAGCTGAGATTATTTCAAAGCAAAGAGAACATTCAGTGGGCACTGCAGCCTGGCCAGGTAAAACATCTTGTGATCGGCAGGCTGCAGTGTAACTTGTACCACACAGGTTGAGGAGATGGTGCCTGTGTTTACATGTGTAGAAAACAGGGGATAGCAGACATTTAAAGAGATCTGATTTTCTCCTGTGAACAGATGATGTGCCACACTGTTGATTTCCATGTACAAGTCTATGCTGAAATTAGGAAATCCCCTCAAGGCAATGTTAGGGAGAATAGTCCCTTAGTTTAGTGGGATCATCATGATCACCACCACCACCACCACCACCACCATCATAATCAACAACAACATCACCATAATCAACAACAACAACAACAACTTGACAACAGCCCAACAATAATAACAACAGCAGCCAGTGTCACCTCAATGGCTAGAGCACTTCACTGTGTACCACTGGGGAGGAATCTTGGGGAGCTTGTGCTACTATTATTGTCTAACTTACCCAAAGGAGAGAGTATACACCCCTTGCTAAATATAGTTCTAAATTATATGACACAGGGAAAGCTGCTCACTTAATTTTTAAAATGAAACTATAAATTTGACTAAACCACACCAGGTATCTATAAATATTGAAATCATATTTTACTTTGTGAAGACAGAAAACTAACTTCAAAATTTCAGTTTAATTGGTACTTTTCTTTTCTTTTGTTTTTTTTAGAAGGGGTTTCTCTGTGTAGTCTTGCCTGTCCTGGAACTCTTTGTAGACCAGTCTGCCTTGATCTCAGAGATCCACCTGCCTCTGCCTTTCGAGAGCTGGGATGAAAGGTGTGTGCCACCACAACCTGCTTAATTTCAAACGACTTCATTTTCCAAGGTTTGAGACCACTTTCCCTTCTGATATACTAACACACAGAACAAGACCTTCCTCAGACACAGTGCTAAGTGTGTGTTAAGGCATCACATCACTCCTGTGCACTCATGATGAAACTCTGTCCCTCCCTTTGGACAAGTACTTTTAATCCGCCATCATGACAAATTGAATTTTAATAAATTAAAAGGCTTTCAAATGTCTATCCATTTGAAATGAAGTCTCTCATGAGCTAAGAAAGGAAGCCAAACAGATTTTTTTTTTTTCTCACTTAGGCACATATTCTGTGTTTTTAAAAACCAGAGGCTGACACTCAGGAAATAACACCAACAGTTAACAAAAGGGATCTCATGAAATTCCAAAGCTTCTTCACTGCAAAAGAAAACAGTGAAGCTGGATATGATGGCCTTTAATCCCAGCACTTGTGAAGCAGAGACAGGCAAATCTCTCTGAGTTTGAAGCTCACGGGGTCTACTACAGTAAGTTTTGAGGCCAGCCAGTAACAAACACACTGTGAGATCCTACTCCTCTATAAACCAACCAACCACTAACAAGTTAAATATAGTCTATAGAGTGGGGGGAAACCTTTCATGGCTGTATATCTGTATATTTAGAATAAAAACAAAAAACAAAAAACCCTGAAGAAACCAAGCAGCCAATCAAATCAGTATGCGGAATAATGATTAGACAGTTCTCAAAAGATGTAATACAAATGGCTAAAACACATGAAAAATGACATAGTCAAAACCAGCACTGATTAGGTCATTGGTCCTAGAAGGAAGCCTAATGTTATCTTGCTAAATTAACTCGTTTTCAATCCGCCTTCTAAATAGTGATATTTATTCCTATAGATTAGTGTTGCTTTCAACCTTTGCCAGAGAAGCTTCTTTTTGAAGTGGCAGAAGTTAATGCAGAGGGAAAGAGAGAGAGAGAGAGAGAGAGAGAGAGGAAGGGAAGAAGGGAAAGAGGGAGGGAGGGAGGGAGGGGGGGCATATGTGCTGGTTAAAGTGTTAAGAATCAGTAATTGTGAGTGCCCAGTCCTAAGTGGGACAGCTCAGGGAATATCACAGAGGAGGAGGAAAGAATCTAAGAACCAGAGGAGCTCCGGGAGGCTGTGAAATGCTGTCTGACGGACAGGGCCTAGGCATTACACTCATGAATCCAGTGCAACTGTGGCTACTCACACAAGATCAAGCTAGTTAACAAACTAGCATAGATGGGGAAGAGGCTCATAAAGCCCCACCCTTAGCTGAGCAACTGATAGCTGCTGGAGAAAGGGGAGTTATAAGCACTGTTCTTGGAGGGGTATGGCTGGTACTACTGCCCATGCTTGGTGGTTGATCCAAACCTATGGGAACTCGGGGAACAGTAATTGGATTCAATGGGTCATAAAAAAGAAGACACAAAGGAAGAAGGGACATTGAGGAATGAACCCAAAAAGAGTAGGATAATGGTGCTGGTTATATTCAAGATACATTGTATACAAATACGAAACTGTCAAAGAATAAAAGGTGCTCTTATGGGGGAAAACATGGAAAATGCTCAACCTCATTAGCCATTGAGGAAAAATGCAAATTAGAACTTTACTGCAATCTCATTTCAGCTGCCAGAAAAGCACCCTTTTGTACATTGCTGATAACAATGTAAACTTGTCCAGCCATCATGAAATCAACACAGATGTCCCTTAAACCTAGTTATACACTCCTGGGTATTTACCCAAAGGACTTACGTACGACACATCACAGC
Source organism: Uromys caudimaculatus (assembly GCA_028551405.1). Lineage (NCBI taxonomy): Eukaryota > Metazoa > Chordata > Mammalia > Rodentia > Muridae > Uromys > Uromys caudimaculatus. The sequence goes on from CM052702.1 coordinate 573,795, forward strand.
AATACTTACACATCCATGTTTACTGCAGCACTATTCATAACAGCTGAGTTCTAGAGCTCACTGGGATATCCAACAACAGAGGATACAGAACATGTGATGTATATACACAGTAGAGTTTTCAGTGTGTCCTTTGCAGGAAAATGGATGAACTGGAAACAAGTTAAACTAGTCTCGGAAAAGTATTTGTGTTCTCTCCTTTGTGGTTCCTTAACTTTACAAAGATACACAGACTCATCTCTGTATAAGATATGAAAGTAGAAGTGAAATTGTCTAAGAGGAACAAGGAGGATAAAGGAAGGAGGATGGGTGAGGATGGGAGAGAGCACGGGGTACGTTCATTATGCATGAGATACTTTTGTGACAATGTCCTTACACAACACAGTCCCGAACAAGGAATACACACAATGGAAAGTAAACACGAAACTGAGAGGGCATTTGGGAGGAGGTGGAGTAGGGGCGGATATGGTCTAAATATACTGTATTCATGTATAAAATATTAAATAATATATAATGAAAGGTAGAAAGTGAAATAAAGATGATGATGGCTATTGTTAATGATATGGGAATTGTAGTTCCTGAAAAGGTCCAACAGGAACAACCGTGATACAAAAATCAGAGTGAAGTACAAGAACATGCTTCCGAACTGGAAAAATCTGACTCTTTTTAATATACGTGTGTAGTATGTGGAAGGGAAAAACACATATAGGGTAAAGCAGTCAGTATCTGCCATAATACGCCAAGGGCATTTTGAAAGTTGATTTTATAATAGTAGTTGATTTTATAAATATGAAAATCTAGATAATAACATTATGCTTGTCTTTGTAAAGATTAATGCCTCTCAAGTCACTCAGTTATATACTACAAGGAACTAGACTGGTCACCTGTGGAATCATCAGGGGTCCAAGGATGACTGCGAGCTGGCTTCTCTGAGGTTGGTCCTGAGGTAGTGATCATTCTGACACTAGGACTGGATGACCTACTGCTCACCTGTGAAGAAATGGCAGGAGGAAAAGGTGTCACTTTTTTCCTTTTTTAAAGAATCACAAGACACATATTCATGTCCAATAAGCGGCAAAGATATTTCCATTTTTACTACTAGATGCTTAAGACTCTTGAAAACAGCATTCTAAATATATAATCAATATATATCAAATTCACTAAGTATTCGTACCTAGCATCTCTTCAAAACTTACAGCTTGGATGAGAGTAAGTAGAGAAATAAAGCCCACAAAGCAAAAGTGGACAGGGAGCCCTTAGGCTGACAGTGCTAAGACTTCACAACCTAGAGCCCTGGATTGTTTGCTATGTTGAGAGGAACTAGTAATAGAGCCACCAATTCTTTGTAGGATGAGAAGGCCTGCTTAATCCCTGCTTAAAGCCAAGGCTCAGGAATGCTTTGTTCTCTGGCAAAGAGAAAACTAGCAAAAAATGAAAACCCTTCCGACAAAAGCAGTTGACAAGCCCAGCATGGTGGCAGACAGCTGTATTCAGCACTTGGAGGCAGAAGCAGGAAGATCATGAAAGCCCCTTTTACAGGGACACTAAATGAAGGGAAGACAGAACTGGGTATATGTACACAGAAAGTATGAGAAATGGGACAAACCCATGTCCTATGTTCTACATGGCCAGATACAGTCAAATTCCAGAAAAGAGACAAGCAAAAAATAGAAATGGCCTCCAGAGAGAAATGGCAGCTACAGGTGAAGTCCCTAAGTCAACAGATCTGAAATTAGAAATGCTTTGAAACCTGAAACTTCAAGTGCTCACAGGATGCCACAAGTAGAAACTGTGTACCCAACAAACACCTCATGTGACAGACCACAGTCAAAACACAAGTACACTGAAGTACATTTAAGTGCCCTGCAGGCGATGCCCATGTACAGGGAAAACAAACCTTGTCAAGTTCAGGTCTGGGCCTCAAGACCCAGGTGTCCCATCATATACATGCAAAATCCGGAAAAAAAATTCTCAAAATCAGAAACAACCCATTTCATGCTTTTCAGAAGAAATATTCAACACACACACTCACAAGCCATGAGCTACAGACAGCACGGAAGCCAGAGAAGTGGGGCACTAGCTAGAGAACGCTGGCATAAAACTGCGGGCCAACCTTCATATAAGTGAAGAAGGTGCTCAGAACAGCATCTGCAATGACAGACCCCACCTTACCACCCACAGATTCTTATGACAGCAAAGTCTAAGCAGAACTTTACTTAACAAGAAATTTTTCCTTGTTAAGGAAAGAACAAAGAATAATTATCTTGAAGAAAATCCTGGTAAAATGGGTGCTAGTCTTCTACATACTGAAAACCGTAGGTAAGAAAACAGAAATGAACTTATGAAGCTACCAAACAACATGGAAATATAATCTACAGCATAATAAAACCAGAATAAGCAAGAACATTGTTTTTAAAATGCTTGTGCTATTCAGGAAAAGCAGACAGGGTACAAATGTTAAAATCTCAAAGGTATTTACTAAAAGTAGCGCAATCTAACTCTTAACCTAGAAAGACAAACATGATGAGACATGAGAAATGTACCTACTCTACTTCAAAGATGGTAAGAAGATAAATAAGAGTCTAAAATAAGATGGAACAGTTTTACCAGGAAAAGGAACAAATACAAACTACAGCATTAAAGCACAAAATGAAACAAAGCAAAATCCCCAACCATGGGGCTGGAGAGATGGCTTGGTGGTTAAAAGTGCCTTCTGTCTGTCTCCAAAGGACTTACCTTCCAGAGGGCTGAGGAGGTTCACCACTCTAGCCCCAGGGGATCTGATGTTCTAGTCTGGACTTTTTTGGGGGACCACGCACATGTAGCATGCATATGTGCACATACATAGAGACAAACACATAAGTGAAAAAAAATTAAAGCCCCAATCAAACAGTCAGGATGAATTAAATGTGATCATAAAGTTAAACATAGAAGTTAAACAGTGGCTGGGAAGATGACTCAGTTGTTAACAGCACTCTCTGCTCCTTTACAGTACCGAGGTCAGGTTCTCAGTACCTACATCAGATGATTCATATGTGCCTGAAACTCCAGCTCCAGGAGATCTAACACACCTTGCCTCCTCAGGCACCTGCACGCTCCTGCACATCCACACCTCCCATAAAAACAACAAAAATGTGAAAAATAAGAAAAAAACCTGAAGTTAAATAGAAAAGATAAACTATGTAAAAAGTACTCTAAGAATATTAGAGAATATATTTTAAAGCCAAACAAATTAAGAAGAAGCACTGATGTGAGTTCTATGGCAGGAAAAATCTTGGAGATGTAAGAAGGGAGAGGAGCCCTAACCCTGAAGTCCAGCAGGAGCCTCTCACCAGCAAGAAGCAAGCATTCAAGCATAGTCAGCAATGTCTCCCTCCGCTGCCATAAGTTTCCTAGGATTTCGCCTGAAACTTCACTTTCAGAAAAACATGTGTACCAACCTCTGACACACTAGGAGCTTGGGGCTCATCTAAGGCACCTCTAATTCTACCCTATAATCTTGTTTATCCAAAGAGAAACAAAGAAACAGAAAGGATTCTTACCAACCCTGAGCTGTAACTTGAGAGAAACTGAATGGTCCATATGGCTAGTGCTAAAACAACTGTCACTGTCCCTGGAGGAACCCCATCCACACTTGAGGAGCTTACTCTGCAGCATTCTGAGAAGTATGTGAGCTTTTTGTCCTGAGAGCTAGCCTTACAATTTTTCCAGCATCAAAACTACAATTCCTGGTTTGGCCCATGCTGATGTCCCTAAAGTCTAGAAGAACTAATTCTTCAGGCTGCTGAGGGCAGCAGTGAGGACTGTGTCTCTGCCCACTCAGAGTCTCAGCTTCTGCTCCACCATTTATTAGTACCACAGCTTTAAGTAAGTTCTAAGATACAACAGTCAAACAAGGGCACATTAAAGGCCTTGACAAAAGAACAATGTTCTTTAAGCTGTGGCTAGAAGCTAAATGACTAGTAAACACAAGCTGAGATCATGCAGTGATACAAGCACTAACCAGTCTCTCCCTAGTTCAAAACCAGATCTTTAAGAATGTTTTCCAAGGAAAATTCCTTGGAATTTTGGTTATATTTATACTCAGTTCCTACATAAACTTGGACCTGATATGCTTTGTGTTATTATCAAAGATCCCTCCACAAATTAACTTCTCAAGAACCGAGGAAAAAAATAGTATGAAAATCTAAGGTTCTCAAAAACAACATTAACTGCACTTTTTTAAAGTATCTGAAAAAATATAAGGCATAAATAAGAAAATTAAGTAACACTTGACATTAAAACAATTAGTTTGTGGCTCACTTGCATTATAGCTCCCAAACAATCATGGAAAACACTGCTCTTCAAATTTTGCCGGTAGAATTCTGATGGCCCTAAATGCTCTCCAATTCTGACAGCTTTTCCAGTTGCTTCTTCCTGAAGACATTCCCAGTTTACCCTCTTCTTACATAAACTAGAGTTCATGATGAGAGCAACAACTGACAGAAATGCCACATGGCAACTTGGGGTAGCAAAAGAATGTAAATCAAATATAAACTCCTGGGACGAACTGCCAGCAGAGACACACACGTAACTGGCCTTTGGCTGGAATCTTATCTCTGTATTTATGAACCGGAATGGAAAGTAATTTTACAGACAAAAATAAAGCTTATGCTTTTATGTCTCATCTGGAAGACCAGAAAATCATCTATTAAATCAAGAACTTCCATGATTGGTGCTATCACACACATCTGAAAGCCATTCTTACCTTTTAGAATCCTAGTTACTGAAGTCACAGAAGCACAAAACAGAAACTAGGGCTGCTGTTTGTCTTATTAGAAACTTTAAAGCACAGATGCAGTGGATTTAAATAGGTACTTCCTCTAAGGCAGTCCCAGGTACTCACAGCAGTTCCTGAATGCTCTTACATCCAAACACATACAATTTCAGTCTGAGATTTGCACCATTATAGCTTTTTGTTTTGTGAGACAAGACCTCACTATATAGTACACACTAGCCTTGAACTCACAAGGGCATCAGGAGCTCTTATCCACCAAGCTCCCTCCCTTCCCCCCACACACATAGAAAGAGCAGAATGTAAGATTTAACTGCTTCCCCAGTGCTATTTTCATTTCATGTCTGGAATGCTATCACGAAGACAAACAAGTATTTCTAAGAGCTCTGGCAAGCACACTCACCTGTATGGTGGAAGGCCTGTAAAACATCAGCACCTACTGTGTGTCTGTACCCTCACATTCTGTAGGAACCCCGTACAGCAGGTGTTACAGTGCCTAGTTGCTTAGGACGATTAAGGAGCACGCTGGGTTCATACTGTGTCTGAATCTCTAGCTAATGGTAACTGCATCACTGTGGAGTGGTAGATATATACTGGATGGAACCCCCAAAGGGGTATGAGGTCTACAGTATACCATTTTAGTGAAACAGGAAGGCTCATACACGTTTAACAAGTAAATGATCTAGTCACTTGTCTAGATTCACTATTATGGTATTTATTACGGGTTAGCCTAACTCAGTGATATAATAGTTAATCATTACTGGAAAACTACCTAAATAATGAAATTATAGACAGTGAGAAACCATAGCACTTAGCATTCACTAGGATCACTTCAGTACAAATTACATGTTTTTTGATTATCTTGTTTGTTTTTTGAGATGTTGGTCTCAATCCTCCTGCTACCTCCACCTCCCAGCACTGGATCATCCCCACATCCCATTCTCCATGTGCTGATGAGGATAAAGCCCAGGCAAGCACTCTACCAACTAAGTTGACCCCACTCCTACACTGTAAAACAGAACGATAAAGTTTATAGTGTGCCGCTGAATTTGACTTGCATTCAAAATAACAGGGAACTGAAAACATGAGGGAAGATACAGAGACTTAGGTTTAGGTTCTCTAACTCTCAGTTGACCTATCTGCAATAAAAGTATGCAGTGTCTAGGGTAGATACAGGTAGTGTCTATTAAGGGTCTGCCTGGTACCAAAGTCAGTGCATTACAAACAGCAGTATTATTAGTAGTGGTTCTCCAACTGTAAGAAAAATTATCAGTTAAGTATGGTCTGATTAAAAAAGACTTGGTACCAGGGTGGGGGTGGAGTTTGCCTAGCACAAAGAAAGTCCTGGGTCTGGACCCCAACACCACACATACATAGGATGTAGTGGTGGACACCTATAAGCCCTCGGGGGGTAGGGGCAGGAGAATCAGGAGGTCAAGATCATCTTTTGCTACATGGTTTGAGGCCAGTCAGAGATATATCAGATCTTGCCTAAGTCTGGGTACAGAAAAAGCTTGACCAAGACTGGGCATTTTTGGTGCTGTCAGTCTCCAGGCAATGGCTGCCAGCAACACACTGGTAGAAGAAAGTTGGGTTTCCTATTGTTGTGGTGCTGAAGGGTCTCTACAGGGCACCACAGAATGAACATCTCTGTAAGAGTGCTTTAGAAAGAAATTCACAGACTTTGGATAGTGGATTTGGGGGAGGACAGAGATTCACTCTCATTTGCCTGCTGCCAACAACAGGGGCAGTTCTACTGAGAGGCAGATAGGCAGGAGCAAGCTGCATTTGGTAAAGCATCTGCTGCTTTTCCCATTTGTAGGGAAGGACAATGTTTTTTATGTTTGGGGTGGCAGTGGCCCTCGGACATTAAAGTGGACTTGCTTTGTCTTATTTTCCCAGGGTCTGAGCACAATCATTTTTGATATAGCTAGTAAATAGGGGTGCTTCCCCCCAAAGATACTAAAAGGCCAGATACATGCTGAGTGCCTCCAAATTAACCATGTAAGTCACGTAAACTGTAAGTGGTGAAGAAAGTCTTTTACATATTTACATTGTTATATGTAATTAAGTTTGCTTTGCTTTCAAAAGAAAGGGAAGTACAAAAAAAGCCCTATATTTTAATTTATAGGTAAAAGTAATTTTATTGAGATTATTTTTCAAGTCACAAGCCCAAGTACACACAAATTGGTTGGTTCATTTTTTTTTTCCTGTGAGATGTAATGCTAAGCTCCATTAATGAATTCTTCTTTTTCATGACAACTGTAATACGTGGGCTCGATTTTTTGGTCAGGCTCTTTCCCAAGGGAGAAGACTCAAAATAAAATTAAAACGAGAAGCAATCTCCCTTGAGTATCTCTATGCCAATCACTCCAGCAAGTTTGGAAAGAAGCACACTGTAAAGCTATGGAAACTCATGCAGCAGGCGTGCTCCCTCCCACACAGTGAACGCTATCTTTATGAGTAATCACATGAATCCAACCCAATGGTCACCCAGGCGCTTTCCTGGTGAAATGCTTTCATAGTATACTATGATTATTCTCTGTTACCCTTATCCTAAAGTGGACACATGGCACTTTGAGGTTATGCTACTTCAGTAATCCTGAAAGAGGATGCAATTTAAACACTAGTTATGCCAAGTACTTTAGAGCAGTGTTATTGGCAAGTCAAACCCTTTCTCTCCCCCCTTATCTTCTGGAATGCCGTACGGCAGACAGTTCATGCCAATGACTGTCCCACAGCCACAGTCTGACTCAATCCCCAGGTTTTCCTACTGTGAAGGCACTGTACATTAAAGGGTTAATAGCCACATGTCTAAGTTAAGTATGTTCAGTGGGAAAAGAAGCAAGGCTTGGTATGCAAGTGTTCAGACAGAAGCGCTTACACTACTGTTACTCTGTCTTAGAGAAAAGGCTCACTGCCAGAGAACACTGGCTAGAGCGCAAATAACTGGAAATATTGATGGCACTAGTAAACAGAGCTTCAAAGCTTGTGTTCATCAAGACTATAGATTCAATGCAAATACCAGATGTTAATTAAATAGGCTGACTAAAAGTCTTTAAATATCAGTGAGAGAAAAAGGGGACACTTAAGTCAAATCAAAAGTTCAGGGCAATACCAATACACTGGAAAAAAAATTATTGAATAAGTCTGAAAAGGTTTAAATTTAATAATGACTCTAAAATATATAGTAACTTCTGTATTGATATTTCTATATTTTAGGATTATATGTATATGTATATACAGTATAGATATATACAGTATGAATTGTTATAAAATATTACCAGATTTAAATAAAATCAAGGCATTTTTAAATTCTTTTTTCCTTCAGACAGGGTGTCTCCATGTACTATTAACTGTCCTAGAACTTGCTATGTAGATCAGGCTGGCCTCAAACTCACAGGCATCTATCTGCCTCTTAGGTACTGGGATTAAAGGTGTGCAGCATCATGCCCAGCCTATCAAGATATTTTTATGTTTATATATTATAGAGAACTATAAAACATTCTCTTATTAGAAATTACGAAGAATTTCATAAATTCTTATAAAAATGAAATAATAAAACCTTCTATGATGAAAATGTATATTTCCTCAAAGTAAATTACACTGATATTTTACATGTATACATGAACCATTATGCAATAATTTTATTACATATGAATACTGTACTCACATAGAAAACAAAAGAACGAAATAACTCATACTTAGTCCTCATTCATTTTAGAAAACATAATAAAAATGTACGTCATGTGCATTTAATTTGAATTAACAGAAAGAAAACCCTTAATGGCTCAGCTACTTTTATATACCTGATTGATTAGAACTCTACTATAGAGTTCTTATATATTATAGAATTATCTGGGTTATTTACAAAGAAGCTATAATAAAGAGACAGGGGAATTTAGAAAAGCATTGAAAATCTTTAATAACCAGAAGTTTTCTTGAGTTTAGCCATCAGCTTAGTACATATTTTCAAAGGATATTCAATTAAAATATAATGCCAATTGGATACCTCAAATTAAAAGATGTTAACATTTTCCAGGTGGCCCCAGGAAAGCATCTTATTCGGGAGGTATTCTCTCATTAGTAAAGATATTAATACTAATTGTTCACTTTAGAGGACAATGATAACGATGCTTTATTAAGTTACAGAACAGAACATTTTCTTAAAGCAGAAGAAACACACAATGCACTGCTTAACAGCATGCGTTCTCATGCAGACCAAACTGAATTAGGAGCATTAGTGCTTTTCCATTCTCTTTACAGACTGACATTTTAGCAGCAATAAACTTCTCTACCACATTTCAGGTTAACTACTTTTGCAGAGAACATTATGGTTCATTCTTGATCTCTGCCTGTCCTAGTTCTCCAGACAGACAATTTGAATGTTAAGTCTTACCTGACCAGGTTCTGTCCCAGTAACAGTCAAGTCTTGGATGGATCTACGCCTTGGTTGCCCGTTGCCTTAAAAGAAACAAACAACAACAAAAAAGTAAAACTTCAACCTAGCCAAACAAGGGAGAAGGTGTCACTGCTGCAGAGGGAGTGCAATCTGCTGCTCCTGGGATCTATGCAACTCGCTGCAGGAAAAAGAGTGAGTCAATTTAATGTAAAAACCCACCAACCCAAAACTGAGAAAGAAAGAGACACAGAGAACTCTACTGCATTAATCAAAAGCTGCTGGCCCACAACAGAGTATGTCCTAGCACAGTGACACTCCTAGCGAAGCTCAACGCTCTTCTTCCATCTTCTGTCATGTGTTTAAATAGATGACTGCCTGGGGCTGGGGCTGATGACGGCATCTATTTCAAGGGCCTTACGTTACAGCTTCACAGCAAGACAGCTAGCAAGTTGTAGGACACATCTGACTTTAGCTGGCAGCAGTGCCTAAGAGGATGCTTAGGTTTAAATTATTGCACCAAGACACATTTAATCCCATTAGTGTCTGTCAGAATGCAGCAATTCATCATTAGTAACAGCTCAGTTTCCCCTTAGACAAACAATGTTCATTCTATGCTCAAAAATATATAGTTTGTTGAGATGGGTTATTATGAACAACTATATTAGCAACAGTTTTTAACTCAACAGAAAAAAAATTCTATAAGCAAGTCTTCAGCAGAACAGAATGACCTAAACAACAGCTTCACACAGCACCTTTCCTTGGGAGTAGGTTTGTTTTTGCAGGATCTTTTAACATGAGAGTTCAGCTGTTAAAAAGGAAACACTATGAGAAACAGCTGGTACAATATTCACAACTCCTTTGACCCTGAGAGTGGTACCATGGAATTCTGCAGCTAGCAGGCAGCACTCAGAACACACACCCTAGCAGTTGTATTTGGATGAGCAATAAATCATTTATATTTTTCACACTTCATGATCTCGGATATAAAAAATTGTATCTTAAACCAATTAGTCTCGTTTAATATCTTAATTCATGTGACCTTGTTACTGTTTTAAATATAAACTAAATGAACTTTAAATAGAATTAAGAATGTTTTATGAAATAATTCATGTAGTGAATATAAAACTCAAATTTATAGTCATTCTTGAAAGCATAGCTCATAACTTTCCCCATTTTACACTGTTTTAAAATTCTGTACATACTCTGAATTTAAATTTACTTCAAATTTCAATTTGTTCTGTAATGTCCCAAATTTTCATTACAAAGTAAAACAACAGACTGCATTTATTGAATCAGACAGTTTCATGAATACTTTAACCATTTCTGTTTCCCATAAACAAAAAGGATACTACTATGACTAATGAGCAATTTTAGGCACATTTCATTCAACACCCTCATTCTAAAATTAGCATAGATGGAAGAGACTATCAAAGTGTCTGGAACTCTCTTTTCAGATCAGCAACATCTGTGAATCTGACAAACAACCCAGCATGTGTCTACATGCCATGACATCGCCATCCCAGTTTCCCCAAATATGAGTTTAAGTCTAGCTGGGAACAGAGAGAAAGGAGAAGGAAAACTGCAAGGAAATAAGATAAAGAAGAGCTGACAGTTAACAAATGCCATAAAATGGGAGTTTCCATGCTGTAGCATGAGTGGAAGCAAGCAGTATTAGGCAATACATTTTAACGAGCACGACCACGTCAGAAACCACCTGGCAAACAGCTCAGACAAAAGCAAAAGAGGACCACAATCAACAAATACTTGTTGCTCCAATATTAAGTTTAAAAGCCATAATTTAGAAACGTGAATATGAAATAACTCAAGCTCATAGTGTTGCAGATGAAAATTATTGGGTGTGTCCTTAGAAAATTTGAATTCTCAATTTTTTGCACTGAACACTAATTTAGAAATGTACTCATTTTACACTTCAAATATGTCTTACTTGTGTGTATGAGTGTATGTATTTGTGTATTCCTGCTACAGCACGGGTGTGGAGGTCAGAGGACAACTTGTGAAAGGTAGTCCTCTTCCCCCACCCTGTCAGTCTTAGGGATCAAACTCACACAGACAGGTATCTGTCAGGCATGGCAGCAAGTCCCCGTCCGTACCTGCTGGGCCATCTCAGTGGCCTTCATTTTTCATCTTTTAAAGTGATTTAATATGTGCACACCTGCATTACATGTGCTCTAGTAAATAAAAAGGCAGAAAACCCTAAGGCAGCATGGTATAAGCAGTAACCAGCAGTCTGAACATTGCCACTGTAAAAAATCCTCAATTTCTGCTGGGCTTGGTGGTGCATGCCTTTAATCCCAGCACTTGGGAGGCAGAGGCAGGTGCATATCTGTGAGTTCATGTCCTGCCTGGTCTACATAGGGAGTTTCAGGACAGCCAGGGCTCTGTAGAGAGACCCTGTCTCAACTGCTGAACATCTATGATTTGTAAAAGAAAAACAACAATTTTAAGAATATTTTTATAAAGATCTCACTGTCAACTCATGCTATGCACCCTCCTCCAGACACCAGAAAGCTGCTGTCCAGGCTCAGTTCTCCTTCAAGGCTGTCATAGACACAACCCGACTCCTTAAAAGGCTGCTCTTTTAACTACAGGTAAGTTCCTAAGCAAGTATTCAAGCCATTTCGGAACTCGTTCAGAGATTATTACCTGAAGTCTCACACAGTCCACCCCTTCACTTTCTTATGGTCTTCATCAGTCCATAGCTTTCACTACTAATATACTAGAATTTCAAAGCTCATGTGGACTCCTGTAGACTCTTCACTTGAAAGCAAACTATTATCCCAGAGACCTCTCTTGTCTAACTTATTGGAAAATGTGAGATTTTTAAGTTCTAAATAATAAAAACTGCTCACGCATAAAATAAGATTGAAACATTGCGTAACATTATATACGTAAATATTCAATTACTCTTAGTGGTAAACTGATGGCACAATTTAAAACTATGTGCTTGTTAGGTTGCCACAAATCTGTCTAATTTCTACAAGTTATGCTCTTTTCCTTAGAAGGACACCAGATAGGTTTTCAAAGCAATTACTAGAGACTGATGATTTCTGCTTTGGAATTAGCTTTGTTAGATTAGAATTTGAAGCTCAACCCATTTTCTTTTTTCTTAAAAAAAAAAAAAAAATTAAATCTTATTTCTTTTAGACATGGCTTCACTTTGCAACCCCCATGTCTGGCTTTGAACTCAAGAGAGATCCACAAGCTTCTGTCACCTGAGTGCTGAGACTAAGGACAGGTGCAACTATACCTCAATATCAGTTCAGTTTCTAGATTATAAAATGTAACCCTGGTAATTTAAAATAAGATGGAGAGAACCCGAGTACTTAATATATTGCTAGATTAACTCTCTTTAATTAGTCACAAATACAAAACTCTATTGGAAGGGGACAGGAGTATCTTATCAAGCCCCCCTCCCCTTTACTCATCAAAGGCTTACAATTGTTAATGAGATGATCTGTGCCAGGTAGGGAGGGCCTTTAATTGTAGAAAAACTGAAATCCTCTTATTATACTGTTTTTTTCACATGGGAGATGCTTAATAATTTATATAATTCTACTTGAAGAAATAATTAGAAACATTAGCAACTACTAATTCTTGAATCCAATACACCATGAGAAAAGTTTTATTCTCATGCTAGTGAAGAAAGCAAAACAATGTCTTGGTGTCTCAAGACTGCCCCTGCCTTCAGGGTGTGACATACGTTCTACAGTTCTACAAAGCCCTCCCACCTGCTACTATGTCAGTGCCCACACACAGGAGAAGGAGGGCAAGGGGCCCCATGCTGTCCCATGTCTGCCCTTCCCACCCTTCTCCTGTCACACTTTTGCTATGACAGTAAATATACAACATAGACAATGTCTTATAAGACTATATTTTTTTTTTTTGGCATTTAATAGGCCTTAAATACAGCTAACAGACCTACATCTAATACATTTAAGGTTTGTTTCCAACTTTAAAAATGACACTATAAACAGTAACATCTGATAAACTCAGGGTGTCTAAGGAGTTAGGCAAAATATTTTGTCAGTTAGGAATGGCTTAAAATAGTATTACATAAAGAAAAATACCTAAGATGGAATAACATTTTTGGTGAAAGTGTTCTATCCTTCTGCATAACAGGCCACATTATCACAGACTTAGAAGCCACAAAGATATAGTAAAGGTATACTGCTCCTGCCCTCAAATGGCAGCATTTTAAAGTACTGTATATCTACAATGGATCTAAGGAGAGTCAAGTGGCTTCATGGAATCAAGCACTATAAACAAATATTCTGTCCACTACTTTAATAAAGACAGTAATATATCTTGAACTTTCTTTTGCCCTCAAGGTTTTACTTAAAGCAATCTACTAATACCTCACTCATTTCTATTTCTTAAAAGAATCTATTACAAGTTACTGGCAGCCAACAGTGGTGGCACATGACTTTAATCCCAGCACTCAGGATGTAACGGCAGGTGAATTTCTGAGTCGTGGATGATGCAAATAATATATAATGTTTTTGAAAAGCAAAGATTAAGTAGGGGAAGACTGGGATTTCTCAGTTTGTCTGGCCCTGTGCCAGGCAATGGCATTCTACTACTTCATCATGATGAAGTCATGCATGTCAAACCACAGTAGGAAGGGGATTCCTTTGGAAGGAGGGATTCGGCAGGAGGGATATGACAGGGGATGGAGTAAACATGAACACGATTCACTATCTACATGTATAGAAATGGCAATGAAAAGAGAAACGTTTATATCGAGTTTGTGTGTGAGCTCGAAGCAAAGCTGTCAACTAGTCCAATGGACTCAATACACTGCACTAATGCAAAGCGAAGGGTTACTGAGACTATTATCTGTAACAGATAAAACCACCATGTACAAGATAGTTAGAACTGGCTTGCGGTGCTGGTAAATGGGAGTTTAGATATAAGAAGAAATATCTAGACCAAACATTTGTGAGAAATCCATTTGATGGAAAAGAAATTCTGTTAGTGCTAACAAATTTGGGGAAATAAGTGCCATTTATAAAATGCTTACAGAAAATGAGATATTCCCAAAGGGTAGGCTCTATTACTAAATTCAATTTTAAAATATAACTTAGAGATACACTAATGTTTGGCTTTTAAGCCTATCAGTTTCAATTCTAGATCTTGTATTCTTCTTATTAAAGGCAAATTTGATTAGTGTTTGGAAATCTGGGAAGACCTAACAAGAATATTTAAAACAATTTACTGCTGACTAATAATACTTTCACTCAAACAGCACTGCTGCCCTAGCAAATAACAGCAGGATTACGGTATGCGTATTTCAAAAGGACCCAGGGTCCTAATCTTCCTAGGTGAAGCACCCCACAATGGAAGCACTAAGGAGGCGTGGAATGTTCTATCTTCTGTGACTTCAACAAAAGAGCAAAAAACATCATGTGATCTCAGAGTCAGAGAACCCTGCCTGGGAAGAATCACCCATCATCAGATTTTAATCCTTCATCTATGATACGGCTGAACTTTCAATCTAGGGACAAGGGTGAGAAGAAAGTCCATTAAGATGACTACGCTAGCAAAAAAAAAAAAAAGGCATCTTCCCAGGATTTCCCAGCGTCAGCACTACTAACTTTTCATATTAGCTCTACAGCGGGCTGCCCAGGGCTATTATAGGTTGTTAGGTGTAACTGACCTAGCTCTTGCCCCTCTAAATTATTACTGTTTCTTCTTTCTTGTCTGCCTTTTAGAATTATAAATCTAATTTAAGATTAAATTACTATTTGTCTAAATTTTTCTGATTCTGTAATGTATTCAAGGTCTACGTAATTTTTTTGACAGTATATTATTCCTCTATGTTATACCTATCAGTAATGAAATAAAATAATTGCAAATACTTTGCTAATTTCTAAAAAAATTATTCATTTCAATAAATAAAAACTAGTGCATGAGAAATGAGTTAATATTTGAACAGTAGTGACAATGTTATAAAGTAGAATATCACTTTAATAATTAACAAAAACATTCAACTACAGCTTAAATGCAATGTTAAATAAGTATCATCATGGGAAAAAGTATAGAATGCCAAAGAATTCATCCAAATCACACATGTGAGAAATTTGTTCTCCATCAAAATGTTGGAGTCAAGCAACAAAAGGAAAAATCTTTAGTTTTTTAACATAGGTATAAATGATCATTAAAAAAAAATCTACCTTTATTTTATTTGTCTTATCTGCCTGTGTGTATACATGTACGTGTGAGGTGCATGTGGAAAACAGAGAAGAGTTTTTGTGAGTCTGTTCTTTCTCCAATATAAGGGCCCTAGGGATTAACCTAAGGTCATCAGGCTGAGGGAAGTGCCTTTACGAGCCGAGGCATCTCACTGGCCCACATGATCATTTAAATATATATAGGGTTCTTATGTATCTAAGTTTTTATTAAAAATGGTGGGTTTTATTCATCTATGAATTTATCTCCATAAGATATAAAAGCATTTACCAATTGATACACTGATGTGTGAATCGGGTATAAAACATAGCTTGTAGACCTTCCTCTTAATAAACTGGCAGCAGAGCTAACTAGCTCTCTGAGTAGCTTGGGTTCCAGCAAGGTACACTAAAATACAACAAGCCTCGCCTGGCTTCATCTTTCTGCTCTCCAGTTAGGAGAACACTGTGCAGCAGCAGCTCGCCCACGGACTCCTCAGAGAGACAGGCTGGACAGGGAGGAAGAGGCCAGGGCAACAGAAGCTTCAAACAGTTGTATCCTCTACTAAAACAGACATAGGTGTAGCTTCTCTCTCACAGAAGAATGTCTCAACAGAAGAACAGGTAAATGTGCGGGTGGTGGTCTCCTTTCTGTTGGTTTCCTTTCACCTGACTCTTATCTGGAGATGTGAAGTTACGTTTGCAAATGGTTTCAGTGTGTTAATATACAGTTTTCTACACATCTCCCTGGGTACTGCATGAGAGGTCTCTATGTTCATATCCTATGAAAATTGGAGCAAGAAGCATTTAAAAGTACCAGGGTCATTAATCCAGTTCCACAGCTGTTACACCAACACAGGTGGTCTATGATACCTGATATGACGATCTCAGGGACATCCAGAATGTTGCCAAATGAAGCGGTTTTACGGTGGCCCCGTTTAGGCTTGGAATAGGCTGAAAAAACACACATGTACAGTATACATGCAAACAACCACACACAGTAACACAGGAAATGACTGCACAACAGAACAGTTCTGAAACAGTCGT
The DNA here is from genome assembly GCA_028551405.1 of Uromys caudimaculatus. Classification (NCBI taxonomy): domain Eukaryota; kingdom Metazoa; phylum Chordata; class Mammalia; order Rodentia; family Muridae; genus Uromys; species Uromys caudimaculatus. The sequence continues at coordinate 590,203 of CM052702.1, forward strand.
GTGAATTACATCTCATGCAGAATGGCATGCAGAACTATCTAACTCTTGATCCATGCTTAGGGAGGCGACGTTAAAGAGCAAAAACAGTTTCAGAAGTTCTCAACACTGGTTTTAATTAGCAGGGAAATAAAACCAACAACAAATAAAGATAGACAAAGCTGCAGGACAATGAAGAAGTTAAATTTCTAATGTGTTCTTAGAAATATTCTACCTAAATAAAGTCAATGGTATGAGGTGAAGCGAGGGAGGGAGGGCATGACGGGAGGTGCAGGAGTTAGTAAGATAAGCTGCCATGTTTGTGCTTGTGACACAAACAGCAGGAAGATTCTAAGTTAGGTGCTTCTTGGAATATTCTATAAATTAAATTCCGTGATTATCAACCGTTATCAAATCAAAGCATAAAACATATTTCCCTAAGTATGTCTACAGTGTTTCTAATAAACTGAATATTTATTAAAGTTTTAAAAGTTTAGAGTATATAACTGTTAAACATGAAGGCTATCAAAAGCTGGAGTATGAACCTTTCAAAGTAAGACAATTCATTAAAAAATTCAAATTATTTAAAATTCAAAGGATGTATTGTCCTACATTTAGGTAGAGAGGACAAAGTAATTTATTTATGTATGATTATCCTTGAACTGGAAAAATGTCATTTCTATAATATACAATTACAAATCTGTATCTGATTAGAAAAACAGGCTTAACAAAATCATAAACTATTAGGATAATATTACTTTCACTTTTGGGGCAGAATCAATATTCTATGTCTATTCTGAATGATACCTGTGAATTGAAATGGATCCCCAACAATGTTGGGGGTATATCTCTGTCTACAAAGACATTTGTGCTTCATGGAGACCAGAAGACCAGTCAACGGCCACTGACCTCTACTAAGCCTAACATTTTCTGAGAATTTACCTGAGGTAGAGATTTCTAGTCTTTTCCTTAGCATGGACTCTGACTTTAGTCATGCAGCAATGTCAGCTATGGCTCAGACCCCTGTGGCTAAAGGATGAATGTGGAAGCTGCAGAAATATTTTCAAAAGCTTCCACCTTCTGCTCTCTCTTTTTTTCTGCTACCTGAGCTGTGGAAGTGATGGCTGGAGCTGTCACAGCCATTTTGGTAACCTTGAGGGCAGAAGTTAAACAATGGAGATTGTGACACAGAGACACAAAACCAGCTGCCTAAAGACCATAAGGTCTATGTAGACTTGTCTATGTGGGATCAATAACTCATGTGTTTAGACACTGTTATCTTCAGATATTCCTTCCTATCTAAAGGCTTTTAGTGCAGGTTGATAAAATCAGTGAATGTGATTAGTTTAGACAAATACAGTACAGTTCATCTGGATGCCACTTTCTACAAAGAGAACACACATAATCAGAATATTTTACTTAGAAAACAACTAAGTTTACATTTTTTAAAAAGTCTGTATATATAATTAAAAGATATGCAGATAGATCAAAAATATTCCCAGAAGAGAAGAATTTATTCGTTGTTATTTTTTTACACTTTCACATGCTCCAACACAATGTTCATTTTTACAATTCACTCTTGTCTAACCTTGGAAAATCAGAAATAACAAACTAAGACCTAAATTAAATTGGCACCACTAAAACGTAACCCAGTTTAGAAAAGGTGCTGGTTCACCAGGTGACAAAACGTCATTCTTCTGTATTCTGGCCACTTTGTCTATTGTACATTTTAAGAGCTGACAAAATGAAATTTAAACACTATCAAAACCAATGTCTGATGAAACTACTACTATCTTATCATCAAATAAGCAAGCACCTAGCTCGGCTATTCTTGTCACTGGCAGGAGAGAGCAAAGACAACACAGCTTCTGGAGCACAATTTTCTGCTAATGATTTTTTTATGTTTCTTGGGCTCAGCATAAAAAAGTGGAATTATTCAGTCATTGAAAATATTCTGGTATTGGCGGAATTTCAATTTCTCAGAGCTAGTCTATGTTTGAGGAGAAATATATCTGATATATTTATTATATTTGATAAAATCTATAACTAGAGTTTATAATCCAAATAAATTTTAAGTCATACTTGTCTTATTTAAAATTTGAACCAAATAAACAAATTTATTGCTGGAAGCTTAGAAAACACTGTAAACCCACCATCTGTTTAAGACAGCAGATATAACACACAGCCCCCGATAGCCCTATTGAAGACAACCACGAGTACCACATAAAACCATAGGCTTGCAGCCCCTTTACCTGCAGTCGCCACGATCCTCGCTTCTATTTCAGACATGTCAGCACTCATCCTCTTGCCCTCAGACATCGGGGGCAAGCTCTCCACACTGCTCCCACGAGAAGCTCCCAAGCTCAGGCGTCCAGAGTCACTCTGTTAGGATTATAAGTTAATCTCAATTATTGAGGTTCTTTTCATGTAGAGATCTTGGACAGCCCAGGACAAAGATGGCAGTGGCTTTTTATGACGATGGTACTGTCCTGAAAGAGGGAACGTTACAATGGAGGGAGCTGACAAAGGACAGCAGGCTCAGATGTATGCCGTTCAAAGCAATCAATTCAAACCAACAACAGTCATAAAAAAACCAACCTGAACAGGATGAAATGACAGACTTGTGAGAACTCCTTAACTGGTCCACAGAACCAAAATGTATTTCACAGTTTGTAGGACCCTTAGCTATGGGTGGATGAATCACAGGGAGGAAGGGGTAGGGTTGACAACAGCAACAACCAGAAGAAAGGAAAACAACTTGTTTGGTAAGAAATGACAGTAAAATCTCATCTCTTACCATAAGCTTATTTGTCTGGCACAGAAAGAAAACTCAAGATTGTTACATATCAGAAGATGGCAAATAATCTATACAATTAGTATAATGTTGTGACTGACTACTAATAAAGAAACCATGCAATTTTACTTTTAATAACAAACCTGTTGCTTTGCCTGGTTTTTCAACAGTTTTGACTCCAAGCGTTTAATAGTGTCGTTTGTGGCAGGAACTTGTTCCATATTTGTGTCACTTTTATTACTGGTATTTGTAGAAGCAATGTCCATGAATGAGCCTAGAAAAGCAAACACTTTTATGGCTACAGGTCGAGAATAATATGAATGCCTTATTCAATAACTGACAAGACATAAATAAAAATAAGACTTCCACACCAGTGAAAACACTCTGAACAAACCCATTTTAAATCAAAGTTACAGACAGCACAATAAAGAATCAACCAGTCTTCTATAAAGCCGTGAATAACAAGAACCTAAGGGTTTAACCCTCAAGTAGAACTGAAGGTTGTGAGCTGGGATGGCAAGACTGGATGATGAGTGAGTTTGAAGGAAGAACCCGGAACTCAGTTTGGAAGCATGTGTGAGTCCCTACCAGACATCAGGTTCTGGACATCTGAGGATGGAATTCAAGTATAAGATAAAAAAAATTCTCTTTCTTTTCCAGTCCCAGGCACTCAGGAGGTAAGGGTTACTGTACAGACATAGCCAAGTCCAATAACCACACCATACACAAGAAACCCAGTTACAAAGATACAAATCTCTTAAGGAGTTGACCACAAGTTCCTGAGGAACATGGACTTTGCCAAGAAGCACAACAAGAAAGACTTGAGGAAGATACAAACACTGCAAATGCAATGAGTGCACGAGCAGAGGCCATCAAGGCCCTTGTGAAGTCTAAGGTGGTTAAGTCCACTATGCTAAAGGGTCCAATCCACAACCTTAGCTATCTTGCTTTTATTGCTCACCCCAAGCTTGGGAACTGGATTTGAAGCTACATGGCCAAGGGTCTTAGGCTCTGCCAATCAAAGCCCAAGGTTCAAATCAAGGCAGAGGCCGCAGCTCCAGCTAAGGCCCAGGCTCGTGCTCCAGCTCAGGCTCCCAAAGATGCCCAGGCCCCTCTGAAGGCCCCATAGAAAAGGTTCCTGCCAGTGTGAAGTCAGACTGCTGTGACACACCTGCCTACACACTATTTGCAGATGACCAGTGTCCTATGTTGTTTTTACAAGCAAACTTGAGGCCAGATCTGTTTAAAAAGATAGGGAGATGAAAACAAACAGCCTTGGTATTTCAAGAGGTAACCAAGGATGTGGAGATTAACGGCTATGGAGATTAATGAGCATTCTAGCACTTACAGCTGAGGGACAACCAGCAAAACCAAAGACAAGAACAAGCTAGGGATGGTCTCCAAGACATACCAGCTTCTTGCATAAGTTTCTTTAGAAACAAACAAACAAACAAACAAAAAGCAGAATAGAGCTAGAAAAGAAATCCAATGTTCACAACAATCTGTAATAGTTTGAGCCAGCAGTATCACAGAGAAACAGTTGAGTGTGGTGGTGGCATGTATCTTTAGTCAGAGAACGCATGAGGTTTTTGAGGCAGGACTATGAATTTGAAGCTAGCCTGAATTCCAGTGAATTCTGGGCTAGCCTGGATACAAAGATGAAATTAAGAAACAATTTAAGAATAGCATTCACAACAATATAATATTCAGTCCTTTAGACTTAACTAAGCAGTAACACCAGCCACAGAAGCTTAGCCTCAGGACCTTCATAGAGAACGAGGCACCTGGAAACTTAAACTGCAGTGAGTCCTGAGAAATGAGGATCTAAAATGTAAACACAGACATCACTCCTTTCTTCATGACAAACTCCAGGGGATGGAGGGAAATCCCGAGGCTGCTCTGATGTCGTCTGCTTACCTGTGCTGGTGGCTGAGTTGCTCTGTCCTTCATCAGAGTACTGACAGGGATACTGTAAGGGCTCATCCGCTCCTGGGAAGTACTGTAGTAAAAGCAAGTCACAATTTAAACTGCCTTTAGTACAGAGTAGAGCCTGTTACATGACATAAGTTCAAGAGCACGCCTGTATCACTCTGTAGTTTAAGGTGCGCCTCAGGTGGACATAGCTCAGTTTTCCCTCAGGCATGTACTGAATGTGGAGTGACTTCTGTTTTCTGATCAAAGATCAGAAATGATATGTGCTCCGTTTGGAAAACTTAGCTGTAGACAATGCCATGTGCCCACACATGCACTGAGATGACAGGAAAGAGAAACTCTCTAGGGGAATAGCAGGGTCACAGTTCATAGTGCACCAGACTTGGAAGAGTGACACATATTGTCAAATTATTGCAAAGACTATCAGTCTGACAACTGGGAATGAACACTTCTGAATCACCTTGAGAACTGAGATTTTAAACATTAAGAACATCTTATGGAAGTCCTCTTATGAACTGGAGACATAATGCTAAAATATTTACTGAACAATGAAAGTAAATTTAGAGGAAGATGTTTTTTCAAATTAGACAAAACCTGAGTACCAGTTACAGTTCTACTTCTACAGCCTAAAGTTTAGGCATATGAACTTAAGTCAAAGCTACCACTTATAGCTATTGTTGGAAAAAAAATTTAATAAAAGAAAAAAAAATCTAAAATATTTGAAATAACTCTAAAGTGTTTAGGTTGGTAGAGTAGGGAACTTGATTATCTTTCTAAAAGGGTTTTTTCCTAAATTAGGATTCTATGAGGCCTAGAAAAAAAAGTGTAGTTTTTATTGGCATCTGAAAACATGCAACATAAAGCCCAAACAGTAAAAATTAACATTACTCAAATACGTGTCTCTTAAGATACATCCCCAGCACACTGTAGCAATGGCTGCATTTTGATGAAAATCTGACAAACTGAGTTTAGTTCAGCATCTTATCAGTCACATGCATTGGTAGACACTGAAAAGCTTTAGATTCCCTCTGCCAGCATCTCTCGTAGACTCTGGTCCCTGGAACAAACTATTTACCTGTTAACGCTAGCATAGGACAGCAAGCCCAGAAACCTAGTCAGTCTAACTACCTTGCCATTACAGAGAGCTAGATAGTTCTCTACAGTAATGTTTTCTCCTCTAATTATATGAGTATTAAATGCCTATTCTAACTTGAATAACACAGAAAAGTAGAAAACAGTTACCATTCCTTCATTTTAAATGCCCATTAAAAGGTGTCATATATTAAAGTCCCCCTAACCCAAAGCCCCTCAAAAGAAGGATTATACCCGCATCAAGTGAGTCATTATTTTCACAATTTCTTCCATTGAAGGGCGCTGAGAAGGGTCCTTAGACCAACAGCGGGTCATCAAGCTCTCAATGGGCTTAGGTAAATTTTTGATCAGTGGTGGTCGAGTGCCTATAATTGAAAATTAGAGAAAGAAAAGAATTATCTACCCAAAGGGCAGTGCAAGATTTTTAAAGTTTATTTCTAACAATATCTGAATTTGCATTTTTATCTTTTAGTTTACCATTTGTTTGTACGTATGTATGTACCTACCTATCTATCTTTGTTGTATCTATCTCTTTTTTCCAAAAAGGGCAAACTACAGGAAAACTTACACTGATGTCTGTAGCACCTGGTGATAGTAACGGTGAGAACTAAGACTGGTTCACTGGGACTAGGTGCACACCTTTAATCCCAGCACTTGTGAGGCAGAGGCTGGTGAACCCACAGGTCTTGTTCGGCCAGGACTGACAGTGAGACTGTCTCAAAAGCCAAACCAAACTGTCTCAAACATTCTTTCAACAAGCAGCAAAGGCTAAATGCATTAATTAGGAAAAATGAGTAGCTGACTTGAGGAAAGATTAATTTTTAGACTATAGAATTTTCAAATGTGTTTGAAAAAGAATCTTCCATTTACAGAAAGTGGCCAACCAGTGTAATACTCACTGACTCCCCTCAGCTGTGGTGTCACACTCACTGACTTCCCTCAGCTGTGGTGTCACACTCACTGACTTCCCCTCAGCTGTGGTGTCACACTCACTGACTTCCCCTGAGCTGTGGTGTCACACTCACTGACTTCCCTCAGTTGTGGTGTCACACTCAGACTCACCTCAGTTGTGGTGTCACACTCACTGACTTTCTTCAGCTATGGTGTCACACTCTTTTTCGTCCCTCAGTTATGTTGTTGCGCTCACTGACTTCCCTCTGCTGGGTGTTACACTCACCAGTTGCAGTTACCACTTTCCAGGCTGATAACTGTCAACTGTCTTAGAGTTTTTAAAGCCTGTGATAGTATTCTTAATAAGCCTCCCCTAATCCAGAGTGGTTTCAGATACATTATGATCTTTGTGGTTTATTCAATCAACAAGTTAGTTCTTTCACTCTGTGCTTTATTGACAATCCTTTACTGAAAACTGATAGAGGAAGCACATTGTCTAGGTCAAGGCTCCTATAGCTTCTACATAAACACTACAGGGTATAACATTAAAGTTGGTAGAGGAAACTGACAAAATAGCTAAGATTACTTTGATGACGGTTTGGCTTGGCCAGTTTACAAATGCTCTGAAGAGTTAGACAGTGTTTGTTCTTTGATCACCTGAGGACCAGTGTACAAACATGTACTCATCGGAGTGATTAGAGGCATGTGAAGTAACAGTGGTGCTGCAGTTCCTTCAGTGAGACTTTCACAGAGAAACTGTGAAGTGTCTATTAGTGAAGAAGATGTCCTAACACATTTATGAACAGAAGCATCACTGGAGGTATGTGACCAGAGACATAAGATCTGAGCCCATGAAGTAACTACGATGAAAAGTAAGAGCACTTACTTGAGTCAGAAGGACCTGGATTTGGGTCCCAGCTCCATCACTGCCTCCTTGTGATATTAGTATATGTAAGTATGGTTGAGAATACATAAATACCACACTGTGAAGCACTGTATGCTATGCCTTTTGGAGCTTACATAACAACTCTTACCAGCAGCTTTGCTTTCCCTCCTTGATGAGAGATTTGTTTCCTAGGAGAAAAGCTTCCCGACTATAAACAGTTGGGAATCACTATGAGCGATTTTCTTTCTCTATCCCTGAGAGAGACTGAGGCACCGACCAAGCACTGATGCTCTTCCCCTCATCAGTACAGCTGGCAGTCTTGGCCCTGTGTGGAGGAGTCTAAATTCTCTCGAGAACCAGAGACAAAGGTATGGAGAGTGGTAAAGGAAGGTGGTCTGGTAACAAATAACTCTATATTTCAATGTCAGATACACATGGTTTCTGAGGAATAGGATGGGAATAGTTTTCCAAAGATGAAATATACAAAATATAATAAAGAAAAATTTCTTTGACAAACCATTATGAACAGCCCACATGATTCTGAAAGCTGGGCCACCGATCTCATCAAAGGGTTTCCGGCGTGTTATCACTTCCCAAAGGATAATACCCCAGCTGAAGACATCACACTTTTCACTGTAATTGCTACCTACAAAAAAGGCAGGGTAATCTTGAGACCTGTTCCACAGGAATCACAGAATAACCAGTTTTATAAATTTTAAAAGAATGAGAATTTTGTACAAGAGACTCACATACACACAGAGATAAGCAATTACTTTCTTAAATATTTCAACAAAAACTTTTACTAAATTAAGTAAATATAAACAATATATTCAAAATCTATGTGAGAAAGCCAGTTATTGTCTACTTTTTCAACACGATGCACTGGCCTTTCTGCTTCTGTTTATAGACTGATCCCTTTCGTTGGCACACTTTCAAACACCCACATATTTCTTTCTATAATTTTTCAACTTGTTTTTTAGAAGAAGGCTTATTTTATTTTTGTGTATGAATGATTTTTTTTCCTATACGTATGTCTTTGTACCACGTGTAGCAATGCCCATGGAGGTCAGAAGAAGTCACTGGGCACCAGAGACCTTTATTAGCCTCCAGGTGAGTGTTGGGGATTGAACCTGGATCCTCTGCAAGAGCAGCAAGTGTTCTTTACCTCTGAGCCACTGCTCCTGCCGTTCAATTTCTTTTAAGAGTGCTCATTTGGGGATGGAACTCAGGGACTTTTTCGTACAAAGCATATGTTCTATGACTGAACTATATCCTCAACTCCTGTAATCTATTACTTTAATAGGTTTCCTACTCTGTGGCAGACAGCATTCTTTGCTATCAGAGTACGGTACAGCACTGTTTTAATTTAGTGGCTTAATATATAGTTAAAATTCTTAATTTAAAAACTACAAAGAAAACTTAAGTGATTAAAATTATGAGAAACAAATGAAAACTAAGCAGATTATGAACAAAACTGTACTAGTAAGATGAAGAACACACCAACATAATATATATGTATGTATGTATACACACACACATACACACACACCCAAAACTGCTACCACCAAAAAAATTCACACCTTAGTTATTATAATGATAGATTCCTAAGCAAAACAGTGCATAATAATATAGAACTGCCATAGCATAGTTATCTAATTTAGGCTACAGCTACTGCCTGATGATACCTTTCAGAAGTTTAGAAATTTACATAACCTAATAGTCTGGGTTTTGTTACTCTCAAAATAGAAATGATTGATTATTCTTTATAACAAACAAACCCCTTTGACTTATTTACTACAGCAATATCGCACCACTGTAATGCACATAAAGTGACATTAAATACGTGAGCAAATTATTTGAGGAGACACCTGCATTATCCAGATGAAAGAGAAGACATTATTTAATTTTATGTAAAATAGCTTTAGTCTAACATTTTGTTTTTGTATTTTTGGAGATAGGGTCTCTCTGCATAGCCCTGGCTGTCCTAGAACTTATTATGATGTAGATGAGGTTGGCCTGGAACTCTGCCTGTCTTCAGTCCAACATTTTGTGATTAAGACTTCAGGGAACAATAGTCTTAAAGTCAAGTGACAAGCTGCATAGCAGCATTTCCTGCTTTCTCTGGGATGGCTAAACATAAAACAATAAAAATGTTTAAAATTCACCAACAACCGGACTGATTAAGAGCACTGACTGCTCTTCCAGAGTTCCTGAGTTCAATTCTCAGCAACCACATGGTGGTTCACAACCATCCTTAATGGGATCCAATGCCATCTTCTGGTGTATCTGAAGACAGCTACAGTGTATTCACATAAAATCAAATCAAATCAAATCAAAATCAAATCAAATAAAATAAATAAAATAAAATAAAACAAAATAAAAGAAAGGCTCTATTCTTGAATGCATTTTGAGTATTATGGCATTCATACAAATGGACATTCACACAAACCCCATTTCTTTAGCTCAATGTCTCTTACTTAAAAAAGAATTTGACATTTTCATATAGAAACTTAAATATACAGACTAATCTTATAAATTCTGAGTGAGCTATGGATCCTATTACAGATGGTTGTGAGCCACCACGTAGTAAAAGAAAGTAACTATTAGCTTGCCCTTTATTGGTAGACCTCAGTACCTTATCTGTACCCAGTGGCGTGGTCTTTTTAAGGCATGCTGATTAAGCCTTAGCACTCTTTTTAACTGATAGAAAATTAGAGTGAAGGCACAGCTCTCTCCTAATTTTGGGCGTATACTAAAAAGCCTCCATGATCTCTGAACCACTGCTCCTAGGGAAAATACAGGGCTAGGTTCCTATGTGCTATTGTTCATGAACATTTGTCAGCTAATCAGTGTCTTCACCTGTTCTCTGTGTGGGTTTAAGGACTCTTCACCTAACCCTTCATTGGTTAATGAGTTCCCACTCATGGTAGTCTGAAGCATGCTGAAAGAATACCCTCTAACACGTGTTTTCACGCTTCTCACGTGGTGAAAGCCTTCTTGTACTTAGGCAGACAGCTGCTCTACTTAAGCAGCAAACCCAGCATGACCACCCATAGAAAGCGACAGCATGGCTCTGAATAAGTTGTTTACCTTACCAGGGAAACAACCTTGGAGAGTGCTGGGTACGACTCAGAATGTGTACTGTTGTACATGAGTTCCTTGTTTTTGAAGGGTTCTGAAAGCATCTCAACCAAAAGGTGATCAGGAAGACAGTTTCTCAATTATGCAACCTGTGAATAGTGAGGATTGGCTATACATATGTGTGAATCTGCACAGAAGATGCCAATTTAAATTCTGCCATAAAATTTGGGACCTTAGGCTAAACTCACTGAAGACCCTTTTATTACTCTTCAGCAGTGACACCATACCTAGTGCTCTTAGCGCATCCTGGAGTTACAAGCACTAAGGTACATTACCAACCATCCCACGCTTCTGTGACTGTACCTTCAAACACTTCGGGCGCCATCCATGCAGCACTTCCTTTATTATTGGTCATGTGTGTCTGGATGTCACAAGCTGTACCAAAATCGCAGATTTTTAGAACTGTCCCTCCTGCAACCAGCAGCAAGCTATTATAAAAAATTAAAAATTCACAGAGTCAGTGTTTGATTTTACAAGAAAACAAAAAATAATTATGGAACTGGAAAAAGCTAAGTTAAACAAACACTATTACTAAACTTTTATTATTAAACTTGTCACTATAATAGACTAACATCTAGAAGAATATCAGCAAAAATTAAAAGGCCATAACCTAGAGAACTCGGGGAGAACATCATATTTTGATGCTTCATCTCTAGTTTCATGAAGTATAGCTCCTGACCAAACACCCCTTTGGTTGGGCTCTGTGGTTTCTGCAGTGTAGCACTATGCTGTCCTGAAGTGAGAGTTTGATCACAAACATCCATTACTAAAAGAACAGCACCATTCAATCAGACAAATAATCTAACTAAAGATAAAATAAAATACATCAATACAGAAGGAAACCAATAGTATTGGTTTGTTTTTGCAGTATAGGAAATTGAATCATGGGTCTTGTGTGTGCCAGACAAATGTTCTACCACTCAGCTATAGCTGCAGACCAATGCTTATTTCATGTCTTTATTTTGAAGATATTTTTCAATGTTTAATCTCAAAACTGTTTCTGAATTTAGAATGTGTGTATATGTGGGAGGGTGGGGTTAGTATGAATCTCCTATATTTAAGACAGTCCAATAAATGTTAGGAATGTTTCAGAACTTCAGCTTTCTAGGCGCTATGACTCAAATACAATTACTAAATAGCATCCTTTTACTTACAAAGTTTTATTTTTGATAATAAACAGAAATAGAGATGGGCATAATCACACCTTTGTAGCATTCAAAAGAAATAAATAAAAACACATTGTAATTAGACATTTTATACCTTCTTGTATGTAATGGTCTACTTAAACCAGAGATCTAGGAAATTAATTCTCTTTTAATTCAATATAATTACAATAAGTAGATAAGCCCCTATTCATAATGCTATACTACTAAACACTTCTGTCATATTTCTTGTATGTATGCAATTCAACAACGAAATTCCCATCAACTCACTGTTCTTGTTCAGATTCTTGTTACTCAACCTTTTTAAAGGTTCTTTTGAAGTGTCAGGATTCTCAGTCACTATGGAGAAATCTGGGCTGTTTACACCTGTACTCAGATTCAGAAATGCTTTTATTCCCTCTCTAAGAACAAGAAAACCACTGGTGTAGTTCTCCATCATGTCTACCATGTGCAGACCCTGTTCCTATTAGGAATGCAGCAGGAACAGTCATCAGACTTGTCTCTGCTCTCAGAAAACTGTGCAGGAACAATTTTATATACTACATGTACCAAATAGGAATTATAGGCTAACAGATTCTAATTATTTCAATGTAAAGTTGGCATTAATAAAAGCATCCCCCATAGAAAACATTCTAAACTATAAGTTTAGATAAACAGCTAGATGATAAAAGTAAGTAAAAAATAATACTGTAAGCAAAAAGAGAAGAGAAAAGGGAAAGTCAAGAGCAACAATTACATTAAACTAGGGGTAGCAAGAGAAGGAGAGAAGCCAGTGCCACCCTGCTATAACTTACTTTGGAGGCTTGAGGTCCCTGTGAATTAGCGCTTTGGGCTGCATGCTGTGTAGATAAGCCACTCCTTGAGAACACTGTAAACACCAGCTCATGGCATGAGCAGCAGTATAGTAAGGCAATGGTTCAGCACCATGCAGCACTGCAAGAGAAAGGCATGACAAACTAAAAAGAACTTTATTGCATATAATATGAAACAATATACATGCAAGCACCACCAAAACACACAAATGAGTATTCTTTTATAAATATTCCAGTTTTAACCCTTTTCTAGATTGAAAAATAAAAACATAATATTTAAGAAATTTTAGTAGATAACTCCCATGTGGTCATTCAAATAAAATTAGTACAACTATCATACTTTTTTAAATTGATATTATCTTTCACACAATCACATAAATTATAAGCAATCCTGTTCACTATGAGGGTAGAACAGAGAATAGTACTGAGACAAGATGGCCATATCAGATGCTTGCAACTGTCCTGTCTATTGTAGCTAAGAAAGTAGCAGTTCTCTCAAATAAAATGAGAGTACTAGACACAAATCAACAACGAAGACTACACAGCACTGGGTATAACTAAATGTGTACGTAAAATAATGGTAACTTAAAAGTAAATGCTACTGATCTTATAAAGCTGACAGAGACAACTCACACATACATCAAGTTGGTATTTTTAAGGTGAGAGCTTTGTTCCACAAGGTAATACCAGTATAAAAGTTTTGTATGTCTCTGTGTGTGTGTGTGTGTGTGTGTGTGTGTGTGAGAGAGAGAGAGAGAGAGAGAGAGAGAGAGAGAGAGAGAGAGAGAGAGAGAGAGAGAGAATATACTGGTAGTTTGAATGAGAATGGCCCAACAGACTCTTGTGTGAAAATTTGGCCACCATATGATGGAATTGTTTGAGAAGGATTGGGTACTGTGGCATGCTAGAGAAAGCATGTCAGTGGAGGTGGGCTTCAAGATTTCAAGACTCAGCCATGCCCGGTGTGCTCTCTGCCTCTTGCTTTTGGATAGAGATGTAGCTCTCAATTGCTGCAGCTAACATGCTTGCTACTACAATGTCCCACCCTCTGAAACTATAAGCCCGATTGAACGCTTTCCTTGAGTCATGGTCACAACAGGAAAGTAATTAAGACAGTAAAATCTAAAATGTTCTGTGAGGTGAGTTTTCACTATTTTCTGTTTTGAAAACGAAGCAACATAAAGCATGGTGATATGAAGCACAGCCAAAGAGTTCTAAAATGAAGGCTCAAAACTAAAAAGACAGAAGGGAAAAGTCTACACACACGTATTTTAAAATCTATTTTAAAAAGAACTGCTAAGTCACAAACTTTGAACATAATATATTGTTAACTCAAAAATCTATATAAATGTCATACATCTTTCTTGTCCTAAGTCCTCAGCAGTGAAAACAAAAACAAACAAACCCCAAAACCAAAATGACTTCCTCTGAGAACTCTGAAGGTGAGCTGTGACTAACATAGGTAATTTAGTTCTTACTAAAGGCTTTCCAATTGCTTCACTCTACTAGGTAGAAAGAAGCAGGGTTAGCTGATACTCACCATTATACAATGAGCCTCCCTCAGCATATTCCATCACAAGACATACCTAAAGGAAATACATGCCAGAGTTTACTGGAGTAGCAACTGTGTTGGGTGGCCCTCCCTGCTGATAACTTAGTTCAACTGATTGTCCTGAAAATTATTCTTTTGGCTCCTACTCTGTGAATGACACTAACAGAAGGAATAGGTATCTGTGATTAAAGAACTTGTCTTCTAGGTGCCTGGTAAGATTAGCATAATATTACTATACATTATATAATATCACTAAATTAATATCCATTATAATATATAATAAAATACAATAACATTATATATTATAAAATTTAAATATATCATATATAATAATTATATATATGATACAGTATATTATATGTATTAATATATAAAATGGATCACAAGCTTTAGGGGAAAAAATAGAATTACAAGACCTTTTGAGGACCAGTGCTAATAAAGTTATGTTCTAGGACATCAAGTCTTACAACAAGGTGAGTTATGGGGTAACCTAGGTTAGTGAGGAGGACAGACAGACAGGGGTATGCACTATTCCATGACAGCACAGGCTTTTACTCAGATGGGCTCTAGTATAGGAAGCAGAACCCACTGACTGCTTCCAGGTAGGTAGTTACAGGGCCGAGAAGAGGAAAGGGAAAGGACTGAAAAGTCCCCTTCGCTGGCCCCTCACTGGCCCCTGTCAGGTTAGCTAAGGAAGAAAGATCAGTGGTAACATAGGAATGTCAGGTGATCTGTCTTGACCAGCAATTACGCGGTCCATTGGTGAAGAAGGTAGAAATTTAGAAGAACAAATTACATGTTTTCTAGAAACTAAATTAGTTTTGAGAATTGTTGTTTACTCAAGAAGAAGGAGCATTATAAATTGGTGTGGCCGAGGCTAACAGGTACCTGAGACAACTCCACCAACATACTGTTTTATTAGGGTTAGAGGCAAACAAAATGCAGGAAGTATAAGCATTTTCAGAAATAAAACTACAACTGAACAGATCAAAACAGCTGCATAAATTATATAAACTAACACACTCGCTACTGTTTCCTATAGGGAGATGAAGAGGGACACTTACTGGATTCAAGCAGGCTCCATACAACTTTACAATATTAGGATGGTTCACACGTGACAACTGCCGGAGCTGTAACAAATTATGGATCCTTAAAAAGTGCTAGTTTTTGAGATGTTTATGTTACCATGCTGTTCAAATCTGTCATATAGAACATTTGTTTAAATCGTTCAGTAATGTCTGTTACCAGGTAGCAAGGACTATGGCCACAGGCACTGGCAATCCCCAGGGTCTGTCAGGAATCCCTACCCTACAGTTCAAGTGGGGACACAGACAAAATCAAATATATGAAGGCAAAGAGACCATTAAACCATGCACAAAGTGCTGTAATGGGAGTTAAGAACAAGCCAGGATAAACAGAGGAAACTAGCTGTCAAAATCAGGGTGCCATCTCAGTTATGGCACTGACTGAGTCACCCACACCAGAAGCTGTGGTAATTTCCTATAGGTGATCAATATGCCTATTCTATATATGTTCCTGATGCCTGCAGACTCTGAAAGAGAGGTACTATTACTTCCATTTTAAATATGAGACCCTGAAGTTAAGTTCCAGAGAGGATAAAGCATATGTCAAAGATTCTATAGTCAGGATTTGAACTTCTGTTTATCTGATATGAAATACATATTCTTTCTGAATAGTTGCCTCCAATTCCACCTTCTGTCTTGTAGTTACTGCAGAGCTCGGGGTGTGTGTAGGGGAATCCTTCAGTTGTAGAGCATGACTAGTATGCCTTAGGCTGTCGCTTCAATCCACTGTACATCCCAAGTCAACCCCCAGTAGAGAAAGTGGAGAGGAGCTTCAGGGGTAGGAGAGGCAGACTGACACCACAACTTCTGGTTCAACCTTCCCTGAGCCAGTGATTACTCTGAGGCTTGACCCCAGCTTCAAATTTCTGCACTGTGTCTTCATCATGTTGCTCTTTCTCTCTCCCTGTCCTCTGTCTCTCCCCTGCTTTCTTTTCTCCACAGTCACATGCTTCTGGCTCATGTAAAGCTCACTAATGTCTCTTAACCTTTTTAAAAATCATATGCCACTTGATAGCTTTCTTTACAGTTGATATTCATGGATTTTTTTTGTCCTTATTAGAAGATTAGCTGACTCTTTCTTAAAATGTTACTTCATGTAACTTTTTCCTATTATATATTTATTGTATACGAACATATTCCATCTTGGTAAAACTCAGCATTAACTACACATAGCACATTATTCAAACATTTATTTCCATGTTCTCTGAGTCTTTTGTTGTTGTTGTTGTTTGTAAGGCATAAACTCAGAAGGATGAAGGGAATCTGCAATGAGATAACAGTATACCATTTGGAACTTGACAAACTATACTGATTAGTAATGACTGACCCAGCAGACGCAGGGCAAAATCTTAAATAAGCAATGAAAACAAGACAAGCAACATGATTAACTAGAAGAAACTCAAAAGTAAGAAAGCTTAATGTTATAAAGGGTTTACTTCCTAGGAAACAGTAATCACACAAGAGGAAAATTTAACTAAGGCATTGCTGCCTCCAAAATACCCCAAAGCTAAGTAGTCCGCTAACCAGACCAGTAAGTGTTAAGCTAAACCACTTTGCTATCAAGTAAATGTTTGCTCACCAGGATTCACAGTCATTAGGCCCATCCCCAGAGAACAAGCCTCTAACTGGCCGCTCAAGGGGCAGACTAAACATAATTCTGCCAGATGAACAAGAAGACCCTAGATGATAACCATTTGAAAAGAAAAACACTGGTTGTTAAAATAATTCTGGTGCTATATAAATCTCCCATCTGTGTAAGTGACCATACTTGCAGTCTTCTGTCTCCATTATATTTTTTCAAAGTGTAACCTGGGGCCAGGGCCTAAAAGAGATTTAAGGATGACAGAATAGGTGAAGTGTATTTAAGTTAGTAAAATCTTTGATTTGAGACTGGCTCCTCTTTGGGTGTTTGCCACAGCTGGCCATACTTTCTCAGTAAAGAGCTTTTCCTTTCTTAATCTAAGTGTGCGGCCAAGCTTCTCACTAGAAAAGTATATTATTTCTACAACATTCTAAGAGATTCTTAACTTTAGGATATGGGAGAGAATACCACTTTAAAATGAAGATATGATACCTTGAGATAGATTTGGAGTCTGTGGATGAGTGCACTTGGATTCATGGAGTGATTCATGTAAATACACTTCCACTCATAATGTTTAACCACAATTTAAAGCAAAAAATGAAAAACATTCTATGAAGGCACTACTTTCAGTTCAATCAATCTGCTGATGTCCATGTACATCAAAATGAAAATTGAGAAACACTGTGTTTTACAATCTTCAGATCAGAGTACCTCTGGTGAAGAATTACTGGATAAAAATGACATCTCAGCTTACCTCCACAATGAAAGCCTTCCTCTCAGATTCGCTCTCTATTTGTTTAATAGCGACATCTTTTGCTCTCCACTTAGCTTTGCAAACTACTCCAAAAGCTCCTCTTCCGACAACCTGAGTTAACAGACAAAGAACCCAAACAAATCAGAAGCAGACCCAGTTCAATATGACATAGGCAGTTTTTAAGTCTCATCAAAGGTTTAGAAACCACCATTATCTGAATTTGCTAAGAATGAGCTTTTCATTAAACTGAGGATAAAATGCAGTTTTAATCTTTGAAATAAACCTTGTCATTCTAAAGCAAAAACAAAAAAGATACAAGAAGACATTAAGGCAATTTTAAATCACAGTAGAAAATTAAAGGTAAGATGATTGAGAAATGGTTCAGAAAAATAAGAATAAGAAAGAACATATAATATTTTAAGAAATTAAAATCAGCTTTCAAATAACCAATTACGGGTAGGAAATGGAGGGAGAAAAGCTAAAAATATGTGATAAAAGGCCGACTATGAAGGACACACGAAATGTGTTACTGTCTGTACAATGACCCCTGATACCTCATATTACAATGCCCATTTATAATGCTTAGGAGAAAATCTAAGGACAGCAAGCAGGTCAGTGGTTGCCTTGGGATAAGGATAAAAATGGGATTAATGTGAATGGCATCCTGCCAAGGTGATGATGTGTTTGAAAGTTGAGTGCGATGGCTGACAACTTGGTAAATTCAAAAAAAAAAAAAATCAATAAATCACACTTCACATGGGCAAGTTTTATGATAGGTAATTAGGTTATTACTTTTAAAAAGTTATAAAAATACAGATCAACCACATGCCACATTATTGCTAAAACTAATGGCTATCACATGGGCACACTGCTCGGTCAAGCTCCTCTATTTTTAAAAATATTTGGAAAATTCTAAGAATTTTTAAAAATAATAAAAAACAAAAATGAAAATTAGCTCGGAATCTGTCAGATCAAAACCATTAGACGCTACTGTGAAGGGCCCTAGGTAAGCCCCTTCATCTCCAATCTCCCACCTTCTATGTATCTAAGTGTTATGGTTAGGCCCTTTCCTCAAGCAAAAGTCCACCCCCACTCACTACGTTTTTACACACTGTTTACTAGTGGGCATCAGGAGAGTGTTCTGCCCACATCCCTCTTTACACAGCCTAAGGAGAAGGTGCTAACATTCTCCTCGTGTTACACGTAAAGCACATGGTTTTAAACAAGCAAACTCACTCTCTCAGCGCTACACAGGTGACAAACAGTACTGGACTGTTAATGGCAGGCAGCCCAACACTAGAATGTCAGTGGTTCTAACAGGTACGACACACACACTTCATATACCAGGAATCAGTTATGTGCTCCCTTGGTGTGACTCCACTTAAGACAAACTTATATAAAACTCAACAACAAAGCTGGGTGTAGCAAGAATGATCAAACAGTCATTCTTAAAAACCTACACTGGATCACTTCACAAAGGGAAACCGTTCTCCCAGCATCTCTCAGTCCCTACCTGGCATACTCTGCCCTCAATCCTGAAGGGCTGGGCTGCCCTCCTCCTTGAGGCTCTTTCTCCTTCTCTCTTTCTCTTTCCTCTACCCTCCTCTACTCTCATGGTGACTTCCTTGGCCTTGGTCCTGGGGGCCAGTGAACTCAACTGAGAGTTCCCAATAAATCTGCCTATATATAATCTAACGGCTTGAATTGGCTCACTTCACCAGTGGAGAAATATCCTATCACTATATGAAAAGAAGTGTGACATTTTGACACAGCAATTGGACTTCTGGAATGAATTCAAAGAAACAATCAAACAGGTATGAAATATTTGTCTATAGTAACCAAGAATTAGAAAACAGTGTTATTCTTAGAAGACCAATTAAGAATAATTCCATCTTGGTCTTCTTCACCAACTCTTTTTCCTCTGTTCAGCTCTTAGACTCTGCTTCTTCTTTTTAGGTTATATCTGAGTCCCCTCTCCCCAGTTTGTGCTCTAATCTCATGACTTCATACTCCCAAATCATCTTTTGCCTGAGCTCAGGATGTACTGAAACTTGCCTTTCCAAGTTGTACATATTTGAGATGGTTTAAATGACAATATCCTAGCCCCATAGGCTCAAGTATTTGAATGCTTGGTCCCTAGTTGGTGGAATTTTTTGGGCTAAGAAGGACTAGAAGAGATATGTCACCTGGGGTGGGAAGGGGTGAAGTTGGGTTTGAGGTTTCAAAAGTCCAAGCCATGCCCAGGCTACTTCACATTCATCCCCCCGCCCATCCTCATTCTTGTATAAATTGCAATTGTTGTGATACTCTGGCAAAGCCTGTGGTTGGTTTGCCTTTGTCCCAAAAATCTACCTGACTTTGAATTGAAGAGTTTTGACTAATGTCATTGGAAGAGCAGATTCCAAGACTGTCTAGTGTTGACTCAGTTGTGTGGTTACTGGTAACCACAGATCTATAATGAAAAGGGGCAAGCAGGGCAAAAGGAAATACAAAATGCAGTTTGAGGGGAATAGAGAACTAGGAAATATAAGGCTTGGTTTGTGCTTAAAGAGAAACCTGTGCCCTCAGGGCAAAACTCCATTCAGCTAATTTGGCAACTAGTAAAAAGTGCCAAGAGGCACTTGCTGACAGGAACTTGGTATGGCTGTTCCCTGGGAGGTTCATCCAGCACCTGACCAATGCAGAGGTGTATGCTTGGAGTCAACCATCAGACTGAGCTCAGGGACCCTGGTGGGGGAGCTAGAGGAAGAACTGGAGGAGTAGAGGGGGACTGCAACCCCATAGGAAGAATAAGGTCAGCTGGCCGGACCACCCAGTGCTCCCAGGAACTAGACCACCAACCTAGGAATGTACAGGGAGGGATTCATGGCTCCAGATACATATGTAGCAGAGGATGGTCTTGTCTGTCGTCAATGGAGGGGAGGCCCTTGGTTCTGTGGAGGTTTGATGCCCCTGCATAGGGGGATGCCAGAGTGGTGGGGTGGGAGTGGGTGGGTGGGGAACACCCTCATAGAGACAAAGGGGAGAAGGGAGAGGGTGGATGTGGGATGGGGGTTTTGTAGAGGGGTAACTGGGAAGGGCAATATTATTTGAGATATAAACGAATGGAATGATTAATAAAAGAAAAAAAAAAGAGAAATATCCTTCTGCTAAGAAACACAAATTCAACAAAGCAAAACATCAACAAATCAAGCTTATGCAAATGTAACTCCTGGAGGAGGCCAGGCTCCATCCCAAACCTGGAGAAAAACTCCTGGGATTCAGTCAGGAGCAATAAAGAGATTGTGGAATCATCCTCTAAGTTAAAGAAAGCCAGCCCATGAGGTGTGTAGCAGGAGTCCCTGCACTGCAGGCCCAGAAAGGCCACTGTGTGAAGCTTATATTATGATGGAGATGCCAAGATGCTGGGGCTGTGGAACCTGCTAAGGAAGATAATGCAAATAGGGAGTGGAGACAGACAGCCCAAGAGACAGAAGTGTGCTGGAGTCAAGAGGCCAGAGAGAGTGGCAGAATATTTTGATATCTAACTGGGAGCTACAGGATTTAGAGTCTGTCCTGCTGGGTTTCAGTATTGTCTCCTTACAGACCTCCCCACCAGGCCCTTTCCTCCCTTTTGAAATGGTAATGTATATTCTGTGCCACTGTTTGTTGGAATTTGTAATCTGTATATGTAATTTACTTTTTGAACAGGGGGTTATAGTTAAGAGAATGCCTTGAGTATCAGAAGACATGTTGGACTTTGAAAAGTGTTGAAAATATGAAAAACTTGGAGAACTTTTGACACTGACTCCATTCCCCTTACTGTCAGCGGTTCACTATTTCCCTTGACCTTATTAAGATTTACAAATTGTGTTATTTTTCTAATGAATCCAGCCCCCACATTCTGGAGAAACTTTATTGGGGAGAGTTTATTATGACTTGAGCCGTAATCAACTGCTAGTAAAGAAGTGTAAGTTAACTTCAGGTGTTACTGTATCATTCACTGTATTAACACACTGTATCTTCACATGTTCTGTAACGGGCCACACATCCCACAATACATACACAACAGAACGAGTTTTATTTCATTCCTATGAAATGAGCAAACCATGTAGACTCTTGCCATCATAGGACTCATTAGTTAAGAAAGTCTATTTCTAAGGATGGAGAGAGGTAGCTCAGCAGTTAACAGTACTGGCTGCTTTTTCAAAGAACTTAGGCTTGATTCCCAGCACCTCCACAGAGGCTCATAACCATCTAATAACTCCAGTCTCAGGAACTGATGCCCTCATCTCACTTCTGTGGGCAGCAGACACCTATGCAGTACACAGACATATATGCAGGCAAAACACTCACACTCATAAAATAAAAGTAATAACAGAAAGTCCACCTTGTCTCTGTCCCTCAGGCTCGTAATGTAAAACAATACTTTCCCAACGGAGGTAATTTTCACAACTGTAAGAATTTATGAGCTGGCAGAAACAATTACAAAATAATAAAGTCATACTTTATTTGCTACCTCATTTCTAGTTCAAGTTGGTAATGTGCTTGCTCCACAAGCATGAGGACTCAAGTTCAAACCCAGAGGCTAAATATAAAACATTTGGTGTAGTGGAACACATTTAAAGTCCAGCGCTGCGGAAGCGGAGATGGGCAGATCCTTGGGGTTCACTGGTCAGTAGGCTAGCCAACTTGGTGTTTCAAGCAAGCAAAGGGTTGATGGCACCCAAGGAAGAACACAGGAGGTTATCTGACTTCTGGATTGCCCAAACATGTGTGTACAGCTGCATTTTCCACAGATGTTAACATGCACACAGGCAGCCTAAATTCTTAATTATTAAATAGTACTCTTTTCCTTCATGCAAATAAGATTAAAAAAAAAAAAAAACCAACCCAGCAACTAAACATATTTGCTGTTGGAAACAGCTGTACTGAGTGTGCTCTTAATTTACTATTAAATGACTCATGTTGTCTCCAATTCATTTTATTTAATTCAGTGACTATGGCTGTCGACTTAGTGTAGTTCTGTTCTATGCACTGTGTGAATGGACCCCCAGCTATGCTGCCATCATAGAAATCTGGAGTAAAGTCATTAGTTAGGATGTGGCGTCTCCAACTATTTAGAGCTTCAATATCTATTAATAAACTGTCAGAGTAGAACTGCTGACAAGACAAACTTGATAACACTCAAGTGAAGCTCCGGACTTTTGCTTTACTACGTACGGTCTTTTAATACCTTCCATAAAATGTCTTCACCACCGACATCTAATTCTCTAGAACTGTAAGCCACAATAAATTTCTCCTTCAGTTGTTTCTGGTTATATTTCACCATTTATAAAAACAACTAGTACCACAGCTGACCTTCTTAACTAGCCTTTCCTTTAAACATGTCAGATTATGTGTTAACCTACATTACATGACACAAATAATCTCTGTAGCCATCTCTTTACTGTAACCACTCCAGATGTCTACTGAGATCAGTGGCCACCAATTTCACATAGAAGAACTTACTGATTATTTTGGGATATCCATAACTAACAAAACCATAGACTAGTTTATTCAGGCCCTATAATTTCAGGCCCTCTTCTAGTATCAGCTACCTGAAAGTTTATAGTCACTGTTACACTTCTTTCTACCTAGTCCCATCTTAGTATATTTTAGTTTTAAAAACAAAACCTTTTCTGCAGTTCTTCAATAAAACATAAGCAGACATGTAAAAGAATAGTTGTATATGCCAATATGCTTAGTTGTGGTCAACATTCTGGGACTCCTTTACAAAGTACAGAGTCTGTACTTTGTACAGAGTCTATAAATACAGTCTGTGGACTTAAGTGACAGTCCACCGATGACTGACTTACTCATAGCACCTGGCTCTTTATAGTATCTTTTACTCCTGCTAAACATAAATATTTGTTAAATATAATGGAATAGAAGGAATCAAGACTGGGAAGAGTCAGATCTCATTTCCAGTGTAAATTCTGGCTTAGCCAAATTATGTAAAATAATCCCTGGCTTACCACATATTAGAAAATCAGATGTGCATCCAATTCTCATAATTATGCTGTGATAATTTTATTTACTGGTTCAACAAATACTTAGAGAACTTTTAGGTGAGATATTTTACATCTATCTGAGATGGGTACACAATTCAATCAGTTAGGTGCCATGAAGGACAATAGAAATACAATGTCCCACGTTCCTTGGGAAAGCTTCTCTTAGGAAGGGACATTTGTGGAGGGACTTGAATGGTGAGAAGAACCAGTCATGTGATATTTTGGAGGAAGAGCACAAAGGCAGAAGAACAAATGCAAAGACAATCATACACTCGTGATATTTTGAACCAATGAGATTGAATTTATTCGGCATGTAGCTTCAATCCTGTCTCCACTTATTGGAGTTAAGTGGCTGTTATGGCTTATGCGCTCAATCTATACCAGATCTACAAGTTTAACATTGTGATTCTGAGAAAGTAACTAATCTTAGGATTCTTCCATTGAACCTTAGCTGTACTGTACAGAGAAGAAAATGTTAAATGTGCAGGACCAGCTTCTATAAGAAAGTGAGTCTTCTGAGTCTTCATTCTTAGAAGTAGGTTCCACTATGGACTACTACAGTGACACTGCAAATCTATCGAAAAGAACGAGGACTCGTGAGTGGGAAAGTTCAGATTCCCAGCTCTACCACTGACTGAGACAAGACCAGTTGTCAGTATCTATAAAATGGGGATATCATTTGTCTGTCTACCCAACTACATTTCCTCGGATATTATGACTACTGTCTAAGAATGTCTAAACTTATGTGGAGAACAAGATAGTACATGTTGGAAACAAGGTATTTTATTTTTACAACTAGAATAGATTTCTAATGATTTTGTCTAATCTATCAATTTAAGAGAGAAATCATAGGTCTCCAGAATGAATGACCTGCCTAAATACATTCTGACATAACCAATACAGCATCTAATTTTCTAAATTCGAGTATACTTCTCACCAAACCACACTGTTATCTTTTTTTGCCATCCCATCCTCAAGTCTACATCCTGACTCTTTTCACTCAGTACAAGAAGGTTAAAAACTGAATGACTTTAAAAAATTAAGTACCCATGTAGATTTCTTAGGCAGAAAACTGATATAATTTAACATGAAGTGAAGAGCCACAGTATTAATACTGCAATGATGAAAAACATCTGCTGTCCAGAAATGTGTATCTACTAAATGGTTCTCCATTTATCTGTAGCTAGATGTTTTCCCCCAGCTTCTAATTGTCTTTGTGTAATGCTGATTCCATTATATTATTGTCTGAGGAATAAATGATGCGGTTCTCGTAACTTACTGTTTTGCCTTCTGTGGTGCTAGGATTGAAGCCAGAGCCTCCAGCATTGAGGGCTAGAACTCCGATACTGAGCGAGTTACACAGCAAGCCATTCTTTTCTTAATTTAACAGGTGATATACTTGTCCATATACAACACTGAAGGCATGGAAGATAGTTTTCATGTTGGGTCATCTTTCTGTTTTCCTATTTATGATTTAAACTAGAGATGGAATGTAAATTGAAATAGCTCTTGAATGCCCATGATGCACCACTGACAGTACAATCTGTTTAATATGCTCACATGAAGACTATAATGGAAATTATGTAATGGTTTTGACATCAGAAAGGCCTGAATTAAATCAAGACTATAAAAATAAACTAGGTTCTAAGACGAAACAAATTTCAAAAATGCACCAGCTTTGGATTGAGAGCATCAAATTGATTATTGTCTCCCTTAGCAACTTGTAGGCCCCAATGAGGCAAGAATGTGAAAGCTTAAAAAAGTTCAGTGCAAAAAACTAAGGTTGCAAAAATCAAACAAAGTAAGTCTGTGGAAACATGTGGTAGACCACGAAGTACAAGTTATTATTATATAACAATTTGTAGTCTACAAGGACATCAATTCACGAGAGTACACGTAAATGCTTATTTAAAAACTGTGATTCTTATATACTGACTCACTGAGTTTTAGTCTTAAAAAAGAATGTTATCCATGAAAGCTGGATCAACTACCCGCTTCTGAAAAAAGGAATTTATCTTAGCTTCAATGGGGGGGGGGGCATATAAAATATTTTCCTCTTCAAAAACAGGCCTTCTTTTAGCATATGACCTTAAAGCAGGTCACCCTTCCTGTCTGGAACTTTGCTTCCTAACAATATATCAGGCACTACGTTGGATTCTCTGCACATACTGCTTAGCTGAATTTGTCACACTGATAAAGTAGCAATTACTCCCATCTTACAGTTAAGAAAATGAACACACAGAAAGTAGTAGGAAACCAAGCCACACAGTGTTCCATCTCACTCTGAATCTTCCTCTGTCATAAACCTTCCTCTTCCCAGCACACTTCTTATAAGACAATCATGTTCTCAATGAACACACTGATCTCTGGTTAGTTTCTGTGATAAAAAGATATGACTTAATAGCCCTCTAAGGCAAAGATGTATTTATTGAGTGTTAATTGGCTTGCAACTTTAAACACCTTACTATAATACTTTAAAAATGAAGAAAAGACAACTCAGTCTACATTTCAAAAAACCGGCACATTATGGTACAGAAAATGCAAAGTGCTTTTAAAAAGAAGGTTAAACGCATAGTAACTGCATGAAGGCATTTCTAACCAAAGCCTTAACGAGTTCCAAACTGCATTTTGAATATATGTACACAGTTTTTCTTCTCTTTTGTAAATATTAAGGCAGAAGTCACCGACCCCACTGTGAATCTGAAAACAGGTGATGAATTGAAGACACTCTTCCAAGTGAAGATTTAATTTATTCGGTTTTCCTAACAGCGATTTCTGGTGTAGTGTTATATTTTGACTGTCACCATAATCACTACTTGCCTCTTCAGAACATGCTACTTGAACATGTTTTCATAACAGACTTATGTTACTAAGAGTGGAATTCATCTACATTAGCTCAATACAAGGCAGAGAATACCGGACCAGGGAAAGCACCGTGAGATGTTCCACGTTCTCTTTACCAGCATGTCCCGAGCATCCTTTCGTGTCACACACCGCGCTAGAAGTCACAGTCAGTCTCTCTCTCTCTCTCTCTCTCTCTCTCTCTCTCTCTCTCTCTCTCTGTCTCTCTCTCTCTCTCTCTCCTCTCTCTCTCTCTTACACACACACACACACACACACACACACACACACACACACACACACACTCTTTTGGTCTCTAACACCACTATCAGCGAGTTGAAACTCCGCAGCCGCCAAACTTTGCTCAATCTATTTACGAATAATTGAACTTGCTTGACCACATATGAATCAGGTAGAGAATCACAGACTCAAACTCAACCACGAAGCCCATCAGGAAGCCGCCTCCCGCCCGGGATCCGAAGCAGCGCGGGGCAGCAGGGCTCGGCCTTGCTCACCTCTTCCACCTCGATCTCCTTGTAGTCGATCTCTTCGAAGTTAAGGACCTGCGATGGCGCTTCGATCATCTCACTGGCAGAAGACGAGGAGGAGGACGAGGCGGCGGATGCTGTCGACATGATCCCCCGCGGTGCCCGGGGGGCCGCGCCTGCCCACCGGCCCGCGCACCGCCCTTCAGCCCGGAGCCCAGCAGCCCCGCCGCCCGGCGCTCCGTGGCGCGGGACCGACCCGGGCCACCGCCGAGTCCCGGCTTCGGCTCCTCAGCGCTTTCCGTCGCCGGGCCCCGCCCACCACACTTCCAGTTCCGGTTTGAACTCGGAACTGGGAGGAGGAGGCGCTCCTGAGGGATCGGAGTGGATAATTCTGTGACTTGGAAAAGAGAGGGAAAAGACAGGTTAGGGGTGGAGTGGGAGAAGGCGAGCGTGGAGCCGTGGGCCTGTGGAACAGGCTTCGCGAGACTTTTGTGAAAGGGCCTCAGCTGCAGGATGATACCGCGATACCTGGCGCCGTGACGTAATGAAAATGCGCGATCGGAACTGGCGCGGAACCAGGCTGGAGGCTGTTCGGTTGGTCCGGCAAGATCCAGCGGGAAAGATAAAATCTGTAGCTTTTTTTGCCTATTTCTTTTGAGCCGTGTCATGCTTTTCCCTCCTCTGTTCTGGGCGGTCTGCAGACAGGCAGGGTAGAGTTTGGGTTGTGCTCTTTGGGCGCATCTTCGTGTTCAGTTTCACCAGTGAGCTGTTGAAGTTGTAAGCTTTTGCAAAATGTTTACGCGCATTGTGTCTGTTACTTCAAGCGAATTCCGGAGCTTGTGAGGGATTCGGGGGAAAAAAGTAGTTAGTGCGTGCCACCGGAGTAACACCATGAAGTGCGAGTGCTCGCTGATAGAAGTTAACATTGTGGTGAAACACCAATAGCTTTTTCACACCATTCCTAGGACAATTCAAATCGCCTCGCTTTGTCAAGTTCCTGAGGCTGTCGTCCACAACAGCCCCAAGAGTTTGTTTTGAGAAACTTACCCGCATGCAAAACTGGATGAATCCTTGAACACACCAAGGAAACGAATTTTAAGAGGAGCCAGTATGGAGCAAAGCTGGAAGAAGAGTCACGCTTCGTTGTCCTTACAATGTTTATGTACAGCATTTCGGTGACCTTTGAAGGCACTGTCTTTGAAGGACTGATAATGTCTTTGAAGGGTTACCGAGGAGTTTAGAGATCATAGGTGGTTCCTGAAGACTAACCCAACAAGATTACAATTGATTTGGTAAAACACCACATTCTAGGGTTACTTGTGTTACGATAGCTTAATTGGAAACAAAGTTAATATTCTAATGTCTAGGAAAGGATGAAGGGCATAGAGGCTTAAACTTTAAGCAAAGATTCACTGCTAAGATGTCTTTATATGAAGAAATGTTGCCTTTGTGTTGGCAATCTTCATAGCAAGTGTTAGATGTACTGGAATTGATTGATTATTTATTTATTTATTTAATTTAACCTGGTGAGCAGTTTCAACTTCTGAATAAGGAGCTCCTTTCCCTTTTTATGTTCCCATAATTTTTTCCTTTCCTGCCTTTAATGCTAGTGCTGTATGTTTCTGAAGTATCCATAAATAGCTTGGCAATTCAAGTTTGAGTATCACAAGTTAGGCCAGAGAATTCCAAGATGGAGAGTACTATCTGTATTGTATGAGCAACACAATTTTTAATTTAAGCAAGGTGTTGAGTTTTAGTTGATTTGACTTGAAATCAATGGAACCATTGGAGTTAGATTTGGTGACCAAGGATGTGCTCTTGAGAATGTTAAGTCCTAAGTTTACTAACAGACTGAAAGTAGGGGAGAGAGTAGAGAATCCCAGTTTTACTACAGGGGAGCTTTCTAATAGAAGAACAACCTAGGATAATGCAAGTAAAATTAAATTAGACATGCTTGGGGTTGCAAGTAGATCATTGTATTTGACAGGAAGCTATTGTGAGTTACCATTCTCACTAAGTCATAGTAACAATGACAATTTGTTAAATGGATGACAAAGAATAGTTTCTTCCTGCTGCACACATTTTCTAGGCAATTTTACCCAGGGTCTTGGCCTTCAGTATCACCATTACGACAGTGATTTCTGATGTATTCTGAATGCTAAATTTTACCCAGTTTGGGACCTGTTGGGCATCTGTATCTAACGAAAGATGTAATAATATAAGTACCTAAGCTTGAATATCAGAGTGGCAATTCACAATGAGGCTGATGAACGAAAACCTGGGATGAAACTTTCTAGGTTGGCTAGGTGGATATGGGTTGGGATTTGGGATTAAGATCTTTGAATCTGCTATTTCACAGGTGATGAAGTTTCTGGTGAGACTCTGATCTTGTTTATGATTTAGACCTTTGGAGAGAATCTGGGAATTGACAAGGCATATTGATAGGTCATTATTCATTTATCTGCTGGGTTTTTTTTCCCTAGTTATAAATATTATTGGGATGAACATCATTTACTTAAATCTGAAGTTAGGATATTGTTAGGCAAATGCTGTTCTGGTTTTGTAGTAATTTCACTTTCTCTGGGACATTTTTAGTTTGCCTGTGTTTTGAAAAATTGTGCTAATTGCTGTTAGGATCTATGTCTTTTCTCTTAAAGCACAGGCCTTAGGATTCTGTTATGATCTCTTATTCCAATTCTGCCACAATCTCTTGAATAAATTAAACTCTCAATGTTAATATGTTTCCTTGATACTAACCTCAATGGATTATGAGAAAAATTTTGATGCGTGACTGATAACATAAAATTAATTAATGAAATAATCATTAGTTTACTGTTTCCCTTCCTTGGGGTGTGATAATAGAGGAAAAAGTTATGCACTGTGGGGCTGGGGGAGCTGTAGGGAACAGGCCTGGAACAAGAGTGGGTCAAGGAGTGTCCAGACTCAGAAATCTCGTCCTGAGATTGGCGGGATGGAATTGTTTCCCATCTGCCCCAGGCCTCCATACCTCTGTGCACATAGCCTTGTGCTCCCACCTTTACCCCACCAGAGGAGATCATGGAACTCAGTAGCCAGGTTAAATTTCCTCTTCCCTTATAAGGTCATGTCCAGCAGCAAATGAGGCATCTCCTGCACTTTGGCCCTGGCCAAAGGATGTACACTCATCCCAAAGGTTGAAATAGCCTTTGTTCCTCCCATTGAAAGACCTTTCCCCCAAAGCCAGTCTCCAGAGAGTCTATTCTCTTCACACTGGTTGTGACCCCAGGAGTCAGGTCCTTACGAGTAGGTAAGTGGTGGGGCTAAGAACAATCCACCACAGACACTAGTTCCTGGCAACCAGGAGAATCTGTTGTCACAGAATAGCTTACCTACTGACAGGCTTACACTTGAAAGTGGAGTCTGGCTTAGGTTGATAAGTGGTTGAAGAAGAATGTGCGTGAATGAGCTTGGATGAACAGTTTGAGGTACTTGAATATGGGGATGTAGTTTGGACCCAGAGAAAGAGGACTAGGGTTAGAGGCTAGCTTTGCTCAGACCACCATATTCTGGTGAAGACAATGCTATTAAGGTAGGATGGAATATATGTAATATTTCTTTAAACAGTTTGTTATCTTGATTTGGAATGTATAGACATTTAGTAAGTTGGCCTCCGCTTGTACTCTGGGCCTCTCAAATGTAGGTCTGGTTTTTGTTGGGGGGGGGGGGATATTTCTGTTCCTATGTGCTGGCAGGTTATAGGTCAGGTATTCATAACTTGGATTTCATGCTTTGTGAATTACCCAGGAATGTTTATCTTATCACTTGGACCTCAGCCCGATCACTACTTCAGAGATAATGATGCTGTATTTCCTTACTTCCCTACTCTTTCACTTTCTATCCATTACTGTTTTATTTCTACATATTTAGCTATCTGCCATCTTCATTTATTTTGTTCCTGGTTTATTTTCTCAACCTTACTGTCCTAGTTAGCATTAACTGTCAACTCAACAGTCTATAATCATCTGGAAAATGTCTCTATTCAGAAACTGCCTTCATCAAATTGTCTTGATTGATGTAGGAGAGCCCAGCCCGCTGCTGTGAGTAGTGCCACTGCCTAGGCAGGTGGCCCTGAGCTGCATAAGAAAGCTAGCTAGCTAAGTTTGAACCAGATACTGGAGCTAACCAGAGCAGTATTTCTGCTTCTTATCTGGATTCCTGTCCTGACTTCCCTCAGTGATGAATTGTGACCTGGAAGTATAGACTAAATAAAACCTTTTCCTCACCTAAATTGCTTTTGATCCAAGTGTCCAACAAAAAGAAAGACTAGAACACCTGCTGATTAATATTTAGAGTAGTACTGGACATGCAGTAAACACTTTATAGAAAGTGAATGAGTATAATTTCTAATAAATACTGTGTTAATTTATTTCACATATCAAAGTTGACTGATTATTTCTTAAAATATCATTGGGAGAAGACTTAATAAGTAGATAAAATTGATGTATAGTTAGCATACCAGAAGTTTATAGTGAAGGTTTGCTTTTAATCTATTTGAGAGTTTTAAAAATGCTTCCTCTCCTAGCATCCAGTAGGCACTTTAGGGGACTCTCTCTTCCTAGAGTTTCCAAAGTTAAACTAGATCTTCTTTCCAAATACTAATACTATTTAGCCTAGTTTGATAGATTGCTTGCTAAAATTTACTATTATTGTGACATTAATGATTGTTTTCAGAAATAACTGGTATTTTAACTAACCCTTTAAATTTCTGTGCTTCCCAGGCAAACTGAGACATCATCCTGTAACAGAACATCTTTTTCTTTTTCTTTAAAGGTAGAAAGCTACACAGATAAGAACTTGCTTTAGAAAGGAAAATAATCTTCATGGAAATAGTATTCTTTGTTAAAAGCACACTCATTAAATTCTTATTTCACAGGCTAATATGTCAGGTAAATGTTTTAGATGATCTTTCCCAGAGGAAATTCTGGAAGCAAGTTGACTTTTCAGGGATAAATAAGGGTGTTTCATCTTCCATAGCCTCGGGGAATCACAAATTAGAACTTTAACCATGCCATCTACTATTCATTATTTCAACAAACAACACCTCCCCCCACCCTGCCAAAGTCACAGTCAGGTAAGGGATTGGAGACCTGCTAGATGGAGAGGCCCACTTTGCATTCTTGTTCTTAAGCAGCCCATTTCCCACCTCTGCTTCCCCAGCACCCCACAGAGCTGCTCTCCGTGGTGAGTGGCTCCACCAAATGAGACATTCCATTTGAAAGTCATCTCTGGAGCTCCAAGTGCTCTAAGAGGGAAAGGAGCTACCAACTGTTAATCAACTCAATTATGTAACACATTCTACACACAATATATATAGGCAAAGTAACAGAGTCTTTTAATTATGCCCAGAGGCATTCAAGTAGTTAAAGGAAATACTCTAATGGGGGAATCATTCCTAAACTGGGTCTTATTTCCATCTTCAGTATTCATTTCTTCTTTCACACTTAATGACAAACTAGAATCCAGATGCTTATGGAAGAATTAGAAGTGGAAGAAGAAATTCAGAAAATGGAATTATGGCATGCATTCCTTAATGGGATTTCTAACCTAAAGAAAGTGCAGAAGACAATCTCAATGTGGATATTAAAGCCATGCAGCTTTAACTTGTACCTATAATTGCAAAAGAAAATCAGGTAAACTTTTGATCTATGAAGCCATAGTAGCTATGCTAACTGTAAGTATGAGCCCTGCTTATCCTATCAGTATTAAAATGTTTTCTTAGTGGGACTTACAGGAATTAGTAGGCACTATAACAACTATGCTAAATATTAAATGTCTGTCTCTTAAGTCTTTTAATGTATAAGAAGAGATATGTGAAATTAGTACATTGCTTCAGAAATTTATGTGACATTTGAAAATCTCATACTGTTCTCTATAGAGAAGCAGAAACAGGTGACAGAATTCAACAGAAAAGCTGGCCACATTCTATCAATGAGTTAGTATTCTTACAGATTCTCATCCACTAAGTCTCAGGTAGCTTTTGTTTAGATGTTATAGTCCAGTCAATGCTAATTCTTGAGGTCATATAACAGCAAGGATAGCCATACATTTATTTCATTAAGTAATTTGACTATCATTTTGAAGAACAAAAATTTGCTGATTAAATTTTAATCTTGAGTCCATTTTCCTTTTCCATGAAAGAAGAAATCTGGCATTAGCAACTTTGTTTTGATTTGTAATATGTTTCTTTGTATTAAAGTTTAAGACTTATTTCCAGTTGGCTCCATAGGACTTTGATATGGACACTTTCTTTTGGCTGCAATCTTCTTTTTTTGTAATTTTAGTAACATAGTTCTATTGATTTGTTTAAAGAATGATTTGGCTTTTAATTTCTTCTTGCCCAGACAACTACTGACCATATGAAGTAAAGAGTCAGTACCAATCTTTTCTTGAAAAAGTTGTTACGTCTGTTTGCCTGCCTGCCTCTTTGTGTGTGCACAATGTGCATGAATTGTGGCTAAAGGACAACCTGTAAGTTGATTCCTTCCATCCACCATGTGGAGCTGAGCATCAAGCCCAAGTCTCTACTCAATCAGCCATCTTTCTAGCCCCTGTCATTTACTGGTCTTGAGAGAGAAACTGGAGAAAGGAATGCCAGTAATCTGGAGAGAGTTATAAATAACTAGACTGCTGAAGAAATGAAGGCTTGAAGTAAGATGTACATATCAAGACCCTGGTAAAGGTATGAATGAACTCACCATCCTAGAAAAGCATTGAATGAGATTGACTGGATCACTGAAAGACATCAACTACCCTATATACATAGGAAGATAGTTCATTTTAATCCTATCTTAGGTTTTCTAAATCTCCAAACTGACTTTTCTAACGTGTTGGAGAGTTAGGTTGACAGTTCTAGTCTTCAACAGAGCTATCAGATGCAGATGGTATCTCTTCGGAGGTATATTGGCTTCCCCTAAGGTAAATGATTGATTGTAATTTTTTGTTTTTGTTTGAAGAATGTTATTTTGACTATGATTCATCCCTAGGTAAAAGCGTTGACTTATTTAAGGGGTAATATTTGAATTACTTACAGTATTTCTTATATGATCATTCGCTAATTCTTCAATCAAGTGTACTTGAACCTTGTAGAATAAAGTGGAGAGAAGCTCTGGTTTGGGGGAAGGGATCAAAGTTGAAACAGAAGCAAAGTGAAATGTGTTAGGGAGTGCAGTCTCACTAATATCAGGTGATGCCTCAGAAAGCTTTAGGAAGATGCTTCAATGAGTAGATCAAATGCATCGCTAAGGGCAGGCATAGGGAGCCTGGGGAGAGGAATGTACAAATGCTAGCACTCATTTTATCTTCGAGTTTTGAATCTTTCCATTTCTTGACTATTCTAATAAATACACCTTTCTGGCTTCTTAATAAACGACAGCTGCTTAAGGTTAGTAAGTTATTATCTTAATCAAAGTTAGATGACATTCACAGCCTAAAGGAAAATTTAAATTTGAGATTAAATTAAGCAATTCTTAATCAATTGCAGTAAGTTCTATGAGTACGTTTAGAATCCAAAAGTTTATCAGTCAATATAAGCCATCTCTATTAAAGAAAAACAATAGCATATTTAATTGACATATGATCTTTATTAAACTAACTAAAATAGAGTTGCCTTTGGTCTTAATGAGGTTGCTTAACTAAATCTGCTGCGTAGAATTGATTTCTGCCTTTTTCTAAAGGACTCATTATCAACTTTAATAAGCCAGGAATTGATCCATTTTGGAAAACGAAGAATATATTATATCCTAGGTCTCTAACTTAATTTGTAGAGAAATAGATACTATCAGAATTGAGGATTCTCCTATACTGAAACATATTGAACTAGCCCAAGAAATATTTCTGAAACCAGCACAATTTAGCTGCAGAACCATAATAGGATATGGAATCAGCACAGACACCTTAGCCTTGAGATGCCGTTCAATCTAAGAATGTGAAGGCATCAGGAGAAAGATGCCTCTGCTTTGTAACTTTAAGATGTTTTTCTGCTTTACATTTTAATTGGCTGTGTAACTTTGTATTAAACAAAACTGTTATAGTTAGGAATTATTTTTATTCTGGTCCTTTATAGCTAAAAAAAAATGAAGTTTGTGACTGTCTGCTTCTTACAGAGAAAAGTCCTTCATCAAAACTACTTCATCAAAATGAACTTTAAGAAATACAATTCTATGCAGAGCTCAAAGGGGCTGCTATGGCTGTTCTGATGTGTCTTTTTCTGGACAGCTCAGTCCTAAGACATTTATTTATTCATTCAGCAAGCATAGTGTGTTGTATATACACAGTAATAGATAGCATACTGTAGTCTTAAGTATGAGTTGTTCAGCCTGGGGCTAAAAAGAAGTTAACAGTTGTATTTTTTCAGGTTTTCTTGTTTTACTCTAAGACATCTGTCTTAGTCAGGGTTTCTATTCCTGTACAAACATCATGACCAAGAAGCAAGTTGGGGAGGAAAGGGTTTATTGAGCTTACTCTTCCACGTTGCTGGTCATCACTAAAGGAAGTCAGGACTGGAACTCAAGCAGGCCAGGAAGCAGGAGCTGATGCAGAGGCCATGGAGGGATGTTACTTACTGGCTTGCTTCCCCTGGCTTACTCAGCCTGCTTTTTTTATAGAACCCAAGACTACCAGCCTACAGATGGTACTACGCACAAGGGACCCTTCTCCCTTGATCACTAATTGAGAAAATGCCTAACACCTAGATCTCATAGAGGCATTTTTCTTAACTGAAGGTCCATTCTCTGATAACTCCAGCTTGTGCCAGTACAATTGACCCCTTGTCAACTTGACACACAAACACATCACCATTAAGCCTCAACCCTTACTTTCTTATTCATCCCCAAGATCTAAATAACTTTAAAAGTCCCACAGTCTTTGCAAATTCTTACATATTAACATTTCAGTCCCTTTTAAACATCCACTCTCTTAAAATTCAAAGTCTTTTAAAAATTCAAAGTCTCTTAACTGTGGGCTCCACTAAAATACCTTCTTTCTCCAAGAGGGAAAAATATCAGGCCACAGTCACAATCAAAAGCAAAATCAAACTCCAACCATCCAATGTCTGAGATCCACTCAGGGTCTTCTGGATTCCTCCTAGGGCTTGAGTCACTTCTCCAGCTCTGCCCTTTGTAGCACACACCTTGTCTTCTAGGCTCCAGATGCCTGTACTCCACTGCTGCTGCTGTTCTTGGTGGTCATCTCATGGTACTGGTATCTCCAAAACACTGCTGTCTTACGCTGCAACTAGGCTTTACCATGGTGCCAAGCCTCAACTCCTTTGCATGACCCCTTCAGTCCTGGGCTGTCAATTGCAGCTGAGGCTGCACCTTCACCAATGGCCTTCGGCTGCCTCTCACAGTGCCCAGGCCTCAGCTGTTCTTCATGACTCCTTCATGCCTTCAAAACCAGTACGACCTGGGTGACTCTTAACACATTACCAAGTCCAGCCACAGCACAAGGTACAACCTTGGCTATCTCTGGAACGCAGCCTCTGTGCTTCAGAAAACACTTCTCAGAAGATTTCACCTCATTGATGCTGGTCTCTTCCCAATCACTGCCAATTTCCCAGCTCCAGCTAACCAGCATCAATAGTCCCAGTAATGCAATGGTTTTGTTTAGTAGTTCTGGTATCTTATTAATCACAGCTGATCTTCAGCCCCAGCTAACCAAAACCACAGAATCTTAAATCAAACCAGCAATGGCCCTGATAAGAGTCTTTAATCTTCTCTCTGAAATTTCACAAGCCAGGCCTCCATCTTCTGCACTGTTCTCAACATTATCTTCCAAGCTCCTACACAATGTCCCACAGAGCTCTTAACACCGAATGGATCTTCTAGCCCAAAGTTCCAAAGTCCTTCCACAGTCCTCCCCAAAACATGGTCAGGTTGTCACAGAAATACCCCACTACACTGGTACCAATTTGTCTTAGGGTTTCTATTCCTGCACAAATATCATGGCCAATAAGCAAGTTGGAGAGGAAAGGGTTTATTGAGCTTACTCTTCTTCGTTGCTGGTCATCACTAAAGGAAGTCAGGACTGGAACTCAAGTAGGTCAGGAAGAGGGAGCTATTGCAGAAGCCGTGGAGGGATGTTACTTACTGGCTTGCTTGCTTCTCCTGGCTTGCTCAGCTGGCTTTCTTATAGAGCCCAAGACTACCAGCCCACAGATGGTACCACTCACAAGGGGACCTCTCCCCTTGATCACTAATTGAGAAAATGCCTTACACCTGGATCTCATAGAGGTATTTTCTCAACTGAAACTCCTTTCTCTGAGCTTGTGTCAAGCTCTTTCCAGCTTGTGTCAAGTTGACACACAAAACTAGGCAGTACAACATCTTTCCCTGATATAATGACATGGTAATTGTCATTACTTGTCTGCTCTAGGAGACAATCAAGTGTTCAACATTTATGTTTGCAGATTCTGTTTTTATTTCTACATTTTGATTTGACTTTCTAGGCCGGTATACTGGCACATTTATATCAACTTGACACAAACTATAGTCATCTGAGAGAAGGAAACCTCCATTGAGAAAATGCTTCCATAAAATCGGACTATGTACCAGAGCATTTTTTTTTTTTTACTTAGTGATTGGTGAGGGAGGCCCCAGTTTCTTGTGGGGGATCATTCTGGGCTGGTGATTCTGGGTTCTTTAAGAACAACCCAGATGTCCCTGAGCAGAGGAATGGATACAGAAAATGTGGTACATTTACACACTGGAGTACTACTCAGCTATTAAAAACAATGACTTCATGAAATTCTCAGGCAAATGGATGGAACTTGAAAATATCATCCTGAGCGAGATAACTCAGTCACAAATAACGAACATGGTATGTACTCACTGATAAGTGGATATTAGCTCAAAAGTTCGGAATACCCAAGTTTCACTTTACAGTAATCGCTGGTCTGAGAGTGAGGTCCCAGATGGAGCAGTTAGAGAAGGGACTGAAGGAACTGAGGCTTGCAGCCCCATGGAGGGAGCAACAGTGTCAACTGGCCTGACGCCCCTGGTGCTCCTGGAGGCTGGACCACCAACTAAAGAATAGACATCGAAGGACCCATGACATATGTGGCAGAGCAGGGCCTTGTTGGCCATCAGGGCAAGGAGAGGTCCTTGGACCTGAGGGTGTTAGAGGCCCCAGTAAAGGGGAATGTCAAGGGGGGAAGACGGGAGTGGGTGGGTGGTTAGGAGGGGGAAGGAGATAGGGGGTTTCCAAAGAGGAGACCTAGAAAGGGGGAAACATTGGAAATGTAAATAAAGTATCAGAAAAAAAATAAACAACAAAAAAAAAAGGAAGCAGGCTGAGCAAGCCATAGAGGGCAAGCCAGTAAGCAGCACTTCTCCATGGCCTCTGTCTGTATTAGCTCCTGTCTCTAGGTTCCTGCTCTGTTTGAGTTCCTGCCTTGACTTCCCTCAGTGATGGACTGTCATCCTGAAGTGTAAGCTGGAATAAACCCTTTCCCCACAAGTTGTCTTGGTCATGGTTTTTCATCACAGCATTGGAAGCCCTAAGTAAGACAGACATCAGCTATATATTCTCTGGGGTGCTACCTTTGTGTTACCAAAATCCACTTTCTCCACATAACATAGGCAGGCCATGGAAATGCATGTTCCCAGATGATGGGCCTTAAGCCTGTGGTATAAAAATTTAAAGAATTCCCAAATCTTTGCCAGAATAATTTTACAGATTTGTTACATCTCCTGGGGGTAGTTGGCTTGACAATTCCTCCTGTACTGTCTATATTTTTCTGCAATCCGTGCCTCAAGGATTGTTTCTAGGAAAAACACCAAGGAATTTAATGTTGCACAGATAGTCCAGGTAGAAGTTTTGTTGTTATCTGCACAGCTCTGCCAAATCTAGACAGTGAATAGGAATGTTGTTTTGCTTTCAGGCCCAGAGATTTACATGCTTTACTCCTTTGACTGAAATATTAGATTTCAGATTGTTGGTAAGTAAATTTTGGTTTATTAAAGTCATATGTACACAATTTACATTCATGTGAATTTTGTGTTTGATCAAAGTTGATTTTACTTTGAAATCACTAAACATCCCCCCAAACTACCAGTTCTAGATTGTTGAAACATGGGATGTGGTGATTCTCTGGTCTATTCCTGGCAGTCAGGAGACTGAAGCAGAAGGATTGAAAGTTGAAGGCCAAGCAGAGCTGCAGAACAACCTGCAGCCCAGTCTGGGACACATAGCAAAAGTGGCTCAAAAAGAACTGAATGAACTGATTTATGTGTACTGTTCTTATTTGAACAAACCTTGCTGAATGACTGTAATGTCCCAGGTTCTGTGTTAGCCTTTAGACACACAACAGTAACAAAGAGTAATGGTCTCTTAAAGTCTTTGCTTTGTGGAAGTTTGAATTTGAGCTGATTTTGCTGTGCCCAGATATATTTACATGATATTCTTGCAAAACTATATTGTTCTTGCAACATAGTTTGCAAATCTTTCTAGTTGTCTTGGTTAGGTTTCTATTGCTGTGATAAAACACCATAACCAGAAAGCAACTTGAGGAAGAAAGGATTTATTTCCATTTACAGCTTATAAGTCAGTCTATTGTGCTGGCAAGTCAAGGCAGGAACCTAAAGCTAGGAACTGAAGCAGAGCCCAGGAAGGAGTTCTGTTCACTGGCTCTTTGCTCAAAGGCTTGCTTAGCTTGCTTTTTTTATAACCAAGGATCACCCGCCTGGGGTGATACCACCCACCCATGGGCCAGACCCTCCCACATTAATCATTAATCAATAAAATACCCAGTAGACTTATCTATAAGCCAATCTAAGGAAGCATTTTCTCAATTGAAGTGACCTCTTCCCAGATGACCTAAGCTTGAGTCAAGCTATGAAACACTAGGTGACCCAGTTGTTAGGAAAAGGCTGTGGGGTCTGCTTCCTTAGGCTTTGCACCAGAAGCTCAGAGTGGTGAGGCACGGTCTCTGCTATGCTTCTCTGTAATGATTGTAGCCTGATGGCATGTCTGCTATGTCACCTTAGCTGGCTTTTCCCACTTCATTATTGTTCAAGAAAGACTTCGCATTGTAGAATTGTGTTTAAAGTTCTATCTTCTTACTTTGCTAATGTCTCACCAAGAATAGCATTTCTTAATATTTCATATTTGAGGCAGGGGAGTTTCTTAGTATAAAATTAATTACAAAATGTTTTGATTAAGTACAAGATGTGTCCAAAACTGAATATTTTTTATTAAGAAAATAAGTGGGAGCAGGTGAGTTGGCCTGGTGGGTAGAACCACTTGCCACCTAGCCTCGCCTGGGCTTGATCCCTCAAACCCAAATGGTGGAAAGACTGACTTCTATAAGTTGTACTATGACCTCCACCTTTGCACATGACACATGCTTTGCACATGGACACATGGGTGGGTACAAACACACACACACACACACACACACACACACACAACAATGTAATTTTATTAAGTAAAAAATAACCAGTCTGGAATGCAACTAATTATTTTTTTAAGGTAATATCTTACTATTTTGCTTAAGCTGGTCTTGAACTCAGTGTTTAGCTCAGACTGTCCATAAACTCATATAGATCCTTCTGCCTCAGCCTCCCAAGAGCTAGGATTAATAATCCATTAGAAACATCAGTTCTTGTACTAGAACCTTGATCTTCTGGAAAAGCAACTGGTGCTCTTAACTGATGACCTCTCTCTCCAGCCCCAAGCCCCAGTTTTCTTGCTACTTTGCAGGTATTGGGTGATAAGCCACTTCAGTGCTTGGATGTCAGGAGAGGCTTGCTGCCCTTCTGTAGAAGTGTCTTCTGACTTGGATCAAGGCAGGAAGTAGCATGTATCTGCCATCATTTCTTTGCTGGTTGTTCAGAAGTGCACATGTAAACCAATGTGTTTACATGTTCTTAAACTGTGTGGCATGACCCCAGCATTTCATAGTTGAATGTGGGGTCAGTAAAACATTTAGAAAGAGTGAAAGCTCTCTCAATACACAGTTATCATGAGCTAGTTGATATTCAGAAGAATAAATTAATCCAAGATAATAGTGACAGCACTTTCCCCTTGTTGCATGTGCCCTCACTCCTGCTTGGTTCTGAACATATAACATGCATGTTTCACTGCACATGCCATCATGCCAGGAAACACAAATCCGACCTGAAAGAATTGCAGTGTTTTTACTGCACATTTTGTATTTTGACAGAAACTCAGTGACATAATTCTAGGAAACAAACACTTTTAATATTTTCCTATCACTCTCCTCCTACATGTAAGCACCAAATTGACGTACCTTTGGATTGCATTGAAATGTTCGATTTTTAAAATTGGTATTTTCATTGTTGACTTGACCATCATAAACAGTCACTAAGTGAATTTTGGCTTGAGGTTAGAACAAAATTTCTAACAACTGTTGAAATGGCCCAAAGCAGTGTTCTTAGCATTGAACAAGCAATTGTGATAAGTGTTGAAATGTTGGATCCATATAGTGTACCCTCTGAAAAAAAGTTTTGGGAGTTGGAGAGATGGCTCAGTGTATCATATTCAGACAAGATTTAATTCTTCATGTGAAAATAAGCACCTGCTTTCCTTTATAATAAATAGCAAAATTCTGTGAATATCAAAGAATGTCTTTGGATAAACTTCTTTATAGTTTACTATCAGCAAAATTTTAAATCTAGATTTCTATTTTTTATATACCTGTATAACTGGTGTCACATCAAAATTTCTTGGGTGAAAAGATGTGAGAAGAAAACGTTTAAGAAGCCCCAGCATAAACCAAGGCAAGCCCATCAGAGCCAGTAGGCTTTGGCTAGAACTATGGGGAAAGGCATTTTATTCCTGCTAGGATCACTAGGAAATCTGTATGTTAGGGCTAATAATAATTATTTCTGTGACGATGTGGGAAGAGCTTGCTGGAGAATAAAGCACATAAAGGGAGTTTGTCCACAGATAGAGACAGAGTCCGAGCAAGCACCAAAACCTGAGTACATGGGCCCAGCACTGCTAAGCAGCCACTCTACACCCTTCTATGAGCTTTAAATTGTTTGAGATTATTTAATTTAATTTCATTGAGTGTTTCGTCTGCCTCTTATGTGCACCATGTTCGGGCCTGATGCCTATTGACTTTATAAGAGCGGATTAAACCTCCTAGAACTGGTGTTACAGATGGTTGTGAGCCCCTATGTGGGTGTTGGGAACTGAACCCTAACTCTGCAAAAGTGACAACTGACCTTAACCAATGAGCTTCCCACTTTCATTTGAGCCTTAAGTTCTAGCTACTCTACCAATACTCTCCTGTTATGTTGTGACTCTAAAATCTTTACTACCCCAAACTCATGCTTTGAACACTTGTTCCTTTCAGCTGGTGGCAGTATAGTGGGGGACTATGGAACCTTTAGGAGGTGGGGCCTAGCTGCTGAACGTTTGTCGCTAGGGGATGTCCTTAAAGGTTTTAGCTTGACCCCTGCTTCTACTCTCCTCTTTTTGAACTTCCATGATGTGATAATCATCCCCAACACACTCTTGTCATGAACTCTGCCAGGCCTCGCACACTGTGATGAACTAAGACCATCTGAAACCATTAATCAACATCATGTCTCCCCCCACCCCTGGCGTTGCTTCTGCCTGTATCTTGTCAGTGTGGTATAAAATTAGCAATATAGCCCCTTAATAGTTTGCTTTCTTTCACATGAAATCAAGGTCTCCTAATCAAGGTCTTATAGAGATTGGACTTCCTGTTGTTCTTTCTCCCTCCTTGAGACTTAAGAGAAGTAGACTTGTATTTTAAGAACCTCAGGCTCTTGACTCACATATGAGGCAGTTACACCTCTCCTTGCTGTGGAGCAAAAGTGCCCTATGCTGTTGAATCCCCATTTAGATACCTACATGAAAGCACAACTAGGAAC
Organism: Uromys caudimaculatus; assembly: GCA_028551405.1. Lineage (NCBI taxonomy): Eukaryota > Metazoa > Chordata > Mammalia > Rodentia > Muridae > Uromys > Uromys caudimaculatus. The sequence goes on from CM052702.1 coordinate 633,126, forward strand.
GTGTGAGCATTAGCTAAGTCTACAGTCGTGGAGGACAACTGTTTTCTTGGGAGATAGACTATTCATTCAATGCATATGTGCTGAGTTCCTGCAAACATGTGGAACAGTGTGAGAAACGCGCGCGCGTGTGCGTGCACATACACACAGACACACACACGCACACCAGAACTCTGAGGACTAATATTTTTGTATATATATTCTATGGAAGGCTTGATACCCAAATTCCGGGCCAGGTGGCACTCAAAAGACTTAAAATCTAAAATCTGTAGCACCTAACCAGGACTGCAGCAGATCTGACTCATGCCTACTTGTCCAAAATCTCACTTTGAGATTTGCATCCCTGATTTATACTAGTCACACCAGCTTGTTTCCCTTCCTTTAACACCACTCAGAAGTGTTCACATCTTCTGTCTCATCTGGCTATCTTTTTCCTGCTCCTTACCCTGTGCATCCCTTAGCATGGCCACAGCTCAAATGGTGCTTCTTCAGAGTGGTGTTACCTATCCATCCTATCCAAAGTGGGACTCCTTAATATTCTCTTCAGGAACCCGGCTTTCAATTGTGTTTATAATAAATTGTTATGTGTACCTGAGCTGGTTCTTTAGTGTACATTTACCACTTTTCTCATCATCATAAGCCCATGAGGTCAGAGACTATTTGTTCTTTTCACCACCAATTTATCAGTGTCTGGCATAATGCCCAGGATGTTGTGGGGACAGATATATTTGTTGAATAAATATTTGGCTTGACCTCAGAGTCTTTAGAAGCTGTGTCAACTCTCTCAACTCCTTTCATTGGCCTCAGGCCTTCCAAGTCAAAGACCCTTTCTAGCCTTCTTCTTTGGATGCCTATCCTAGGGTTGTGCTGATATATCAGTCATCATCTATTTATGTAGTAGGCTGTGCTTCAAGCACCAAAGTTGGAAAGTGACTGCAGGGACCCGATGAGATAACAGGAACCAAAACAGAAACACTGCCCTTAAAACTAGAGCTTCCTACAGTGAGAATGGAAAGGAGCCATTCCCCGTTGGTCCTCACTGGTATACACAAACCTGAGTGTGGATAGAAGAGGCTCGAGCCAACAATGCAAGAGTGAATGGTGAGACTAAGAACACATGTCTGTTTGAAATGGGATGTGTGTGGATTGGTGGCAGTTATATAGTGAATAGCTATATCTGCTTACGTTGCTGACGGTAACCTACAGAATGGCTGGAAACCTTGATAAAACTGACTTGGAGGTGAAAGAATCATTATAATGAACTGTATAGTGTATGAGAGTCAGCTCTTGTGAGATTTGCTGACATTCTGATCCCTAATTCTGGTTCTCAGTTTAGTTTTCAATGGAGTAGGAATCATTCTCTTGATACAGCATACTCTGGTCCTTTTAGATTTCAATTCTTAGAATTAAGAAATTAATTTTCCTCCCTAATATTTTATTTTGGAAGTTTTTAAACATAACTTTTCTTTATGTTCTACACCCCAACCTCCCCCCACTCCCCAGTTCTTCTCATCAACGTTTCACTGAGCCTGTTTTATCCCATCTCTACCTGTTTCTGATAGCCTTTATCTACCCATGACTTACAATTTGATTTTAAAACTGGGCTTTTAAGATGTTCCTCGGATATAGTTCCAAGTTTCTTTGATCATCAATCCTTCTGTCCCAGCTTTCTGGTTGGTACCTGCCCTTACATGTAATAATTGTGCAAAAATTTTCTCCTAAATTGGTACCTTTTCCGTAATTCTTCAGAATTCATATCACTATCAAAAGTTTACATATGATTTACGTGTAATAAATGTTCAAATATTTAGTCTATGTGCCAAATGCTTTCACAGTGTAAATGTCCCCCTCCCAGTGTATCTGCTACCATGCTCCTTTTCAGTTACTCCCTTTGCCATGGTCTCCAGAGCCGAGGGTGGGCCTGTCTTTCATTCTGTTTGTTTCTTCCGACTAGTGTCAAGCTGCTGACTTACACTAGTTGATGAACTTCGAAATAATCTTCCTTCAGCAGTTATATGTTCTTCTCATTTTTCACACAGGAAAAAATCCACTTCAGAAATTGAAACTCAAAACTTAATTTGGCATGAGAAAGACAGCCTCAGCTCAGCCAGTGATTCTCAGTTAGAATGTTATGTTATCTAACTCAATTTCTCTGGTTGTACCAGGTACAGAGTGAAAATAGGATGGTACCTAGGTGCTGCTAAGAGAAACAAGGCAGAATTTCCCTGGTTATTACTTCTTCTGACTTCTCCAAGATCATGCTAAGAAATTCTTACCAGTGCTTTGAGAACCTCTCCATATTCTTGCATGACCTTATTTATTTATTTATTTATTTATTCTTTCAGTCTTCTTTCTGTTTCTCTTTTTATTGTAAACATTTTTTTTTCTGTCTCACATAATATATCCCGATTATAGTTTCCCGTCCTCTACTCCTTCCGGTTCCTCCCTAACTCCCTCCCCCCTCACATCCAGATCCACCCTCCCTTTCTTTCTCTCATTAGAAAGAGAACAGGCTTCTAATGGGTAATAAAATAAAATAAAAAACCTAACACATCCAAATAGGACAAAACAAACAGAAAGAAAAGAGCCTTAGATAAGGCACAAGAAACAGTTATAGAGACCACCCATTCACATACCCAGGAATCCTTCCTGTAAGGATGTTAAACTGAAAGCCATAATATATATGCAGAGGGTAAAAAGTGTATATGTATATATATATATATATAGCATATAAATAAAAGTAAAGAACAAAATAGAATTTAAAAAGAAACAGGAGAAGCCCACTGTGATACAAGGAACCTCCAAAGACTATCAAGTTCATTTTCTATCGTCCATCTATTGCTGAGCATGTAGCCTACCCTTTAAGAGTAGTCCCCAGGGAGACTCCTTAGATAAAACTACATTTTTACTTGCAAGTGGTTATCCATTGGAGATTGATTTGGGGTTAGGAATAGAGGCATATGTCCACTTCTCTTTTTAGCTCTAGGACCCCGTCTGGTGCAAGCCGTGCAGGCCCCGTGTATGCTGTTTCAGCCTCTGTAAGTTCATATGTGTATCTGTGCAGTTGATTTAGAAAGCCTTGCCTTCTTGGTTTCCGCCTTTCCTTCTGGCTCTTACATCCTTTCTGCCTTCTTTTCTGTAGGGCTCCTTGATCCCTGAGGGGACAGATTTGATGGAGACATCCCATTAGGGCTGAGTGTTCCAAGCTTCCTCACTCTCTGCACATTGTCTGGCTGGGAGGTCTCTGGGTTTGTTCCCATCTGCCACAGGAGGATGCTTCTCTGATAATGGATGAGCAAGGCACTGATCATATTAACTGTCCTAATTAACACAGCCCAAATCACCCCTCTGCACTGGCACTGGCTCATTACAGTTCACTGGTTTTAACTGTTGCTTTCAAAGTCTCTGTCTGAAGATGAGTAATTTTCCTGGAGTGTCTTTGATCTCTTTTATAGATAGAACTTTGGTGGTTGAGTTTCACTTCTGTTCTAGACATGCTCAGACATGTCTGGGTATTCTGTGTGTCCACAGCTTGGTTTGTTCTTATTACAACTCACTCTCCACTACTAACCCATTGACATGAGTCATATGTTTTATCTAGCCCTGACTCCTCCAATAAGAACATTAGAAGTTGTTTAATTAATTGGAAGAAATTTTAAGTGGTGAATGTCATGTATGCGTTTTCAGTATGGACTTCAATGTATTAAACATAGACATATAAAGTGTCTTTGTATACTGAATTTGAAATCTTCTAAACTATGTTATTAGCTGTGACTTTAGAATAATGCTGACTTGGAATTCATGGCCAATCAAAAGTTGAGCTTCACTTATATTTGTAGTTTTATCTGAGGAGTAGTGTTTATGTATATATTTGCATAACTGGTTATATTTTATCCTTATTTGAAAAAAGTACTCATAATAGAAAAGTAAAAAGAACAAATAAGATAAAAATACTTAAATGTCTTAATAATATCCTAACAATAGAATTTGGGCAAGACTAAAATAAGCTGAGAATATTGTCACTTTCAAAGGTTCTTCTGACTTAGGCAGCTTGTCTGTTGAGGTATACTGAAAGAAAGAAAAAGGAAGAAAAAAAGGTACACGCTTGTATGTAAGATGTTTCAGAAATATTCCACTCAAGACTCTGAAGTATGATGAAAGATATAATGACATTTTGTAGCTCTTTGAAGGGAAAATCCAGTGTTTAAATTACTTATAATTTTCTTATTTCTATTTATTACAATTTGCAATGACATATGAATATTAACCTTGTATAGGTTGATCCTACACTTAGAGCCTCATCTAGGTTTCTTTTAACCACTCTTCTATAAGAAGCTTCAAAAAATGGCTGGACTGTAATCATAGTCAGTAAATGTATTGAATGAAGCAAAGCCACGAGCTCATGTGAGTGTTTCCATAGAAAAGCTATCCAGAGGAATGTGAGGTGAGGTAGGTACATTTTAAATATTGATGGATGCAGCCAAATAGTTCTTCAAAACAACAGCAATGCATTTTATTTTCTTGTTGAACTAGAATACCTAAAACTGTATGTAGGTTTACTTTATTTCTTGTGAAAAAGTGACTTTAGGGCTATTGTAACGGCATCTGATTATATTTTAAACAGTTGAAAGGAAAATGTGTTGTGCTGAGAAATGTTGCATTAAGATTCTGAAATTATTGCTTTTTAAGTTGGTGGCAGTTAGCCAAGGTGGCCAACATCTATAATCTCAGCACTTGGGAGGCTGAGCGAGGAAGATTGCTATAGATTTGAGGCTAGCCTGGGCTATACATCAAGCTCTCCAAACAAAATAAAACAAACAAGCAACCAGACAAAACCTCATAAAATTGATGGTGTGGTTTCTTTTGGGAAATAACATAAAAACTAAAACATTTGTTTAAGCATTGACAGGACAAAAAATTTAGGGAATGTATTTTAGATGAAGGAAAGAACAAATATACAAATAATAGAAAAATCTAATACAATGAGATTAAATGAATAGTGTATACCTGTGCTCTGAGCACTATGGTGTCTCACAAGGAATGAAGCATCAGAAAGATGATCTCTTGTGATTAAGGAAAACACACTTTTATATAATCCTGGTTTCCTGAAGTCTTAATGTCTGCGTATGCACATGTGTTTTTGAGCAAGAAAAACAGAGAAAATGTGAGAGATACAAATCCAAATGCAACCGTGCTCCATCCAGAAGTGAATGGACTGGGATTCTCAGACAAGAAGTCTTTATTTAATACTTTTTTTTTTTTTTTTTTTTTTAAGGAAGAAAGATGCGTTCTATGGAAGCACAGCCGGCCACCTGGCAAGCACATAGTTAAGAAACTCGCAGGAAGCTTCCAGAATGTTTTTTGAGTAATCCTTTGTTAGACTTATAGCCTAGGTTAGGCTGAGTTGGTGGTTTCTGATCTTGCAGTAGCCATGGACTCTGTAGTTTGCATACAGGCTTTGGTAGAATTCTTGTACATGGTGATGATGAAAGTGGGGCGCTTGCTGAGAGGGGAGTGAGGGGCTTTCTCTGCCTTCCCTTTTCCCTCGTAATCTTTTCACAGCTCCTAAGGCTCTGAGCAACACAGTTTGAAAAACACTGGTCTCTTCCTGGGATGCCTTTGATTTAGTCCTTTCTGAAGGTCAGAGGGATACACCAGGTCTGTGATTTTAAAATACGAAAATAAAGAATGCCTAGAGATAGCCCCCGAATTCCATCTGGTCTTGCAGAAGACATTTGGATAGGAATCCCTCACACTGTAGATGTTTCCGGCTGCACAGTAGAGGACGGTGGCTTTTGGGTTGCGTTTCTTAGCACCGGAACCCTGTCCTCTCACTTGTGAAAGCCCAGGCACTCGGTCTGCACCTCAGTATGGCCAGACACCTAGAACTCTGGTTAAGGCAGTGTCTGTAAGTCCTAAAATCGTTGCCCCACCTCTCTTAGTTATGACTAGACAGCAGCTTTAAAAAGTAAAGTTGCTTTGTATTTGTCTAATAATATGCCTTTTCCAGATGCAAGCAACCGAACAAAGAAACTGCATTTTCTTTAAAAGACTTAAATATTCAATAGTGGAACCTGTCAAGAATCATTTTAGGCAAATACTCGAATTTTCAGATTATCTACTCCATTAGAACATTGCTCAGTGCTACATATTGTTATGTTTGGCTTGCTATAATTTTTAAAGTTTTGACAAAACATACTAGTGCATTTAAAATAACAGAAAATACCACTATCCATATAAACCAAATTTCTGCCTGTCTTTTAGGTAGCTTAAACGCTCTCTCTTCTCTAGTCTTTCTCTCCTTTCTCTCCTCTCTTCTCTACAGAAATAAAAAAAAATGACAAACCATAATTTTGAGGGAGAAAAAGAAATCTCCTTTTTCCCACAAGATGGCACTGTGGCTCTTTTTGTCTTTCAAACAATCCGTGGACCCAACTGGTATTTCTCTCCTTGTCTTCCTTCCCCCATCGTTTCCAGGTGATCCTCAATTAGATTCTCATAAAAAAAGAGAAATAATTTCAAAGGAAACTTGATACTTACAAGTTTGAGGTAACCTGCAAGCAACTTCAATTTCTCTGTTTAGCCTTCTTTTCAAGAATCTCCCATTCCCTGCTTTGCTTTTACAATAAAGTTTTTATACCAACTTTGGTTATGGTTTATGGCATTTTATTTATACTCTTTGTGCTCTATATAATATGATGGTGTACCTAGCAGTCTCTTATGAAGAAGTAACATATATAAGGAATCCTTGAAATGTTTCAAGAAATAAGCACGAATACCAGCTAATCGTCTTTAGATAATCCAGTTTTGTGGTGTTTGAATTTTCTCTTTTCTAGCCAACTTTTATATTTACGTTGATCCGTGTCTCCTTTTTTACCTTTCTATAGATAGATATTAAAGAGCATACCTTCATTTATTTTTGAGTAGCATTTATGACATATACGTGTGTGTGTGTGTGTGTGTATATATATATGTGTGTGTGTGTGTATGTATATGTATGTATGTATTCATTGGCTTACTTAGGGTTTTTGTTTTTTTGGTTTTTTTGTTTTGTTTTGTTTTGTTTTTAATGCTCGTATTCGAAAGTAAATGTCTGTATAAATTTGCTGTTTTCCGTATCAAGGTCCAGAGCGAGCTGAGTTCCAATCCGCCGGCAGACCACCGGCCTACTGGTAGTGGCAGGTGCTGGGGGCAAAGCGACAAGCCGGTCTGGTGGCTCCTGCCTCTGGTTTAGAGGTGGTCTCCAGAGCAAGAGGCTGGAGCCTTTAGCCAGCTTGACACAGTAAGCTGTCCATTCTGGCTGCTGCTTGCTGGGTGGCCTGCGGAACGAAGCCCTGGGGGGGACTGAGGAGGGCAGGGTCTTGGGTAGGAAGAAACCTGATGAGTCTGTTGGCCATTATAACCATCAGGGGGAGGAAAAGGAGGAAGAAAGGGGAGGCTGGGGAGATAAAACCAGAGAGTCAGTAATCAATAGTAAAAACCAGGTAGTAGACAGGGCGGCGGCTAGTAGTGGAAAGAACGGAGGACGCGGAAGGAAAACCAAGCGCTAGAAGCAACTGGGTCACTGGCCGCCCGCGGCGTGCGGGACTCTGCCGCTCGGCCCCAGCTTTAGAGGAGTTGCCGGGACAGGAGCATTCGCTGGCTGTGGAGCTCCCGGGTCACAGAGCACAGGCAGAGGTGGCCCGGAAGATTGGCGCCGGTGGGCCGAGCCTAAGTCCAGGAGCGTACTTCCTGCAGGCTGAGGCTGGGGACTGCCGGCTGGTGCCCAGCTAGTCCCGGATCCCGGGGAGTCTCCAGCTCGGACACTGCCAGGGATCATCCCTGCCAGGGTGCCAGCTGAGACCAGATCCCAGAGGGATTTACAAACCTCACAGTAACTTCCATGAATATGCACAAGTGCATCAGAGCCGTATGTGCCTCTTAAGAGGTAAACGCAAAGCAATCTCAAGAAAGAACAGTGCCCAGTTATACTGTAAATCGATGCTTTCTTAGTGATAAGCACCCCGTTCAGTGAATAGCTCCTGCCAATCCTCAGTGAGTATTTAATGATTATTAATTGTCGAGACACCTTTCACCTGAAAACGGCCTGTCTGAATTGTCTTTCTTCGCAGAGAAGTGCGAATTAAAGTTTCTTTGTTAGGGAGAACAAAGAGAAATCCCAACTATTTTAAGGAAGCTTTGGCGTTCGACTTGGCAAACCGGGTTTTTTCCCCCCCTAGAGATCAACGCTCTTTGACTCGCCCCCTCTCTGTCACAACCTCGACAGAGTCATCTGTGGGACTAGGCTGGTGTTCGTGGGCTGAATCCCTTCTTCTACAGATTAGCAATTTAGAGTTAAGAAGTTTAGAAGCCCTTTAATTCATCCTTGTATTTTGACATGGGAGGTAATTGAGATCTGGAGAAGTTAAGGCCATCTTGCAAATTTGTGTCCAGGCCAGGAAGGGTCATCAGATGTGGGCTCCTTGGAGAAGGGACGATTCCCTGTTCCTCAGTGCCCTAAATTTAAGCTCATCTACTCTTGAGAGCCCAGTACAACTTCCCTTCTTCAAAGTTTGTCAAGAAGGGAATAGCTTCCTCCTTTTCATTAGAAAAAAAAATGATTTTCTCTTGCTGTCAGCTTCATTCTGACATAGATCAGGAGTGGAAAAGTGTGTGCTATGGAATAGAGTCATTAGTAAATCCATCTCGTTTTTTGTTTCATTTGACAGCAACACATTAAATTAATCCCTGTCCAAAAGAATCACATTAAGGGAGCTGTCAATGCTAATCCCCAGCTCATTGTTGCTACCTAGCTCGGGGTTGACTTTAATAGGTCGCGCTGACATTTGTTTCTTCCAAAAGACAAGAGACTTGTCGGTGACTTCATCCAGACCCGAGAAGGTTCCCTTCAGAAAGTAGAGGCTGCTCAAGGTTTGCAGACCGGGGATTCTTTGGGCTTCTAGCTTTAGGTTCCAGCTGTTGTTGGAAACGTTTATTCTCGTTTAGCCCTTTGAGTAAAGATGCTCGTAACAATGAAAAGGAGTATAGAATCTCTCCTATGAGGAAAACAAAACAAAACAGCCGCCCATTGAAAAAATAAAAATAGGATGTTGTTATTATTTGTGTACTTCCAATCTAAGCTACCACCGTTCTCTAGTTAAGATAAATTAGGAAAAAAAAAAAAGGGTTGAGGGTGAACTGATTACAAAACCAGGGAAAGACAAAGGACCAGAAGCAGGGCTGAGAAAACTTGGACAAATGTATCAGTTAAGGCTCTGCAGAGGGTGCTGAGAAAGGGAAACATCTTGGCTAGTCTTGGCAGGAATTCAGATAGTGAGAATATAGGCAGCACAGACATTAGAGAAAATACATTACGCCAGTATGAAAACACCCCTTTAGACGACATTCATGAACTATGACTATAAAATGTCTATGTTCTCTCTCCTCTTGCCCCCACCCCCACACAGTGATGTGGATTACTCCTGCTTTGTGCTTATGACATTTATGGATTCCAGATCTCAGGGTTATATATTAGCCTTTGTTTGGGCTAATATAAGAAAAAGCAGAGGGCGGATTCAACCTTAAATCATTTAACCTGTTTTTTAAAACGGCCTTCCCATTTTTATTTTATAGATATTTGGAAAGATTTTGAGAACAGAATAGGAGCTAAAAATTGAGAAATGACCATCCATTATTTAACAGACTCACAATGATTAGTGTACAGGTGCTAGAAAAAGTGGTTGTATGCGTATTATGTATCTTTACTCTAGTCGAACCATGCTTTTTCATATTGCAAGGTGACATTACATTTTAAATCCTTTTGTCAGGTACAAACTCACCTTTGCTTGGTCCCCCATACCTGGGGGGGGAATCTGTATTTTCAAGTAAACTTAATGAAGTTGTGCATCTTTTTATGGTCTTAGGCATTTTAGTTTTATTATATTATTATTGTCTTATTATTTTATATTATTATAGTTTCAATTTCCATTTGTTCCTTTGTGTGGGGGGGAACAGTATCTTTCATTTTATACATATTAGGTTCAAACTTGAAGACACTATAACACAAGACAGATTGACAAGAGAAAAGCGTGTGCATTTATTTGATGTAATTATAAGTGACATAGGAAATAGAGGTCTGAAGAAAAGAGTCTAGTTTGATAGGTATTTTTTGTTTTGTTTCTGTTTTATTTTTGAGGATGGGTCTCACTTCACAGCCCAGACTGACTTCCAGCGTATGATCTTTCTGCTTCAGTTCCCGTGTGCTTCTACGATGCCCAGTTTAATTTGAATTTTTTAAAGATAGGAAGCTTGAGGAAGCGTGTTCATTTGGGGGGAAATACGATAGGACAAATGGAATGTGAGGCAGAGCCAATAAACTAGAAAGCAGACCAAGATCTGTTTGCATCTCTCTCGTCTTCGGAAATGTGGATTCTTTCCTCTGAGTACAGGAAGGGCACTCCATGGGTGAGTCTTATGACCTGTGCCAAGGAATGCTGGGAAGTCCTTCCTAGGCTTTATCACCTGTTCTGGGAAAGGAAGGGAGGGGAGGGTTGAAGAACGTTTTCTGTTTGGAAGAAAGCTTGAGAAAACCAAAACCAAAACCACACTGTCATCTTAAAATATACCCAGGCTCTGTATCTTGTGATAGCAAGTCCTGAACCCTATCTCAGGGTTATATATTCTCAGGGTGAGATATTCCCACCTTTGAAGTAACATTGTGTCTTTAAACGATACGGTTTGACTGTGTAGCTTAGGCTGGCCTCAGCCTCACAAGCTTCCAGTCTCGGTGTTCAGAGTTCCGGTATGGCAGGTGTGTACCACCACGCCCAGCTTAGTCAAGCTTCTATAATCTCCACAAAACACACTTTCACTGCTATCTGCTGAAGATTATTCCGTTTATTTTAATGATCAAACAGATGAGGTTTATTCCGAAAATGGGCTAAAGGTTTTGTAGTCCTAACAAAAAGGCTTAATAAGATCAGAAAAAAAAAAAAAAAAAGAACTGCGCATGTCCTCAGACTCTGACGAATGTCAGGGGCCTATAACATAAGAATTCAGGTTGTATGGTGCCAGTGAACTAAGACCAGCTGACATTTAGAACTTGGTGGGTTAGTGCAGACATGAACAGAATGGTAAAGCGCCAGGGACTCCAAACACAGCAGAGTACGTGTGTGTGTGTGTGTATATGTACATACATGTGAGTGTGTATGCAGTAGTTTACATGCACTTGTGGGCACCTGTGCATGGAGGCAAGAGGTTAATGTCTGGTATCTACCTCGATTACTTCCTATTTTGGGCTTTTGGCTGAACCTGGATCTAACCAGATTTAGCTAGTCTTGGCATCCTGGCAAGCCCCAGGTATCCGGTGTTTGTCTCCCCGGCACCTGCTATAGTGGTGATTCTTTCCATGGGTGTTGAGAATCCAGACTCTGTGTAACTTTGGTAGGAAGTCGCCAGGCCGGTGTGCTTCCTGTGCTTGCTTGGATACCAAAGCCGCTGACGGCATTAATAAATGGTAAAATCCTTTCAGGGGATGGGAGCACTGGGCGTATGGGGAGATAAGAAACCAGAAGCCTGGGCTCCACCAATAATTAATAGTGTCTCATGAGGTGGTCTACTGTTTTTGGATTTCAAATCTCCTTGTTCAATTTCTTGCTGGAGTGAATTCCAGACAAAAAAAGAACAAGCTTTAATTTGATACTTAGTCACTTCAATGTCCTTCGCTGTGCCAGTTAAGATTGCATATTCCTGTGAAAACACATGCATTCATAATCAGTCAGATAACAATGCTCTCCGGGGTTCCTGAGTGGGAAAGCAAGAGATCATATATTCAGATATGTGGCTTCAAAGTCACAGCACCATCTGAGAAGTTCCTATTCTTCATTTTTACTCTTTATGCTTAGAATTGAAAGGAAAACAACGCTGTGAACATTTCTAATTAAATACATAATAAAATTAAGCCCAGCATCCACAAGGTAAGGGTTTAGGAGGAAAGAGTTCTTATTTTTTTATGAAACGGGTTAAACTGACAGACATTTTTATACAGTGACAGCATAAGTGGAGTATGCCTTTGATTAAGGCTTAATTGCTAATTATTGGGTTGCCTCTTGTGCTTATGCCCCATCTACCATTATTTGCTTGGGTTAGAATATTCGGAGATCATAGAGAAACTGGGAAGAAGCCACACTATATTGAGCATAGTCATTCCTTCTACGGCATTCTTCCTGAGTCTGGAACACTCCCCCTTCCCCCATGTCTGCACTGGGTTTGTTTCCTTTTCTCCAGTCCAAAGCTCGAGAAGTTGGCATTCTGAATGCCCCCTTTTCATTTTAGAGTTTGCTTTGCCAACACTACTGAATGCAGGTGCTTAGACCGCTCGACCATCTTCCCTCTCCTCCAAGGAGACAGCCTCTGCATTGCAGTCTTATTTAGAGGCCACAGCATCTTCTGCCTGACTTGCTGTAGTGCTTTCACAGTGGTGAATTCAGCCTGGCCTCCTTACCACGCTGCTGCTGTTAGTGACTTACTTTCTTTCTTTCTTTCTTTCTTTCTTTCTTTCTTTTTTTTTTTTTTTTTTTTTTTTTTTTTTTGGTTTTTCGAGTCAGGGTTTCTCTGTGTAGCCCTGGCTGTCCTGGAACTCACTCTGTAGACCAGGCTGGCCTCGAACTCAGAAATCCGCCTGCCTCTGCCTCCCAAGCACTGGAATTAAAGGCGTGTGCCACTTTCTTTCTAAAATTCAGGTCTGCTTTTCTCTCTCCTCTGCTTAAACATCTCCATCAGCTCAAGAGAAAAAGCATACCTCTGAGCAGATAGTAAAATTTATGTTGTCCTTTGTCCCTGGCTACTCTCTAGCTTTATTGGCTGCTTTTTGGCCATAGGGCTTTGTTGTATGTATGTGTGTATGTGTGTGTGTATGTATGTGTGTATGTATGTATGTGTGTATGTGCGTATTTACATGGGGTGTTTTGCTCCAACCATATATGTGAATGTGACAATATGTGTGCTTGGAGAGCTTCTTCCCTCATGTTTTCATCTCATTACTAAGAAATTTCTGTACTGATAGGAAATGCTTTCCTCCTTATCACCATACCATCTTTCAAAAGAATCTTGTCTTTGGACTAAGGATGAATGAAGTCAGATTCTCTTTCCAAGAGACTGATAGAGAGACAGACAAGATGAGCTCACCGGCTGTGGATGTTAAGGTCTTAAGGTTTTCAGGGCTAGAGTGGTCATGTGCAGGCTGAGCTCTGATCCGTAGGAAAGCGTGGAAAAATGGAGCAGACTTCAGGAGAAAGCAAATGAGAGAGAGAGAGAGAGAGAGAGAGAGAGAGAGAGAGAGAGAGAAAGAGAGAGAGAGAGAGAGAGATATCCTGGTGCACAAGAAACGAGTGGCCTTCTCTCTGGTTTCTGTGACTTTACCAGTTCCTATTTGAGTCTCTCATAAGACTGCAGTTGCTTGTTAGAGAATGTTAGTTCTTTATGCTAATGTTCTTAAATCTCACATCCCTGAATGAATTTTCGTTCTTTGTCATCAAATTCTTTCTTATTGAGAGTCACTTATTGGCTGCAATGTAATTATTGGTATGTGGAATGTGTATGTTGTGTGTGTGTTTGTGTGTGAGTAGTGTTTTTGTGTGTGTGCCTTGTGTGTATGTACACTGTGTGTGTCTGTTTTGTTTGTGTGGTATGTGGTGTGTAGTGTGTTTTGTGCCTGTGTGTCACTGAACGCATGTGGAGATCAGAGGACAACTTGTGGGAATTAGGGCTCTCCTTCTACCATATGAGTCCTAGGGATTGGACTCAGGGACACCAGGTGTAACAGCAGGTTTATCTTGCTGACTCACCTTGCCAGGCTCCTAATTATTTATATAGGTATTTATGTCTATTTTTCCCACTTAAACAGTAAACCCCTTGAGAGTAGAGACATTTAAAAACTTTGTGTGAAGATTCTGCACTATTGTGTCAGCTATGGTGGATTGACATAGACATATGATAACAAACACCATTTCAATGCACTGCTTTAAACAAGGGACTTTAGTTCTGGACTAGGTTGCTGTAATAGCAGATGGCAAAGGGCGTGGTTTTCTCCCTGTAACTTTTGTTTTTTATTTAAGATTTCTCAAGAACCAGTCCTTTGAGGTACAGGAAAAGCTATTTTTAAAAAGTTTGCCAGTCCAGGATCTCATGGGATGGTATTTTCAGAGTCCTCTAACATCTCTGAAATTTACAATATGCTTTTGTGTAGAGCCCAGGCAGCATGACTGGGAGATTGCTGCTCAGCAAGTATCTGCTTCCTTGCACAGATCTGTAGGTAGGTGCTGCTAGCCCAAGAACAACACACTATCTTAGCGAACTGCTGAAGCATCTGCTTTCCTGTGGTAGTATTCACAGTGGGACACTTTGCTCTGTGAATAATTGTGTTATTCTTTAAATATTGTCTCTAATAATCCACTGCCTTGGATACTTTCTGTGTTGGCATTTCTGATCGAATGACACTTAACAAACATTCAATAAAGACTTCTTTTCTGTAGTGGGTATTAAAGAGGATGCTGTCATATCATAGCTGAGACCTCACTATAGGAAAATCGAAGGGACAAATCACTGCTATTATCTTTCCTCCAATTAATTCTACCTTCCAAAATACTTAGGCCATTAGATTCTTGGTCTCTGAATCTTGAACTGCACGCTCTCATTCTTTCTCCTCGCTCTGTGTATTACTGAACTTCCTCATAGCTACCTATAACAAACCAGGGCATAGAAACTATTATTTTGAAATTGCCATCTTCACTGCCTGGCATCTGTGTGGACAGTTACCTTAGAGAACATTAGTTCTCCCCAAACCGACGCTTGTTTTAGGCGAAGCTTCTAGAAGAATCATTAGATAGGAAATACAACTTCCCCACTATTTCTGGCAAATGGATCGGAGTTAGAGGCTCTCTTTGTTTAAGGCCTTAATATATTCAACTGTGGCATGAGCTGATGCTCTTTTAATGTTAAATGTAATTATAACATGGTAGAGGAACAGTCTATGCATGTTGCCAGAGAGACAAATGTGGGGTACTTAACCGATTCCAGGCTTATTGTAAAGTTTATTTCTCCCTTGTGAAAATGTTGTCAGTTCTAGTAAAACATACACATATGACCCTCTGGAGACTCTATGAGTGTAAATACAGGTTAAATAGTCAGAATGCTGTGCTTTAAAAATAAGTGAGTATCAACGCTTGGAATCAAAAGGATCTTCCTAGTGTCAAAGGCAACCAGTTGTGTGGCAAACACTACGATAATAGCTCCTTTATTCAGAGATGTATTATAGAAAACACCACACTGCCTTGAAACAGAAGGGCTTGCATACAACCATCCCCATAATCCATAACTGAAAGAATCAGAAAGAAAGTAATTATTTCCCTCATGATTGCTTTCACAATTTCTTGTTCTCTGCAGGATCCTTTTTTAAAATTTTATTTTGTTTCTTTTGGCTCATTGTAAAAATCAAGCAACTACAATATGATTAATTTTTAAGTTGAAAATGTGCATGTCTACTGAGAAAAATCTCTATTTTTCCAAATTGTGAATGATGTTTGTGTAATCAATCTACTTTCAATGTAATAGCATTGATTGCAACATGATATGTGCTTGACTCAATTTTGTAAGTTTTGCCAGTTGATGACTGAACTATGTGGAGATGGAGTGTAGCTCAATAGTACAGCACTTGCTCAGTATGCCCAAGACCTTGGGTTTGATGTCTACCATTGTTTATACAAAGCACTGAGATGAATTTAAAGATGGTCATAAGTATAGTAGCATGGCGTGGTGAGAAAGAGATGAGAAATTAAAGTGATTCTCCTTTGATGTATTTAATCTTTAAACATTTCTTCATCTTCCAGAAGCTATTTCTGGCTTTACATACTATAAAATATTTAGCAGTGAACTCAGTGAGAGTGTTATTACTTCTCAGATTCAGTATTG
Source organism: Uromys caudimaculatus (assembly GCA_028551405.1). Lineage (NCBI taxonomy): Eukaryota > Metazoa > Chordata > Mammalia > Rodentia > Muridae > Uromys > Uromys caudimaculatus. Next base: position 649,068 of record CM052702.1, read on the forward strand.
TCACTCTGTAGCACCACGTTGTGACAGAGAACTCACACAGTCTATTCCTTCTTCTCTAACCCGAAGAGTTAATATTTGTTGAGAAGCGACTGTTTGCTAGGCTTGGGTGAGAACATACCCAGCTTTGAGAATCTCAACTTAATAGAGCAGGGATTCATAGGTAGATTTAAGAAGCTTCTTCTCTCTGTACTTTTGCCCCATTCTTTCCTGACTCTAAGCCTAGAAGGCAGGAGACTAGAAGCAAGTAACAAACAGCAGGAGATGGTGAGCCCTGCAGAGAGCTTCTCATGCACCCCCAGCAAGAACAGACAGCATGAACAGCTTACCACATGCTTGTCAACGTGTGCTGGAAATAGATTAGATTGTGTTATTTTATCCTAAGCTGATGGCATTTTGTAAGATCTTAAGCTTTATTCATAAAGCACCCAAATATTTGTTCCCATATATTTTCCATGTACTTTCACAAATCCTATGTTTTCTATGATCTCAGAGGCCAAATTCGTTCTCCCAGTTTTACAGAAGATAACTAAGTGATTTATATCAGAGTTAGAATGGCTATATACTTTGTTGTTTAAAGCTAGATACATCTGAGCATATTTATAATTACCCATAACATGAGATATAAAATGAGAAACTGTAAGTTATGACCACCATAACTATAAAAAGTAGAAATTAAGATTACCAGATGGTTGAGGCATTAACATTAATTTACTTGCTTTGTTAGACTTCTACCATTTTCACCCAGGAAAATGTTAACTTGGCTATTCTGTTAATAGCTGCATCTTTAAAAGATTTATTTTATTTTTAATTATCCATGTGAATATGTCTCCATGGGGCATGTGTTTGTGAGTGCCCATGGAGGCCAGAAGAGGAGGTCAGATCCCCTGGCGCTGTAGTTACAGGTGGTTGTGAGCTGCCTGACAGTCATACTGGGACCTGAACTTGGGTCCTCGGGAAGATCAGTAAGTGTCTTAACTGTTGAGCCATCTCTCCAGCCCCACTAGCTAAATTCAGACAGACAGACAGACAGAGAGATAGATAGACAGACAGATTTAATTTTATGTGTATGAGTGTTTGCCTGCATTTACGTATGTATATGCATATACCCTGTGTGTGCCTGGTGCCAGAAGAGTCAGAAGATAGAATCAGATGCTCTGGAACTGGAGTTACAGGAGGTTGTGAGCCACCATAGCTGGGAACTGAATCTAGGTCCTCTACAAGAGCAGCGAGTGATCTTAGCCACTGAGTTCCCTCTCCAGCTCAAAGAGCTACCATTTTAAAATGATTATGTGTCAGATATTCAGAGCACTGTGTTTTTTGGAACATGATCAAACCTTAGGCTAGGCTGCCCTTTTGTGATTGTAGACCTACTATTTCTAAAGATAAGGAAACGGGAACTGAAGAGGTAATATTTCTTGTCTATGGTCACAGAATTAATAGATAAAAGAGTGAGGATTTGAACCTCAGTACTTTCACTTTAGTGTCTACGACTTTCTAGTTACCTTAGCCTGCCTTTTATGTCTCTTGCATTGATGATGTCCTGGCTAGTTTTATGCCCACATGACCAGCTAGAGTCACTTGGGAAGAAAGAAACTCCACTGAGAAAACACCTCCATAAGCTTGCACTGTTGGAAAGCCTGTGGTGCATTTCCATTGATGTTTATTCACATGGAGGACCTGACTCACTGTGAAAGGTGCTTCCCCTGTGCTGGTGATCCCGGGTCCCATAAGAAACAGGCTGAGCAGGACATGGGGAGCAAGTCAGTAAGCAGTGTTCCCCCATGGCCTCTGCTTCAGTGTCTGTCTCCAGTGGTTCCTGCCTTGTTCGAGTTTCTGCCTGGACTTCCCTCAGTGATGAACTGTTACCTGGAAGTGTAAGCAAAGCAGACCCTTTCCTCCTCAAGTTGTTTTTGGTTATGATGCTTTATCACAGCACGAGAAATCCTGGCTAAGACAGATAGTCCTTGAGTTAGCTCTCCAATGGTAGTGATATCTGAAGGACTGTGCAAATCTCAAAGGTTTGCAATGAGGTTGTGAAGTAAGCAAAAAATCATTTGGTATCAGAGATCAGAAGCTAAAGACATTACAGTTATGGACAACTCCCAGTGTTCTTTCCATTTGTTTGTCTTATATATGGAGCTACATGAGTAGGAACAATGATCAAGTGGTGAGTGGAGGTGAACACATGAGTATCTTCTATCTGAGGTGAGGAGCCGGGCAGGGGATGCTGTTTGCCAAACACAGAGTCGACCTGCATATGATCTACACATAATCTTCGCTTCAGTTTTTTTTTTTTTTTAAGTAAAATAATTCATCATACTCAAAGAAAATGAAAGGATGGAAGGAACTCAGGCTTTCAGGGAAGGAGGGAGAGTTTATGATTAATGCCCTGAGGCTAGGCATAGTTTTTCAATCCTGGCTACTGCTGAACTACTGGAGATCTCAGCAGAAGTCCACTAGGCTACTGCTATGCTGAGAAATCACCGAATGCCCGTTGATGTTCAGCTGTCTGCTGTTTGGAGAATTACAAGAGTAAAAATCTCTTGAGATACTTTCAAATTCTGTCTAATGTGAATTGTGTTGTTATTTTAGATCGTTATTCATCCTTAACTTAGTGTGTGTGTGTGTGTGTGTGTGTGTGTGTGTGTGTGTGCGCGCGCACGTGTGTGCTCATGTCTGTGTGTTTGTGTCTCTGTGTGTGTGTGTGTCCCTATGTGGAAGTCACAGGGCAACTGGCTGGAATTGGTTATCTCCATTCACAATGTGGGTCTAGGAAGGTTGTCAGAATTGACAGCAAGTGCCTCTACCCACATAGCCATTTTGGTGGATCCTACATATACTTAAAAATCTTTTTGAGCATTGCACCTAAGTTTTTCTTTAAGAGTAGGAGAGGACACACTTTACTGATAATTTACTTATTGAATCACAGATCTATTCTATTCATTAAACCTGTCAATCCTGACAATGATGGTAAATGTCATCTAGGACCCCTGTAACTAAATAATGGTACTATGAGGGGCTGATATGAAGGAAAAGTATGAAGGTAGGAATATACAGCAAACCAAAGAAATGATAAGTAAATCACGACGACTCAAATCAAGGCCAGTAGCAGGAGAGATTTCTTACCTTAATTCTCAGTTGTAACTAAAAAGTACTTTTCAGTATATGTTTTATCTTATCATATTTTTTACTATTATGCATTTTGGATTAAAATAATAGAATCAAAAAGAAAAATATAATGAATTTAGAAAACTAATATTCTATAATTTTAGATTAAGCACAAAATGTGTATTTATTTTCCATAAGTATTAATTTTATTTTAAATCTGAAATTACTTAATTTCATTTCCCCTTTACCTGAGTGATCTTCCATGCCTTTGCTCAAGGTCACTTGGTCTCATGAATAGAATTTGGATTCAGCTTCCTTATCCTTCCGCCTGAATTTCTTTTAATATTTTTGTATTTTCTTAAAACATTAAGATTGCATAGGTACTTTTACTATATTGAGTATATAACAAGCATAGCTTGTATAACAGTAAAACCAATGCTTAATGACAAAGGCACAGATTTATTAAAAACGTAGGTTTTTCTCTAATAAAATAGCATATTTGCATGATGCATACAAAAAGCAGCAAGTTGCAAAAATAATTCTAAATCCTTACCTTGTAGGTCAGTTCACCTCAATGACAGTCCCTCCAAATTCATAACAGGGGAAATACTGTGTCTTCTGAAGCAGGGACAAGGCTGGGCATTTTTGACTGTTTGTTTCCATCAACAATCAGGACTTGAAGGTCCCTCTTGACTGGCATACTCTCTCATTTTGATGAGAAGCAGATTACTTAAGTCTTCACAGTGGTGGCTTGAAGTGTGGTATTTTCTCTTTAAGGTTTTGGTTTTAATTCTACTCTTCTAAACACACAGTGAATTCATTTTCTGTGTTTTCCAGTCATGACAAAATTCCTGTTGGAAATAAATTACATTATAAAAAGACCTTTCTAAAAACCACTTAAATATTTACCTCAAATTCCTGCCTCATCTCAGTAGTCAATTGCTTTTAATTTTTTAACACCTTTTATTTGCTGGCATTACAGTGAAGCCACAATAAAGGGCATGAACGCAGAGAGTAAATTGTGCACGTGACTGCACAACTAGTTACTTATATTTCTTAGGCATTATGAAGACAGATATTCATTTCAGGTTAGAGAAACAAATGTGGAGGAAGAACCAGAATTGTCTATTTTTGGAATAGCATTTTCCCTAGATTAAATGTTTAATGTATACTTCTAGAATAGGTGCATTTCACCATCAGCATATGCAGGATATAGCTATCAATACAAATAGTCGGTGCTTTTTAAAAATGTCAAGTTGTGCTTAAATCTGTTTGGCAAAAGTCTGTTTGCTGTACTTACTCCATTTGCATTTCCTGTCCTATGAAACAAACCCAGTGTCTGTCTCGTTAGTTATTAGAAGGCATCTGTTTTAATCTCACAGGTAAAGGGTCAAGCCAGAGAAGTTACTTTTAAATGGAAATATTCCTTGAAATTAATATTGACACTTGCTTTGTGGCTCTCATTACATTTTCCTTTTAGCCATTAGAGGGCACATTAGTTCAAGAGAAATTACACAGGAGGCAGAGTACTAAGACAGGAATAAGCTCAGAAGAGGCAGAGGGTTTTTTTTGTTGTTGTTTTTTTTTTTTTTTTTTTTTTTTTTTAGTGAAGCTTATTTTCACTCATTTCACTGTCACTCGCACTATAAGTTATCAGGATTTCTGTACTCTGAAGAGGAATCCTAAATGTATATAGTTTCATGTGAAAATGGCTCCTCAGTGTTTAGTGGCAGCTGCTGCTCCTAGGTGGAGAGCCACGCTGGCCTGGTTGAACTTGACCAGAGGTTGACTGTGATGTGACAAAGGAGGACACAATGCATCACAGCATTTGAAGAATATCCTGAGTTCAAAGGTGCACATGATTAGGTTATTATGAAGCAAGGAAATGCGGGTTCTCAGGCTTTAGTCAGTAAAAACCAGCATCTACGTGTGAATGGACGAGCTCAGCCACCAGGCTGTGGCTGCAAGTATTTATAACCTTTAAAATTTGGTACAAATTACAGGGAGAACAATAGATGGCCCCAGAGTGAGCACAGTCTTTATTTCACTAGAAAACCTGGACTGAGGTCATCAACTGTGAGAGGGCAGGCAGCTCAAGTGGCTTATGAATGACTGCCCAGTCTCAGAATGAGTTCATTTGTTTTCAATCTACAGCAGAACTATTATTATTTCTAATGTCCAATCCTTTGCTCTAAAGGCTGCAGGTTGTTAATCTGTAAAAGCTGAAATGGATACTAGCTAGTATTCAACAATAATACTTTCACAATGTCAAGTGAAAGGAGACCTTCCAATGATTAATTCACTAATTTATTTAATAAAATTTATTGAGCACCCACTAAGTTTCACATTCTGAACTGGGTGCTAGGGAATGAAGACAAATATATTTTTCTTGGCTTGAGAATACACTTTTTATTGCCGTGTGATTTATAGAGGGGTAAATCAGCAAATAACAGTAGTATACAATAACTTTATATATTAGTGGAGAACAGGAAAGAGATTTATCAAACCTATTAGAAAAATATCTCACATATTTTTAAGGGAACTGAGGGGCTAGGAAAAGGATTATTATATACTATCTTCAGCTGGCAACTGCAAAACTGCTCTCTTCTTTATCTTTGGGAGTCAATTATATAATAAATTGTGGTAATTAGTAGCATAAAACAAGGTAATAATGTAATTAAAACCAAAATATTTACTTGCTACAGCAGATACTTTTCTGCATCTTAATTCTGCTCCTTCCAGGCTGATAATACTCTATAGGAGTTTCCGTGTGGCTTTTACATCTGGAGGTAGTGAATTAGTGTGTGCAAAGAGAGCTCAGAATTATGCTTCAATTATGATCTGAATGATGATTTGAGTCTGAGCATGAGTTGTCAACAGAATGTGAGCTGGGGAAAGAGATAAGGGCTGTGGTGGGATAAAAAGTGTATCTGCATCACTTACTTTTAAGTGTCTTTTGTTTAAAAAGAAGTCATTAACGGTAGGAATTAATTGGTTCAGATTCTTGATTTTAGAGTTATCACTTGGTTGGAATGTTGAAGCCTTTTCAAAAATTACTACATAATATGCAACGGCAGCAACGTTTCAGGGGAAGGTGGAAAACTTAATTGAAAAGCCGGCTTTTGAAGTGTTTGCTTATAACCCTAATTGACAGCAGATGAGCCTGAACAACGAAAGACCGTTAGAATAAAGAGATGTATGCGGCCAGATGTCACAGTAAGGTGTGTGCTCCTCCAAAGATGATGCTATTAGGTTTTAGGGGAACCTGGTCAGAATGTACTGTCACAAATCAGTCATGAAGTCAATGTATATCCCCACAGTACTAAAATAGTTTAAGATATCCATAAAACTAAAAGAAAAAAATGTAGCCTGGGCATATTACAAGATAGAGGTCACACAGTGCAAGTCCAGGAGTGTAAGAAAAATAATGTATATAAGGATGTCAAAAATCAGAAAGGTTGTTCACCATGGGTTATTAGTGTTAGTTTTAGGCACTAAGGGTAGGGAAATTTTCATTTTCATTTTCTTCAATCTTAAGTATATTTCCCTACAGGAACTATATTTAGTTGTGTAACAAAGGATATATTATTGTATCTAATAGATACAATATTTTTCAGAAAACCTTTCATATGACCTTAAAATATACAATATATTCTTGCTGATACTTGTTTCCAATATATATTTATTCCCATTTATTCATGTTTTCTGCTGTCATATTTACACATTCCCTGAATGCATTGATGTTTAGCAAGATATAACATAGTTAGTACTTAGTTTATCTCACCAAAATGAGAGGAACTGATAGGGTTAGAAACAGAAAGCAAAGATCTATTGAACAATCGAACAGAACTTGGCTTTGCACTTACAGAAGTGAGTATTTAAGTTAATGTGAAGAGATTATGTACAAGATGTGACCTGGCCATATAAAAAGAAGGAAAGAAATGCAGATTAGAGTACATTTGGAGTGTGCAGCAGGTGTGGACACTAAGGGACTGTTGGTACTGCCTGGTCAACCTGGCAGAACAGAAGGCGTGGTATTCATTAGAGAAAGATAATAAGTTGCACAGTATCCTGGCTCTCTCTTCTTAGAAGGCTGTGTTCCTTCCGGTGAGAGAAAGCTTGTTGATTTGCTTAAGGAGGGCTTAGGTCCTTATTTTCATTTAAGAGAATAGCATTTGGCAGAGGCATTCTAGGGGAGCTTAAGTCTCAGACATCACATCAGCGACAGCAGTTCCACCACACTTACAAAAATTGAATGAGGTGGGTGGATTTTTAAGCATGGTTTTCCCATTGCTAGGAAGGGCAAAAACACCTCTAAACTGTTCACCTGCCAAAAACCAAAAAAAACCCACACCCACATATAGATACATGTATCATAAGCTTTCTGTGGCATCTCTATTTTGGATCAAAGAGGGTCAAGCTGTAAACAAAAAAGATTGCTTTCCTAGTCAGGATTAGCAGTTAAACAAAGGCAAGCATTCACTAGATGTCAGGAAGACATGCCATGAAATCAAAGTTAATGAAGGAAGTTGTGCTTCTGGTAAGACAGTGAGTTTCTGTCTCCATTTTCTGGTCAAACAAAATACGTTAATAGGGGTTTTATTTTCTTATTTATTTGCTGTTCTATAGATGTTCTTCATTCGGACACATGGAAAACAGCTTTAATTACTTGTGAATGATTAATTTTCCATTATAATTTTACTAATGGTAAGTAATTAATCAGTCTTTCTATTTTACTTAGAGGGTTGGTTCCCATCTCTGGCTCTGATTTCCTTTTCCCCAAATCCAAATGAAAATTTGTAAATGAACCCTATTTCAAATTATTCCTCCACCTGACAAATGAGACAACGATTTCTGATCAACAGTGAGACCCGATTTCCTGTGGCTCACGCTGTATATATTCCACTTCTTCAAGTTATGCTGCAGAGTTTGGTGCTTTCTATTGATCTTCTAGCATTGTTCTCAGTAGTTTAGAAATTAATTGTGCAGGAATCTTTTGAGATTGTGCTGGAGCCTGAGGTCAGCCCACAGTCCTGTCTGTGTGCAGCCAGTGGGCAGAGATCCCTGCAGCCCAGGTCTCAGCACGCAGCAGCAGAAGAGTGTGTTGCTCCCACTCCAACTGCCAGCTCCTTCCACTCCGCCCCCCAAAGCTCTTCTGTTCTGGAGCCCGTAGTAGCTCACATCATAAATGCCTTTTGCCTAGTAAAGAGCTGAGAAGGGAATTATGCAGTATGCGCTTACCTGAGAAACTAAAGATCATTAATTAGGAAGGTGCTGCTGGGCAACAGGAAATGTTTCATTAGAAAGGTTTCAAATCTAAGAAAGTAATTAATTTCTCTTTGGAAGGTGATCACGTTCTCTCTTCTGGTGCCCTTCACTACTGCAATTGAATGGTTCCAGGCGCCGCGGAGGGAATTCAACTCCTCGCTCATTAGCCCTCCTAATGTCTCCCTCTTTTCTGTTCTTTTTTTTTTTTTTCATCTCTCATTTTGGCACAAGTGGTGCCTTCTAGGGATTTTGCGGAGGGACGTTTTATTGTATTTTTGTGAGAAGAAGTTAAGGAATGCTTTAAAAACGTCCTTCCTTCCTTCCTTCCTTCCTTCCTTCCTTCCTTCCTTCCTTCCTTCCTTCCTTCCTTCCTTCCTTCCTTCCTCTGTATTTTTCTCTTATCTCTCATCCGTCTTTCCTCTTTTTAATTCGGCCCCCTCTTTTTTTGAGAGCAGTTAAGGCAATCCATTTAACCTTAATTAATCACGGTAACCTTCCAAGCCCTGGAATTACGGGTGTGAGGGGCCACTCCTGATGTAAGTAATGCTGGGTTTTTTTGTTTTGTTTTGTTTTGTTTTTTTGTTTTTTGTTTTTTGTTTTGTTTTTTTTGTAATGTGCATCTACTATCCAGAGGTCTTCAGAAACAAAACAAAACAAAACAAACAAACAACAACAAAAAAACACCCTCCATTTGTTAAGAGGAATGCTTTTGAAACTTGTTAAAGGATGCTTTAGGAGAATTAGACTCAATGCACGTGACGAATGTATCTACATCTATATGTCTGTGTATCAACACTGGAACGGATGAAGGAGAACTTATATTCTTACAAAAATCGTTAAATTCCAATCAAAAATAAGAGAAAGGGGCTGGAGAGATGGATGGCTCAGCAGTTAAGAGCATTCTCAGCACCCACGTGTTGGCTCACAATTACCCATAACTCCAATTCCAAGGAATTTAATGCCCTCTCCTGGCCTCTGCAGTACCAGGCACACAGTGGTGCACACATACATACATGCAGGCAAAGCATCCATACGTATAAAGGAAAATAAATCTAAAAATTATTTAAAATGAGAAAGGCTATAATTTCGGGAAGAAGTTCAAGATGGATATTGATAATAAAATAAATCAGTACTTGATAGGGTGTTCAGAGGCTGTGTCTGCCATCTATGTATCTTCCTATCAATCAGTCATCTCTTGTTTTCACTTACTATGACTATGGACTTATGAATTCATATTTTTGTCAGTGAGTTAAGGTTCAGATTGCATTTGCTTTCATGTTCGAATGGCTCTAGGTTTATCTCTTCAAGCATGTGGGGTTTTTTTGTTTTGTTTTTTTTGTTTTTGTTTTTTACCTTTTTAATTTTTGACACTTGCGTATGTGTATATAGTCTCTCATGATCACATCCGCATGGCTACCACGCTCTCTCTGACCTCTGTGTATTTTCTCTTGTTCAGGTAGCCATGGGTGCTGTGTTCATAATTTTCACAGTCATGTCATACTCAGAAACTATCATGGTGTAGTTCTCTCCTCATCCCCTGGCTCTTCCACTCTTTCTGCCACTACTTCCATGCTGTTTCTCAGGCCTTGGTGGGGGTGATGTTCTATTTAGGGCTGAGTTCACAAAATTCACAGCATTTTGACTAATTACAAGCTTCTTCCCTAAGCATCTCCTACTGCAAAAGAAGCTTCTTGGACCACGATTGAGAGCAGCAGTCATCTATGGGTGTAAGTATAAATACATAGATAGAAGTTTGAGGACACGTCCATTTAGCAGAAGCATAGTAGATAGCATCGCTTGTGGCCTGTGACTTCTGCAGCCATAGGCTTCCGATGTTTACACTACCTGGTATGTATTCCTTCCGAGGTAGGCTTCAAATCCAATCAGAATGCTGTTGGCTGTTCCCATGACAGACATGCTACTATCACACAAATGGGCATATCTTGCCTAGCAGGTTAATATTGTAGCCAGTTCACAGGGTGGGCAAGACTGTTGATGGGTCTTCTCTCTCAGCAGTGTGCTGGCATCATTAAGTCTGTCTTACACTTGGAATCAGTATTGCTACAAAAACCACTGTCTCATTTATTTGAGTATGGAATTTAGAAATGAAAACAGGTATTGTATTAGGTAGCTTCCTTTGCCATGATTAAACACCATGACCAAGATCACTTTTAGAAGGAAGTGTTTGTTTGTGCTTACAACCCCAGAGTGCTATGCACATCATAGCAAGGAGTCAAGGCAGCAAGCAGCAGGCATGGCTGCTGGAGAAAAACACTGAGAGCTCACATCTTCAAACTCAAGCATAAAACAAAATTGAATTAAACTCTCAAGGCTCACCTCCAGTGACATAATCCTCCATAGGGAAACACCTCCCTATCTGCCTCCAATAGCAGAAGCATCTGGGACCGAGTGTTCAAACACATGCATCTGCGGGGACATCTTGTTCTAAATGTGTGTACTGTGGTGAGGCTCCTTTGGGAAAACCTGTGTGCATGTGCGTGTATGTGTGTGTATTAGAAATCACAAGCTCACGGTGATACCTTGAATTTTAATCCACATTTACAAAGCTCTGTACAATTCCTTCTCCATTACTGATCTGCAGTCTCTTTTCTACAGTGAGCCCCTTGGTTGCTGGCAGTGCCAACACATTCATCCAGTTTGCTCATCCCTTCAGAGTGCATGAAACATTTCCATATGCCTTTATCACTATAAAAGCAAACCTACTATGACAAGTCCAAGATGTAGTTGCAATTCTGGAATTCCTTAGCTAGTACTTAAAAGTAGCTATTGTTGGTTCTTTATTTCTTCTACTCAGTACATATACAGTTTACTTAAAATATAGTTTGACTTACTTGTTTCTGTTTGTTCTTAGTCATCTTGTGTTTCCTTCAATTTTGTTGACTTTGAACTTTTTGAATTAGAATATCACTGAAGATTTGTATACACACACATATATATCCATATATATACATACATATACACACACACACATATATATGTACACACATTTATACATACATATATATACACACACATGTATATACACACATATACACACATATATATACATGCACACATATATATGCACACACAAACATAAATACACACACACACATATATACACTCACATATACACACACATACATACATACACATATGTGTATATACCCACACATATACATGCACATGTGTATACACATATATACACACACATATATACATATACATATGTATATATATACATATACCACACACATATACACACACACATATATACATACACGCATATACACACACATATATATATCACACACATACACATATACACACACACATATATTACACACATATATACATACACACACATACACACACACATATGTATGTATGTATATATTTAGCTTTGCCTTTTGCTTTGTTTATTTCTTGTGATTCCTGCTGCCTCTACATTGTAGCTAACTGGATTTTCCTTTTTAGTTTTTAAAGAGCTGTTTCTTTTTTAATTAGCCAAGTAACAGGTCCATTGTTGGCATTTCCATACAAAACTTGCTTCTGTTCATCTTTTTTCTCCACTTGGAGTGAAATTGAAGTTTTTCATATGGTTACACAAATTTCAAGTCTTTTCCTCGGTGCATTGACTGTTCATGAGTACTGCTAATTTTTCTACAAGATATATATTTGTTTAAAAGTTTTATTTTTATATCAGATACTATTTGTAATATATGGTACAGATTTCCATCCCAATTTGTCATTTGTCCTTTGATTTTGTTATGAATAAATTGATTTTTCATGTTGAAATACAGGTCAAGCATCTATAATGTGAAAGCTTAAGTATTTGAAACATTTTGATCAGTATGATACCAAGGGTACTATACCTAACCACACACAAGAATCATGACAGTAAGCATGAAGTACTGAATAAAATTACATTCAGGATGCATTATTACATGTATATGAAACATGGATGCATTTTGTATTCAGGATCTTTCCTAGCTTCATTTCTGTTGCTGTGGTAAAACATTCTTCAAAAAGCAGCTTATGGAAGAAAGGGGATTATTTGACCTAGAGTTCCAGGTTATAGTCTACCATGGCAGGGAAGTCGTGATTTCAGGTACTAGAAGCAGTAACATTCACAGTGAAGAACAGAGAGAATAAATGCTCACTTGCTTGTGGTCACCTCGATTTCACCATGTACATGGCTCAAGACCCAGGCCTTGGGAATGGTGCTGCCCACAGTGGGCTCACTCTTCCCACATGCACTAATTTAATTAAGACAATTCCCCACAGGTCAACTCAATGTAGATAATCCCTTATTGATTGAGACTTTCTTCCTTATGTGATTCTAAATTGTGTCAAGTTCATAATTAATTCTAACCATTACAGAGTCCTGACCTGAAGATATCTCATTATGAATAGACGTTTTGCCAAAATAGCACAACTTCTGTTTAAAATCTTTTACCTATTGGAAGACACAGTGGTCAATTAAGGTATGGTCTCAATGGCCATGTGGTCTAGAAGTGGTTATAGTCATTCAAGCATACTTAAGTTGCATACAAACAAGAAGTTGATCAAGTGTCCTGGGTGAGTGAGTGCATATCAGGAAAGAGTATATAGAAACTATGTTTAGGCTCAGAATTGAAATGTAGATTCACCGTCTAGCAGTGGACATTGTGAGTTAGAAAGATGTGGGGAAAGAGCATTCCATTTAGACTCACTAGTTAAAGGGACTGACAGAAAACCAGATAGGCTGTTTGGACGATTCTATAAGTGCCTATTGAATGGAAGTTTCCAGAAGGAAAGTTGAATGGAAAAGTAGAGGCCATGCTCTGTTGGAAGGATTACATCATAGTTCACACACCACATTGGACATGCGGAACAAAAGAGCATAGATTTCTAAATAGAGAAGTCTCCTGAGCTTTATTTGGAGAATTTACACACAGTTCACAATCTGGCCATTGTGGGGTCATATACATTAACTAGAAAATGCACATAGGAACTAAATTGTCTGTGCTACCACAGACGTATTTTAGTTTTTAACGGAAGGGGAAAGAGTCATTGCAACTTCAAATCAGGTCTAAGTTTGAAAACAGATGCCATGAATCTGTGAAGAAAGAACCATAATGTTGTCATAAAGTACTTGGCTAAGTCCCTGGATAGTAGTTAGGCGAGTTTTGAAATCTGAATGCCTGCTCGGACTCCACAATTTATTTCTATTAGGTTTCACAAGAACAGAAATTTACCTGGCACACACCATCTCTCCCAATACCTGTCAACAAACACTTACCTGCTTTTGCAATTATTGTTCCTAATTTTCATATTTTATGAAGCATCTTGAAGCATTTTAATTATTACGACAAGCATCTTGCAGAAATACTCTATGATTCCATGAGAATTTCTGTTGGACTTTCTCCATTTTTTTTTGGCTATCTAATATGAGAACGTTTACTTTGCTGCCTTCAAAAAGCTTAGTCTCAGACAGTCCAGCCTACACTCAGAATTTAAATTTACACTCTCATGGGTGTAAGACAGGATACGAAGGAGAATCACAATTCAGATGCAGTGTTCTCTAAGGTTGAACGAGTGTCTAGACTCCTGGGAGCTAGATGTCAGCAGGTTTTAGCACAGCTATTCTCAGTGTAGCAAGCGTGGTGAAAAGCCACATCAAGGACTGAAAAGGAGGTGGGAAAGCTGTCCCCTAAGACACAGGAGACCCAGAAAATGTGAAGTGTGGCAGAGACCTCATGGTTGCCATCTGTTCACAAAAACCTTGGGTGAATGTTTTTTGTTGGTTTCCATTCTCCGTTCCATCTCGTGATATGTGCTTACTCTTCACGGCATCTGCTCCATGTGGTATATAGCTGAGAGCACACTGCTTCTCCAAGTTTTGGGTACAATTGTACAGCTCACATATGGTGTTAATAATGTCATCGTGTGGTTAATGTTTTCTAGTTTACGAGATATTTTACACACATTATTATATCTGATCCTTGCGAGAAAGCCTGCAAACCAGCTAAGAAGATTTGAGTTTCCCAGCAGGTGACTGAGTTTCCCCCTGAGAACATGCAGCTTGTATGTTAGAAATGGAACCTGCTCTTTCCACCCAAAGTCCAGAGATATTTCTATTAGTCTTTAATTGGTATTACCACTTGTTAACAGTGACTTTAATATATGATTTTGGTGAAAGAATACAAGGTGACAATAAAGATGTAGAAAGATTGCATTTCATAGAAGGTGAAAATGAGGCCTGAGAATCCACTTCTGTTGCTATACTGATTTAATTATAGTGTGGTACGATTTGATAAGCAAAGCTATTTATTATATACATAGCCAGAAAATCACACCCCTTCTCTCCCCCTCCCTCTCTCTTACCCTCTCCCTCTACCCCTCTCTCCCACCCTCCCTCCCTTCCTCCCTAACTGTTTACCTTCCTCCTCTCCTCTAGATCTTCATAAATGATGCTGTAATCTGAGTTCTTTATTTTTGAGATCCTGGAAAAAAATACACCTTGTTTCTGTTTTCAAGTGGTGCGTGTGTGTGTGTGTGTGTGTGTGTGTGTGTGTGTGTGTGTGTGTGTGTGTTTGGACGTATTTGTTTTTGTACATATGTATATGTATGCGTGCCTGTGTATGTGTGCATGTGTGTGTGTGTATTTGTGTTTGTGCGTATGTATGTACACATGTGTATCTACCTGCATGTGTGTGTGTGTGATTCTCTTTCTCTGTGTAGTTTCTGCATGTATGAGTCTGTGTATTTATCCTGGTTTCTCTGAACACAGTCTTTTCCAGTGCTTTACTTCTTCTTGTTCTTTCATTGCTCAGTGTTGATGTTTGTCTGACCTAGATCCATTCGTTCAGTAGATGTTAGTGTATGATTTTTATTGATAATATTGGAAGTGGATTTCTGACTGCTGGCTAGCTATAATCACTGATAGTCAAAACTGTCAGTTGCCAAGTATGGCTGTTTGGGGGAGAAAAGACAGAAATTGGCAAAAAGAACTCTGCAGGTGTGATTCCATGAAGGAATTTTATGACAGAAGTGAACTGAGTCCTTTATATTGTCTGCAATGCCATCAACTCCATGACTGAGGCTTCCTTCTCGCTATTCATGTTTATTTGGCTCAAAGTAAATAAAAATCAGACCAAAATATTGGATTATACATAGGTTTTGCAGTTGTAGCTGACTCCTGTGCTGCTGCCTTAAAAACTCTGCCTTGATTTGTGCTGCTCAGGTCTCTGCAGCCCAGCTGTCTCGAAGGCCTGTCTCGGTCAGCATTTCACATTAACCGCAAACGAGGGAAGTTCTGCATATTGTCATTCTTTTATAGCTTCAAAGATTTTAAAAACAGGACTTTAATAATTAGTAAATCGTATACATGTAAACAGATTACCAACAAAGAAGAAACTAAAGTTCTCTGTGGCATGCTGTTGGCCTTCTCCTGGGTTTTCCCATCTCCCGCTACAGTGAATGGGGTGGATCAGTATTAGGTGGAGAAGGTGAGATGGTCACTAACACACAGGACTCCATTGTTCTCTGATCATGATGCAAGTGACCCAGCTCCTGCCCCCTTCACTCCCTGCTGTGATGGACTGGAATTCTGAACTAGTCACTGTTCTATTGTGATAGACTTGTCTGACAGAAAGAAACTTAGAGGAGAAAGGATTTATTTTGGCTTACGGTTTCAGAGGGCTACAGCTTATCCTGGAAGATGTTGAAGCAAGGAACAGGAAGCTGGCTTGGCAGCCAGGCAGCAGAGAGATCAGATTTCATCTGTACAAAAGGAACAAAGGAAGGAGGGAGGGAGACAGAGAGGGATGGAGGGAGAGAGGGAGGAAGGGGAGACAGATAGGGAGGGGGAAACAGAGAGAGGGAGGGAGGGAGGGAGGGAGTAGGAAGGAGAGGAGAGGAGAGGAGAGGAGAGGAGAGGAGAGGAGAGGAGAGGAGAGGAGAGAACCAGGGCCAAGCTATAAAACTTGAAAGCCTGTTCCCAGTTGTGTACTTCCTTCAGCAAGGTTACATAAACTTCCCAGACAGTACTACCAACTGTCTAGAGTCCCAAGTACTCAAGTACATGAGCCTCTGGGGGACATTTCTCCTTCAAACCTTGAACTGTGAACCAGTCAAACCCTTCTTTATTGTTTAAGGTTCTTTTGTCAGGGTATTTTATCACCACAACAGGGAAATAAACCATGACATCCCCTTTATGGAAAAAAGGTTGAGCCCTAGCCCCCTGTATAACCCTGGCACTCCTATGTCATCTGATTATAATCCCAAGGCATCTCTGTAGCAGTCCATGATAGCATTTATCAAAAAGGAGGGAAATATATAATTTGATGTGAATTCAGTGCCATTCTGAGTGCCAGTTTTAACCGTTTAGAAGTTCATCGACTTGTACCATATTTGGGTCTGGTTAATTTAGGTAATATTTTAATTATTTGTACATTTTTAAAAATAATAAAGCTTATAAAATTAAAAAAGTAAAAACAAACAAATGAGGGAAAAAGTTTCCTAGCAACCTTTTGAGATGTAATGGGTCTTGCTAAAATAATACATATGGGCAGTGTTAAGACTCTGCTTGGGGAAGTTCACACTTGTGCTCTCTGCTTTGTCTTACTTTCTGCCAAGTGCTTCTCTGTTAATATAAATATGTAAAATTTATGTTAAAATATTTTTTAATAAGTCCAACTTTGCTTTATGTTGTAGAATCCTGAAACTTTTCAGGAGTAAGTCCAGGATCTGGATTTTCCCTGAGTTAAGGTATCTAGAAAATTAAGGGAACTTCTCAGAACACTGGAAGGTTGAAGCTATGCCTCACCACTGACAACTTATAATAATAATAATAATAATAATAATAATAATAATAATTTTAATTGGATCTGTAATCTTAATAGTTCACACAGGAAGTACAGAACACATACTGAAAATCAGGTTTAGTTTTTTAAAAGGTTAGTTTAAAAACTAAATTATAAATTTTATCTTTTGTATACTACACAAATCAGAGGTTCAGACAGATGGTGGAGGTTTAAATTGTTATTGTAGTCTTTGTTAAAAGTCAAGAGCTTGTGCCTGTGAGTTATGTATGTGAACATACTCTATATGCACAGATATGGCCCCTAGAAAGGTACTCTGTAGCCACCGAACACCATGGGACAGAAGATTTCCTAGAGGGATTATACCTGCCGTGGGTGTGGAAGCAACTAGGAAGCAAGAGCTGAAGCAGGAGTGGGAGGACAGGGGTAAAAGCCACCAGTCAGTGTTGCTGAAGTGATGGCCATCCTGTACAAATCAGAGTGTGTAGGAGCCCCGCACTGCCCCATCTGAGAAGCCAGGTGCTCCAGGTGCCACAGTAGATGGAGCTACAGAAAGGTCTCTGTGAAGCTGATTCTTCTCTGTGGCCAGCTAAGCAGCAGTCTCTCTGGGCTGCTGTTGGTCAGCAGAGGCAGTAGCTGCCTGAAAAAGCTGGATGCAGGGTAGAGGAGGTTGAAGGGCCACTGAGGCTATACCAGGAACCTCCCAGTCCGACTGTGACTTATCTGGTTGTGACCGCCTTCCAGGACCAAGGGTGGCTGCTTTAATTCTGCCTTCTGAGTCATGTGCCAGTTTCTCTTTTGGTCAGCTTAACTCCAGACCTCCAAAGTTCTCAAGTAAATTCATAGAGTATAGGGCAAGAGGGGTTAGAAGACCCTGTGGGACTCTAGAGTCAGAGGAATTTATTCCTCCAGTTAGAAGTAACATTTTAGGAATGTCATGTGAGGGGTATTAAGAAGTTCATCCTCTGACAAATATTCCCTCTATTTGCCAACTAGCCCTCGCTGATGCCCAGGGCTCACACCACACATCTCTATTTTGAATTAAGATATTCCATCTTTGAAAATTTCCGGTTGGAATGGAAAATCTTACTGAAAGAGTCAATATATTAAATTCAATTTGCTTGTTTGTTTTTTTTTAAACATATCATCTCCTTAATGGCCCAGCATCTGTCACAGGTGGGATGTGGAAGATAACAACAGGTCAAGTGTTGTTTCATAGGATACGGCTGAGCTGACTGTCTTATGGAAGCCTGTAAACATACACAGGGTATTTAAACAAGAGGGAAGTGTGCAGAAGGAAGAGGCGCCGAGACAAGAGACAGAGATGGAAAGGTCACACCGTGTGAAAGCAGGAGGGAGGAGGAATGGGGAATAAACTGAGAGAAGCAAAACTGAAGTTTGATTTAAAACAACACAGTGAAACTCAATTATTTGTAAGCTAACCAAACTGAGAATTTTATTCGCAACAGTGATGAAGTTACAGTCTACACGAGATGATAGCATTCATATTTACTTTTATGAAGGAAGCAGTGGGATCATTTTCATTTTGAACAGGTGTATAACTGCAATCATTTGTTCTTTAGTACCAGAAAAGCCAAAGGTGCATTCATATTTCTCACATTTCACACATATTTGATCTAGCTTTGCTCGCCTCAACAATAACACTTGGGATGGTGCTTTAAGACCTGGTTGTTACTGTGTCCCTTCTCTGGCCTTTCCTTTTATTCCTTCCTTTCTGAGACCTTTCTTTAAACAAAATATAATTGTTATTTATGTCTCCTCTCAACGTGTAGGACTACTGTGGTGGACTGACCAAGAATGGCCCCTGTGGACTCATATGTTTGATGCTTGGCTCATAGAGAATGGCATTATTAGGAGGTGTGGTCTTGATGGAGGAAGTGTGTCACTGTGGGGGCAGGATTTGAGGTCTCATATATGCTCAAGCTAGGCTTAGTATGGCACACAGTCTCCTGCTGCTGCCTGTGGATCAAAACTCTTAGCTCCCTCTCCAGCATGCCTACCTGCACGCTGTCATGTTTCCTGCCATGATGATAATGGATAAAACCTCTGAACTGTAAGCCAGCCTCAAATGAAATGGTTTCCTTTATAAGAATTGCTGTGGTCATGGTGTCTCTTCACAGCAGTAAAACCCTACCTGAGACAAATACTGACAGACACAGGTACCTGCGTGTTCCAGACAATGGACTGTCACTCAGACTCACACTGCTCTCATATGTGACAGACCAGAGCAAAATAAGGTAAACATGAGAGATTGATATGCGGCGCATGCAAATTCTCTTAGTTTGTACACAAGACAATAAGATGAATAAATAAGGGAAACTGGCATTCATTTATACCTGTGGATGTTAGCAGTCATCTCTGCTAGGCTGCCTATGGAAGGTCACAGCTCCCTGCCACAGTGATGGCCAGGAGTGAGTGGAGCAAAGAACAATTCCTTTTCAAGCATTGTCTAGATACCTTCTTCTCCGTGGCAACAGGTGAGTGTCTCATTTCTTCTCCCCCAACCCCTTCCCTCTCCTGAATCTTTAGTTCACTTTGGAACATCACATGCTCTCTTTCTAAAAACACGCAGAAGCAATAAATCAGCCAGTTAAAGAAGATCCAGCCAGTCCAACACAGATCGATTTCACAGGGAGGTCGATGGGCTGCTAATAGAATTACAACTACCTGTCAAAACAGGGAAAATATATCTGTGACGGTGACAAAGGGCAGATCAATTTGAGAAGAGGCTTTTTACTTCTAGAAGCATAGATGTGGAGTCCATGAATGACTCTGTAAGTCTGTAACTGTGAGTAGAAACCATCTACCTAGAGGGCTCAAGCTAAGGTTACATCAATGGTTCTGGGAGAACACACTTGATTCTCTCGTTTTCTTAATGGAGTTTGTCTGGTAACTGTAACAATTTGCTTTCTAATAGATTATAACACAGAACAATTGCCTGAAAGTACACTTTATTAACTCTGTTACCTAAATAAGTTGGTCTTGTCTATTAAATAAATTACATTCCCAACAAACTTAGCATCTCTACTCTCTTCAGACAGGAGTGTTCATAGCCAAGGACATCTATCTGGCAATCTTTGTCTTGCAAGTCAGCATGGTTATTTTCAGAGGCTTTGTAGACAGTTGACAATGTTACTTTTTCTAGGAGCCACTTCTGTGCTCAGACTCAGGCTCCTGCAAAGAACTCAAGAAAGAATACTACTTGTAGTCTGGATCCATCATGAATTAGCAGGAGGCTCCTTTAGGTCAAGGATTGTCTTCTTCTTTCTCTCTTTTCCTTCCTTCCTTCCTTCCTTCCTTCCTTCCTTCCTTCCTTCCTTCCTTCCTTCCTTCCTAAAAATCTCTTTAACGATTAATCAAAAATTAATATGCATTAATTTAGAGCAGCACCAAGAATTTTCCAGAAAAACAGACACAAACAAAAGTAACCAACTGTTACACAACAACAATAACACGGAAATGAAGTTTGTGGGAATGTAATTTACTTAGTGGACAAGACCATCTTATTTAGGTAACACAGGAAAATGTACTTTTAGGCCATTGGTCCCTATTATAAGACACTTTGCCCTTTTACTATAATCAGCAAATACAAGTGCCATGTCATCAAAGTTCAATAATCCAAGATATGTCTGTGTGGCAGTGCAGACAGACATGAAGACACATGGCTTTGGAAGTAGGTACATCTGCAATTCTGCTTTGTCATGAGCCACTCCACTAGGGTAAGCTGCTTAAGCCCCCCAATGCCAGCTGTTCCTTTCTATACTATGGGAATATTAATAGTGCTGACCTCATCTATTTATAATGATGAGGGAAGGAGCTGGCAGCCTAAACCCATTGCTTCCTGATGCAGAAAGAAGACCTACATAACTCTGGGAATCCAGGTGAATTTCTCTGCATCTGAGTAAGTCCATCTCTATGTCCTCATCCCTCCTTTAGTATGTATCTGGGAGCCTCTTACGGCCTGGGAAGTAGGTAAAATAGTGTTTGCTGAGTTGTACTTGTTGCCTGGTCTTGAAAGCCAGTGACCCAGCCTTGTGGCCCAACCGAATCTTACTGATTAGGGCTCTCTTGCACAGACATGCTTTCACTTCCTCCCCCACAATGAGTGGGAAGGGAAGGGAAGACATAAACATGAGGGTTGTTATGTTTCAGAATGTTGGTAACCAGTGATATGTTAAAAAGTAGTACTTTCTGAAAGTCGAAAGGAGCTTTCAGACTAAACTCCAATCAGAGACGGATTCAAAGGCTGTACTTGGTTGTGAAGAGGACCAGAAGCTCTATAGGTGGCTCTATTATTAATTTACATCCATGTATGTCTCTTGTTGGACCCAAACCTCATTCCTGGTTGGGTAGCATTTTCATGAATTGTCACCCTGATGTGGTCCCAACATCAGAGCTATTGCCTATTGCATCCCCATGGTTGCTTGGTACAAACAAGTATTGACAGTAGACTTAAATTTTATTCTATTTAGTACCTCCCCACAAAGAACTGTATAGATGTTATGTATAGATGTCTGTATAGTATTATGTAATGACTCCGTACTTGGATGCTTTTGCGGTGTAACTCTGGGAACCTGTCTTCAACATCACAGTGGAATGTCAAACCTCACTGTGAGATGAGAGGAGCAGCGTGGTCTACGGGATCCATACCGGATGATTCAAGTATGCCGGGGCAGAGGAGCAGTGCTGAGTGACTTAAACTCTGAGTTCGCCCTTGCACTGATGTTCTTTGTGTAAGTCTATGCTGTGTACCTCAAGTCCCCTTTGTTCTCGGGAGGTGATAATGTTGAAAGTAGTCCTTGAAGGGGTTGCCAAGGTCTTAGCTTTGTGGGAGAGCAATCACCTGCTGATCTGTGCCTGGAACCAGAATCAGAGAACATGTCCCCCAAAAGAACAAGCATACTCTGGCTAGTATCTGGGTAGAATGTGAGCTTCTCTCTTTCTGAGGAAAGAAGACAGGGGTGAAGGAGGTTAGATTTTGGGGGGAGCTGCTGACACCCACCTCCTGCCCTGTCTTAGTTTGGGTGATGTTTGGTCTGTACTCTGCCCTGCTCTGCCATAGGTCTGCAGTACAGTAAGTGAGAGAACTGCTAGGTTGCAAATATTATAAGACAAAACCAAACAATCAACAACAGCCCACTCTTAAATTTAGGAAGCATATGGTGCAGTTATTGGTTTTTTGGATCAAAGGCAAGACCCTGTGAAGTGCTGTTGCTCTGCAGCCAGTGTAGTCATTTCCTTCTCTGTGGGTACTCTCCTGCCACCTCTGTCCCAGAGACCTGTTTCGACTATCCCCTCTCCTGAAGACTTCAGACTGTAGAGTGAATACTGGTTAATTGGTGAGCAGCTCATCAGAATTGTAAAGGTCGGTGATAATAGGCAACAACATACTCATGTATAAAAACAGCAGGATGTGACAAAAGCAATTGATCTTGATAAATGTGCTTTAGAAATCTGTTGAGCGTGTTTTGTCTTCCTTGGGCTCTCCGTCCATCTTCATCCACTCCTCTCCTTTGCTCTGGGCTCCCTTTGGTTGTACGCTCTTCATTTTGCACTGTCTGGTCTCCTGTGTCTCTCCCTCACATTGGAACAACTCTCCTGTCCTTTGGGTTCCCTGTTATGCCCCCAACCCCATCATCTCATCTGATTTCATTCTTTATCTACTTCTATCCCTTAACTCAAACATTTAAATGTCTTTTTCCATTAATAAAACTAAAGTATTCTTGATATTGTTACCATGGTTTCAGGAATTGCATTCCACCCATTTCTATATGACCTCCAGCTCTTCTTCAAGGACCTAGCCAATTATTTCTGTAAAAACATAAATCAGAGAGTGCACAGGTGATATCTCATGTGAGCTCACAAGCAGCACCTCTGGTCCTTGAGCCACGCGTTTCAGTGGCACCTCTGAGTGCCCACAGTACTTGAGTGGTGTATGATCCCCATGGTTCCTGCCCTGCCCTGTTCGCCTCAGAGTTGGGGATATTGCCCTGTGCATCACCTTGAATCTCATACCAAGACCAGAAGGATACCTGAGTGCTGGTATGAGACAGGCTTTTACAGGTATGAGGCGGTGATGGGGTTTTCAGAGGTGCTAGTTCTGGTTCACAGAAGGTTGTGACCACACAGTGTCCAGGAAATAGAACCTCCCAATGCTGTTTCCTGGCTTATGTGTAATAATTACATACCAGTAAAACACAACTTTAAATGTTGTATATACACCTTTAAATGTTGTATGTACAGATCACTGAAGAAATTGATTTCCTTTGTAATGTAGAGTTAAATTCCAAGCCTTTTTCATTTCTATAGGGTCCATTCCTCCCTTCCTTCAGACAGACATCTTCTATAGGATACCTTCCTTGGGTTTGCATTCCAGTCAGACTGTTCTTCTAGGTGACGTCTTTGTTCGTGATGATCTATCCTCCCGGAACAAGCTCCCACCCCCAACCCACCGCCTTTGCTTCTCTTTCCATGGTTAATCTATTTCTCATGGTTCAGGATCATTTTCTTAGCCCTCACAGTCTTACAGCCTCATCGACATTTTCTTCATAGAACTGAGTATAAAAGAAGATAACAGAGAAGCAGACGTGGACCATGATCACAGTGATGAATTTACCTCAGGGCACTCAGAGTTTCTTCTCCTTGTTCCCAGTCTATATGATGCAGGGATCGTGTTTGTTTTTTATATTCTGATGCTTCCCAGGCCTAGCATCTAATAAAGTAAGAATTCACTGCTGACTGGACGCTTACTTAAGTTGTATGAACCATTTCAGTTTTTGCCACAAAGCTATAAGGCAGGGGTTGGCAAAGCACTGTTCAGAGACCAGATCTTTCCCATTGCTTGCTCTCAATGGCATTTTCTTACAACTAAGCCACGAGGATTGATTTATGTATTGTTTATGGTAACTCCTGCCACAGTGACAGAAGTAAGTAGCTATAAAAGGCTATTTTTCTTGAAAATACCAAGGCATTGATATGGGGACCTTTATATAAAAAGGCTGCTGCCTACCGTAATAAAGTGATGCAGAGACATGAGGGTGATATAGCCACTGCATCTGTCACCAGGCTGATTGCTGGGGCTGATTTGACTAATGTGGTATGAATTGGAAGTTTCTGGATATGTCATGTGGTGCACACTCATTGTGGTGTTTTGCTGAGGCAAGACCCATGGGAGGACATGTCATGTTTGGAGACAGTACAGATAGGACTCAATGGACAGTGACAGGGTGCTTGCATAGCTGTCACTTCATTGGTCTTGAGTCTTCACTGATCTTCACTTCAATGAGAGAGTCACGGCAGAGAACTTCTGGTGTCCCAGCTGGTTCTGGCCACTCTTGCTGACTCATACAGATTCGGTGGAGGCCTGGCTGTTTCTGCTGGATCGTGCTATCACTGCTGATTCCCTGTTTGGTATCCTGACACTACTGAACTAGTCTGCTGGTATTCTGACAATGGAGATTGGAATCACCCCAAAGAACTACTTCTAAACAGGACCACCCTTGTCCTATTTACCATCTTTTCTCCCCTACCTTTGGATGGTGAGCTAAAAGGGGATCAAAGGTTTGAGAACCATTATTAAAAGTAGGTTTGAAAAATATCAAAGCCATACAGTAGTGGTTTGAATTGGAATGGCCCTCATAGGCTCATGTTTTTGAGTGGTTGGTTCCCAGTTAGTGAAACTGTTTGAAAAGGATTAGGAGGTGTAGTCTTGTTGGAGAAGGTATGTCAGTGGAGTAAGGCTTTGGGTTTTCAAAGGCCCATCCAGTCTTACTCTCTCTCTCTCTGCCTAGTGCTTGTGAATCAGAATGTAAGCTCTCAACTACTGCCTCAACACCATTGCCTGTCAGTTTCCTGCCATGAACATGGATTTCCATCTGAAACTGTAAGCAAGATCCCATTGAAGTGCCCTTTAAAAATATAAGATTGTCTTGGTCATGGTGTCTCTTCAGAGCTGTAGAATAAGGGCCAAGGTAGTCTGGTTCATTGGGTGGGTTTCCCTTTGCCCCCCCCCCCCCATCCTGGTGACTCCATGTTTCTTGAAGCTGTGAACTAGGTTGAAGAGAACAACCTTACCTTTCAAAGTAGGACTGGGCTTCAGCCAAAAGTATGCAAACTGTCAGGCTCCCCGGTTAAAACCTCTAAATGGCCAAGGTAATACAGGATCTCCATTGGCATGGGTGAGGACACAGAAGATCAAAGACTTTAAAACTTCCTCTTGCCTGATGCTTTGCAGCTATTTCCTCTGAGTTGAAACATGCCCTCCTTGGGAGGAAGGAAGAACATAAGGCTGAGGAGGTTTAGGTAGTTAATTCTAAGCAAATGTAGCAGTTGGGGAGAGGAGACTCATCAACTGACTGAGCTGCCTGCAAGTGGCTCGGGCAGCCCAGGGATCAGCTTTCCAGGCGGGGTAATTCCTTTTTGGTGATGCCTTTGAGTCATCCATCCACCCATTAGACTCCTGGAAGCAGTCTCAGACTCCCTGGTTTGCTAAGATAGCGTGGGTGGGATTATTTCTTTGGTGTGTTCCCAGTGCCTTATGTGGGGTAGATCCCAGCTTGTTCAGGCCTCACAGGAAAAGTTACACAGCACTGGAGTTCAGAAGGGAGAACTGGCTGAGGAGATGGATCCCAGATATATTAATCAGAGTTCTCTAGAGTAACAGAACCAATGGATGAATGTATATTGAAAAATTTAGTAAGTCAGGTCACATTAAAATAGCAACAGCTGCTGAATAGTACCTGGGAGCTGAGAACTGGGGAACTGCATTGTCCTCAAGGCAGGGTCCCAATCTAGTGCCCCTGAACTACAGTGCTACAATCTAGTGCTGCTGGACATAGAACCAAGATGGAATCCTGGAGACAGTTCTGCCATCAACAAAGGACTCAGTATCACAGCAGCAGCAGGGTAAATCAATTTGACAGCAAGGAGGAAGGCCAAAGAGCAAAAGGTCCTTTTTACCCTGGCTGCTATGAAAGGCGCTGCCTATGATTGGGATGGGTCTTCCCACATCAATTAAGCAGATAAGACAGTTCTTCAGTTGAGGGGTTCTGTCCAGATGTTTCTAATTTGTCACAAGTTGACACTAAAACCAACCACAAGAGTGGGTAGAAGTGCTTGCTGACCGAATGTGAGGAGGACCCGGGTTCAAATCCCTAAACCCATATAGAAGCTGGACATATAGTGCAGTGTCTGTGAACCAGTGATTCTATGTACAGATGGGGGCAGACATAGTAGAAACACTGGAAGTTCACAGGGCAGTTTGCTTGGAGCATTCAGTGGGAAACAAGAAAGAAACTCTGTTGTAAGCCAGGCAGAAAGTGAGGCCTACCAGGAAGGTGTCCTCTTATTTCACATGTGTGTACTGGAGCAAACAAGTCTCCCACACAGAAACACACACACACACACACACACACACACACACACACACACGTGCTCACACACATGTATACACATCCCTCACACACACACTCGCACACACACACACACACACACACACACACACACACACAGAACTGAAATTCATCACACCCATTTTTCATTCCCCCCACGTGTTAAATCTCCTGGTTCATATAAGTCTAAGAAGGTAGAGTAAATTTACACAGGAGAGGAGTGGAAATTCTGTGTTGAGCAAGAGAGGATGACATAGTGCAGGCAGAGACACAGAGGCATAAGAGAGCCTGGTGAGTTTAGAAGAAAGCTAGTTAGGATAAGTAAAATATGGTGGGGATAGAGATAACTAAAATACGGTGGCAATAGCTGTGAGGAAAAACTGATTTAAAGAGAAGCAGCTAGAGTGAAGGGAACTTGCCAGAAGCTTGAACTTGGGCTCCCAAGCCTTTCATCCATGCTGTGCCTGCACATTTTATATTTAAGTTAATTAGTTTGAACTTTTGTTACAAATATATGCTCAATAAATCATCCATGGATGTCATGGTATCAATACTATATTGTATATATCACAAAACATACAAATATTGACAATGTGTAAAGTTAAGCTGAAGGTAAAGTGACTTTAAAAGTATTTATATTTAGTTATTAATGGTTCAATAAACCTTTTGGCTTTTGGGTAGTGATGTTTAATGGGAATTGTATTAACGAATGTATATTTGAAAATCTTGGAGTTCACTTAGTGATGTAACTGTTTGAAGGTGTCACTTTTAAAAAAGATTTATTTTTATTTATTTTATGCATATGAGAACATTGTTGCTGTTTTCAGACACACCAGAAGAGGACATCTGACTCCATTACAGATGGTTGTGAGCTACCATATGGCTGCTGGAAATTGAACTCAGGACCTCTGAAATAACAGTCAGTGCTGTTAACCACTGAGCCATCTCTCCAGCCTTTTGAAGGTGACATTTTCCGACTGGTTTTCTGCAACAAAAGATGGCTCCAGTGGTGTCATAGCTGAAAATGATGATGCAGAAGGATGCACAAGGGTGGTGCAGAAGGATGCACCAGGGTGGTGCAAAAGAATGCCCAGGGATGGAGCAGAAGGATGCACAAGGGTGGTGCAGAAGGATGCACAAGGGTGGTGCAGAATGATGCACAAGGGTGGTGCAAAAGAATGCCCAGGGATGGAGCAGAAGGATGCACAAGGGTGGTGCAGAAGGATGCACAGGGTGGTACAGAAGGATGCACAAGGATGGAGCAGAAGGATGCACAAGGATGGAGCAATAGGATGCACAAGGATGGTGCAGAAGAATGCACAAGAGTGGTGCAGAAGGTTGCACAAGGGTGGTGCAGAGGGATGCACAAGGGTGGTGGAGAAGGATGCACAAGGGTGGTGTAGAAGGATGCACAAGGGTGGTGCAGAAGGATGCACAAGGGTGGTGCAGAGGGATGCACAAGGGTGGTGCAGAAGGATGCATGAGGGTGGTGCAGAAGGATGCACGAGGATGGTGCAGAAGGATGCACAAGGGTGGTGCAGAAGGATGCACAAGGGTGGTGCAAAAGAATGCCCAGGGATGAAGCAGAAGGATGCACAAGGGTGGTGCAGAAGGATGCACGAGGGTGGTGCAGACGAATGCACAAGGGTGGTGCAGAAGGATGCACAAGGGTGGTGCAGAGGGATGCACAAGGGTGGTGCAGAGGGATGCACAAGGGTGGTGCAGAAGGATGCACGAGGGTGGTGCAGAGGGATGCACAAGGGTGGTGCAGAAGGATGCACAAGGATGGAGCAGAAGGATGCTTGATTCATGTACAAGGAGTGCATCGCTGGCTTTACTTACTTCACATCTACCAACCCACCAGTCATTCAAAGGTTTTTATCTCAATTTGCCCAGCATGCCTATGCCTTTCCTGCTGTTAATTGCTTGCCACTATGCAAATAAGTTTGAAGGTGGTTTATTTTTACATGTTTACATAATGCGTTCATAAGCCACCTAAAACTCTCACCCTGGAAAAATGAAAGAAAGAGCAGGAAATGGTGAGTTTATTTTTTGTCAATGTATACCTTTTCCATTGATAAATTTCCCATAGCCATGACAATGTTTGCTTCTGAAATGTTACCTGCAAAGAAATTCTTACCTTCCCTGGAAGGGAAAGATTTTGTGCTTAGCTTTTGAAGATAAATGCATCCAGGTTACAGGTCAGGTTGTATCACTGTTGACTTTGCCCCCTCTTTTTGGGTAAGAGAACAGTCTACTTTGGTATTCATTGGTAGCACGGTGCTTTCCTTAGTCCTCTGATTCTCTGAAAGGCCACTTGAAGATGTGTGTGGCTTTCAAGATGGTGGTGACTAGTTAAAAGTATTTCACATAACCTGCAAACACACAGAAGCATACAAACTGTCATAAAGCATATAAACGAATGAATGATTTTGGGCTCCACTATTACGTCCTCCAAGTTAGCATGTGTATTAAATAATAAAACTGTTCCTTCATTTTTTGATGTAAATACAAATAGAAACTGTCAAATGTTCTTCGTAGACCCCAGTGGTTTTTCTGTTTCCCCTTGGGCATGTGCTTATTATTTAAGGGACCACTGTTCTCAGCACAACTAACTCACCACACGGTACAAGTGATATGACCAGGTTCAATTAGCTTTGGGGATTATATTTGTGCTTTGAATCTAGACACTTTAAGCATTCCCTAAGGTTTTTGCTGTATGCATATTC
Organism: Uromys caudimaculatus; assembly: GCA_028551405.1. Lineage (NCBI taxonomy): Eukaryota > Metazoa > Chordata > Mammalia > Rodentia > Muridae > Uromys > Uromys caudimaculatus. The sequence continues at coordinate 678,390 of CM052702.1, forward strand.
AAGTAAACAAATGTGCTGGTTTTGCATAATATCCAAACATCCTCAATGTAACAACCACACCGAATCTCAGGAAGCCTGGCCTCCTTGCTATGCATGCTCTTTGGAGTTCTCTGGTATCTCAGGGCCTTTGTCCTTTGGGTTGGAGAGATGAGATTCTTCAGTACGAGGAAAGTATGGGGTGATTTAAGAACTCCAGAGTGCAAAGAAGAGCAGTTGTGTTCTGCGAGAGACAGGGCAAATGCTTTTGTGACCCTATTAAAAGTGAAGACTTAAGGGGAAGAATTATTAGCTCTGACTCCATAGTTTAAAGGAGGAAAAGGAGTAAAGAAAATGAGAAATAACCCCGGGTTCAGAGTTACTTGAGGAGTTGTGCCCTTTGTAAGTCTTAATGAGCAATTGCTGTTTTGTTTTGAATATAAGCATATGAAGATAAAGAACTAACCACTGACCTTGAAACAAGGAGACAAAAAAATGGAGCTGTTCACTGAGAAATAGAAGCTGTCAAAACAACCTACCTGGGTGAAATTTAATGGCCATTTTGGATAAAAGTGCTGTGTTAGCTTAGTCTGCAGACCGTGTGCCCAGTGCATGAGGGACTTCATTCCTTCTTAAGCTTGCAGAATTCCTCTTGAAAGAACCTTCTTTAAATCTCTAGAAAATAATTAGATAAAATTTATTATTTAATTTTATGACTTTTTTTCTAACCAATTTTTGGGTTTGTGTGAGTTTAGATGACAAACATTTAGAAAATTTAAAGAATATTCTGTGTCTGCAAATGGCTTATAAAATGCCACCCCCATTTAAAGCCAGACCTTATAAGTTCCTGAGTGATCATAAAATGCATTTTACATCTCAGGAAAAGGAATGTATGTCTGTTATAGCTACTCAGAATGGTAGATTGGAATCTTAACCAAGCTTTCAAGGTATGATTGATCTCTGACCCTGGAATGAGTAGTGAGATGGAGCATCTGTTTGGAATTTCAAAACAGGTTGTCCCAAGCCAGGTCCATTACTCTTCAATACTAGAATACTGTATTCTGAAGACAGAGTTGAAAGAGTGGATAGACATCTGTGGATAGACATATGTGCATATGTTCCTTTGGAGAAGGTCTCTGGGTAGGATGTGAGTTTTACCGCTTTAGACTATGAAGAGAGAAATGTAGAGGGTAACTGCCTTCAGTACTGGCCTTTCATTAGCTCCCATGGGGATCTTGGAATGTGTTTCTCGCAGTTAGCTAGTCATGAGTGAAACATGCCTGCTTCCCACCTGGGGAGTTTGAATGAGGAGAATGAGCTCTGGAGGATAAATGTTTCAGAATCATTAGGATTAGTCTATATCTCTTGAATCTGTTTAAATAAACAGTTTATGGGCATTTCCAATAATAGACATGAGGGATAGATAAGAGCTGATGTGGCCATCCTAAGCTTTCTTCACAAGCATTGATCATCAAGACACAGACTCCTGAGCAGACAGCAAACTGGAGGTCACTGCAGAAGAATCCAGGTGACCAGCCAGAGTACAGATGCAAGAAGAGAATTATAGTGTTCAACAATTTCCAAGAACTCCCAAATGTGCCTCAAAAATAAGACTTTAAACACCTGACCAACTTCACAAAAGCTCTGCGTTGCTACTGATTAATAAGAACTTTCCCCCTTTCTGCTCTTTCCTGCTTTGCCAGTTTCATCATAGCAAAATGAGTAGGTCAAACAAAGCTTTAGAAATGTAGGATGGATGGACTAAGAAGATGGGGAAAGATAGGTTAAGCCTGTGTTTGTGACCTAAAGTGTCTAGGACATTCTGTGGTTTGACAGTGAACTGAGAAGTTATGGGACTGCCCAAGGTTGTACTCAGGGAGTGGAACTTTGCACTATGGGACATATTTTTCAAGTATAGTATGAGGCAGAAATAGTAGTAGTAGTAGTAGTAGTAGTAGTAGTAGTAGTAGTAGTAGTAGTAGTAAAATGTGTGATTATAGTATCTCAGAAGTTTTGTTTATTCAATTTCCTGGTCTCCAAGCCACTGCTTAGGTCAGTATTTCCAGAGCAGCAGAACACAGAGACAGCATTGTTCTACTGCTCCTGGGATCAAGGGAGTGGGGGGAGGATGCCTTGCAATTTTCATCCCTTTCTCTCTGTATAGATGCTCTGCCTGGGGACAGAGGGAATGAGGCAAGAGTGCTAATTCTTTGGATATGGAAGGGGGTTTACTATGGTCTAAATGTCTGTGCTCCTTTTAACCCCTCTAATTCATATGAAATCCTATAACCAAGGTGATGACATTAAGAGAAGCAAGTTTTGGGGGAGTGATTAGGCTGTGGAGGTAGTTCGAAGGCGATAGAACTTCGAACCGAGACCCAAGAGAGCTATCCTGTTTCTTTTACCATGTGAGGACATAACCAAAGACATAGGTCCTCACCAGTTTCATGCTATACCACTATTGCCTTGATCACAATCTCTACAATTTTGAAAATCAGTTCTCTGCTGCTCACGGTTTATGTGTAGTTCCCCGATTTACAATGTTCAGTTACAGCTTCCTGAGTGAACTGTTAAAAGATGAGGGGTGTTTAGTTACATCACCTGCCTCATCTATGAACTGCACTGGTGGATGAAGCTTGGACTTCAGTGAAAGCAAGATGTATCCCCTTGGCCTTTAAATATGTTCCGTGTGAAGATAGTGTCTTAGTTAGGGATTTCTATGACTGTGATAAAGCACCATGACACAAAACAATTTGAGTAGCATCTCTCAGCTTGCAGTCTATCATTCAGGTAATTCTGGCCAGGAACTCAGTGCAGGACCCTGAAGGCAGGAACTGAAGCAGAGGCCATGGAGGAGTGCTTCTCACTGGCTTGCTCCCCATGGCTTGCTCACCTTGCTTTCTTATTACATCCAGGACCACCAGCCCAGAGATGGTGGCCCTTACACCATCACTCATCAATTAAGAAAATGGACCACAGGCTTGTCCACAGCCCAATCCTGTGAGAGAATTTTCTCAGTTGAGGTTCTCTTTTCCCAGATAATTCTAGCTTCTGTCAAGTTAGCACAGATAATTTCTTGCCATATTGCCATAGACTTTGTTGTCATTGTCATTGTTAATCTCAACCTTGGTGTTCTCATCTAGAAGAGGTAGAGCACTTGACTCACAGGATCACTGCTGAAGAGAATCCCTATAGCATTTCCACCGTAGTTCTCGATATTGATAAGTACTTAGCAGTTGTCTGCCAAGACTGCTGCTGTTTTTCTAACGTGCACCAGTTCTTGTTATTGAGAGTATTTATGTTCTCTTACATCACTTGAACCATCAATTAGTGGCTTCTGAATCATTGTTCCTGAAGATAATATAGACTTAAGGTCTTTTGAGCCTTTGGCCACATCTCTGTAAATGAATGTATAGTCCTGTTTTATGTTTCTGTTTAAAGATATTGTATTGTGTATACATAATATAGATATTATTAGCTTACTGGTTTTATACTCACTCTCAAATCCATACAGACAGAATATTATGTAGCATATGCTTATGTTTCAGTATTACAATTGAGGCCAATTAAAACAGAAAATCACCAAAACCCCAAATGATATTTTTGATATTATGAAGAAGACAGAGGATGAGTTAGCCGGGAAGTTGTTTGCTAGGTGAGTTAAAAATTTCAGAATATTGAAGATGTATAAAAACAATTAGAAGAGTTGCATAGTATTTGTTTGAATAGAAATCAACTTTACTCAAATGTACCACTGTAAAATTCATGCCTATATTGGGTGAGCAGCACCCAGTGATCAAAGGACTATTTATCTATGCTGTAAGGGAGAGTGGCAGGAAAGGCAGCTAAGGGAGAGTGGCAGGAAAGGCAGCTTATTCTATCCTTGGCCAGAGTTTTTACAGAGCTCGCCAAATTCTGCCCCATGGGACCTTGCAGAAGCACTTCAATATTCCTTTAAAAAGACAGCTATTCATATCCTGGAAGACACTATTGTTTCTCCTTGGACTCAACAGTAGGTTAAACAGATCCATTTCCTGTCACTATTCTCCATATGATAATGCTATGATTGCCCTCCCTGTCCCTGTTGCCCTTCCAGAGGACCTTCAGTATTTCAACATTCTTTTTTCTTTTCTTTTTGAGACTATAATTACATCATTGCTCCATTTCTTTTCTTCCTTCCAACTCTTCTCATGCATATTGGCTCTCTTTCATATCCATGGCATTTTTTTCATTCATTCTTGTTACACACACACACACACACACACACACCCATCCAGCATGCATCCAGGTAGCATTGTACAGACTGATTGGGTAGCATGCTTTCAGGGGTAACCATTTGGTATTGGACAACCAATTAGTGTGTTCTTCTTAGGGGAAGACTCCTCTTGATCTCTGCATTCCTTAGGTGCCTGTAGCTCTTTGTGTAAGGTTGTGACCCTGTGGGATATTCCCCATCCACTTTGGCCTGTCTATTGGTGTCATCTTTATTCATCTCATGTTTAGGCAGTCATGTTGGTAGGACATTATAGGGGCATCTTTCTGACATTACTAGGATGTAGTCTCACAGCAAACTCTGATCATCTGGCTAGTCTAATATTTCTATGTGTACTGGCTAGTTTTGTGTGTCAACTTGACACAAGTTGGAATTATCACAGAGAAAGGAGTTTCAGTTGAGAAAATGCCTCCATGAGATCCAGCTGTAAGGCATTTTCTCAGTTAGTGATCAAGGGGGCAGGGTCCCTTGTGAGTGGTACCATCTGTGGGCTGGTAGTCTTGGGTTCTATAAGAAATCCAGCTGAGCAAGCCAGAGCAAGCAAGCCAGTAAGCAGCATCCCTCCATGGCCTCTGCATCAACTCCTGATTCCTGACCTGCTTGAGTTCCAGTCCTGACTTCCCTTTAGTGATGACAAGCAACATGGAAGTGTAAGCTCAATAAACCCTTTCCTCCCCAACTTGCACCTTGGTCATGATGTTTGTGCAGGAATAGAAACCCTGATTAAGATACTATGTCTCTCTCTTTTTTTTTTTAAAGTGTGAAGCTTTAGACCAACACTGAGCATATAAATGCCATGTGAGGTGTGATCAGAGCTCCACAGAAAAAGGATAATTAACTCTCACTTTCTAAATACTCTCTTTGGTAAATTTTTTTCAAAGTTTAAATGGAAGAGGCTGTTGTTGGCCACACAGTAAATAAACATGCTTCTTAGCATTCTCATGCCTCATGCATCTAGGCAGGACCATTTGCCTGTGGTCACAGTGATATTAGACACTTGTAAGCCTCATCTAAACAGTCTCAAAGAATTCCCAATAGCTACCTTGAGAGCAACAACAAAAAAGCAGCTCTGAGTTCTGAGGGACCATATGTAGAGAGCTGAGTAGAAGAGTCGTTTCACCTGCCCCAAGATGAAACCTGCACTACTTAAACAAACGTCCAGTTCTTTTAAAAAAGAAAAAAAAAACCCCAAACCAAAATATAACCCCCCAAACCAGCATGTAGCCTTAACTTGTATCACACGAAACTCATAAAGCCTTTGATAGTCATAATATCCTGTCAACATATCCACTGTCTGCTTAGATGGATTTGATGATTATATTGGGAGACAGAAGTTCAAATATTTCCATTTATTTTCATTAGACTTTATTTACATTTTTAAGCTATAGCAAATCCTTTTCTAGATCTTCAAAAATTTCTGTTAGGTTTTTCAATCTTATATCTTCTGCAAATGAATACTTCTTCAAATGCACAAGTAAACAAGTTATTATCCAATGCCCTAGACTTGGCATTTGGGCAAACAAGATGGAAATTATATATATTGTCCAAAACAGATGATTTTTCTATGTGAATTATTCATCAATGTTGGCGATGTGCACTTTTCTTTTTTCTTGCTTTTGTATGCTTTTGGCCTGTTCTGATTTGTATGTTCTGGATGTCTCTCCCAGGCATTCCTAACTTTTGCCACACTATGAGTATTAAGAGGATGGGAACTTTGTCTGACTGTGGAATTAAGGGTTTGAAGTCTTTAGCAAATAGAATTAATTAAATTAATTGGGGTAGAATTCCTGTGAGTGAATACTGGTGGTCTTATGAAGGACAGACCAGAAGACACAAACATACAGGCACTTTCTGTCTCTTGGATGATGCCCTATGCAACCTGCCGGAAAGCAGGCCATCAAATTGTCTAGGCCTTTAAGCCAAATACACTTCTTTTCTTTGTAATGGTAGCCAGATGCAGATTTTTGTTTGTATAGTAATAGAAAGTTGGCTAATGAACTGTTCTTCAATGATCATTATTTTATCTGTTTCATGGATTAAAAATTAAAAATGTGTCATAGATTCCTGAGACAATCTTACACATTCCTCATGTATTCCTCACATTGGGCACTGAAATGTAGTTGGTTTAAATTCATTACTAATAAATGCCTAGTCCCACCAATAGCGTGTTGGCATTGCATCAAGGAAAGAAATCAAAGCATTTTTGGTATCATTTAATCCAAAGCAAGCTCAAGTTTGAATTCTTTGCTTTGCTCATCAGTCCTTCTGCCTTTCTGTGGTGTGAGCCTGAGTCCTTGCCCACCTAAAGACTGTTTTATAAATCTGTCCCTCTGTACCTGTCTGAGTCTGTGCCCGGTGTGGTGTGCATGCGTGCATGCGTGCATGTGCAGTATCACAAAAGGAAGGAATGAAAGAAACTTCACAGAAAATGTTAACTGAGTTTTTCCAGGGATTAAGTCATTCACTGTATCTGACCCCAATGGGCCCATACCACAAACAGTACAACAACATTGTTTACCAACCAATAGCAGAATGCTGCATTCAACATTTATCTTTATTAGATTTTTTTTTTACTATAGCAAATTTATTTCCAGCTCCTTAAAAACTTGTTATCATCTCCAATCTTCTGCAACTGAATACTTCTTTAAATTCACTCGTAAATACTTTATTAACTAATGCCCTAGATTAAGTTACTAATTTTACAAGACTTGTTCCAAATCCATTGTTCCTGCTTTCAGCAAATGATTATTAGAGTACGCATGTATTACTTTGGCTCTTGGGCATGGAAAAGTACCTAAGATAAAAGCTGTGCTCTAACTTAGACTGTAAAATTTCACTCCATGGAAATCCAAGGCAAATAAGGTTGGTTGTTACATTGTTCTCTGAAGGGCAAGTTAAGCAAATAGGCTGAGCACACAGTAGGAGAGCAGTCTTAAGTCTTAAGAGACCTTGCCAGGTGTATTATTAACTCTGGCTGTGAAGTCCAGCAAAAGTTCCAGGCGCTGTGTATGTAAGAGATATTTTTATAATATGGCATGACCACAATCCGTTTCTTTTTTCCTTTGCCATTTATTTTAATCTCCCAGAAAATATATTTTTTCTTCTCGAGAAAATTCTTGTCAACAGAACTGGAATATACAATCTGGATTCTGATGCTGGGGCTTAGGGATAAAAACCTGACACCATCTATAAAGAAAAATCCTCCACTAGGTTTTCTAAAATCTTCACTGTCATTTTTTTTTAAAAAGTTTAAAAGGACTTTGGTGTACTGGGATCTGTGAAAATAAATCTGACTTCAGAATTGGAAGACACTGGTCTTTCCAGGGGTAAGTCTAATGATCTTGGTAAAATGCCTTGACTTCTATAACCTTAATTCAGTTCTGTTTCAAATACATAGTGATGATAATTTCTATCCTAGATATCTCTAGGATTGTGTGATGATGGATGGATAAATTATGCCCCAGTGCCAAGGTCTGGATGGATACTGCTATAGGTATTCTCTGTAGGCATATATTTTTCACAACCTACTTTGAAAAGGGTTCAACCTCCCCTCTAACCCACCACCTACAGAGGTAGTGGAAAAGAAAGGTTATTAGGATACAGGGGAGGTGGTCCTGATTAGAAATAGTTCTTTGGGGCCATTCCAATCTTTATTGTTCTCAGTTCAGTCCCCTAGCAAACACCACACCTGAATCAGCAGCTGCAGTCCAGTCCACTCAGCAGACACCACACACGAATTAGCAAGGGCAGTTCAATCCAGAAGAAACTGCAAGGCTCACCAATCAGCCTGAGTCAGCAGAAGCAGCTAGAAGCTTTAGGTACCTCGCGAGAAGTGTTTTGGTGAGTTTCTCTCTATGAAGTCCCCACAAGCAAAGCTCATCAACACAATGTAAGATGAACCAATACATGGATGTAGTCAATGAAGACTAGCAAGACAGAGCAAAGCGAACCAATGTTGGAGCTCCCACTGTCTGTAGGTCATGTTTATATTCTTTCTAAACATCATGCATCCTTTTATGTGTCTGCTATAGCAAAACATCCTTTTACTTGTGTCTGCTTCAGCAAAATATTATTTCATGTGTCTGCTTTAGCAGAACATTCTTTCACATGTCTGCCCCAGCGAAACATCATTGTAACCTAACTGAGTTTCCAAAGAAACCAAAATTTTCCACTTTAACTCTCTGACCCAAAGATATATACTGTGTCTTCCCACAGGAGCCTGTGTCCCCTCACAAACCAGAAATGTGTGGTGGTCAGTAGATTTGAAGTAGTTTGTTAGCATCTCAGATATTATCCTCCTGTATCTGTTTCAGGAGACCTCTCATAGACTGTTTTGGACCTATCTTCTCTAAAGTCTCATTCCTTAAGGGCAAGAGAGGGCTGTGGCTCCAAGGTGGCACCACTGTTACTCAGTAATCTTGGGAAGACTTTTCTACTGTCTTTTCTAGATGCTTGAAATAAGTGCCCCAGGATCACAGGGCAATCTCTTCAGGATATCTTTAGGACATCAATGGCCAGAAACCCTTCAATGACTCATAATAATACATATCATTTTTATTATCTTTTTATAACTTAGATCTATTCCAGAAGGGCTTTGGGGAGAAGCTGCAAAGCAATAATATGTGTGTCAATTTGTTTGCTAACTTCTCACACACTGAGACTTCTCTAGGCCTGGCTAGAGATGCAGGTGTCTATGTTCCTAATGTGAAGTCATCCTTTAGGTCATGTGACATCAGATAGCTATTGGGAGCTGTGTGGATTTGTATGTGCCTCTGTCAGCAGGCTTTAAAGGCTGAAGACAGGAACATGGAGGACACTGGAGAATCCCAGTACACGGCATAGGCATAGCAGGTGGATTAGAAAGTCAGCGAGCTTAGGGGAACATGATGTTGATAAAAGATATGACCTATTTGTTTTAAGTTTTCACAATTCTGCCCACTCTTGTTTCAGGACTCTAGCATAATCCTTGATCAACTTTGTAAAAAATGAGACTACTAGAATCTTGCACACTAAGTTCTCATTTCTTTTTTTTTTTTTTTTTAAATGTGCTAAGAGATTTATTTTTATTTTTATTTTTTGATACTTTATTTACATTTCCAATGTTTCCCCTTTCTAGGTCTCTGGAACCCCTCATCCCCTCCCCCTCCCCCGCCTCTATGAGGGTATTCCACCTCCCACCCACCCGACCACCCACTCCTGTATTCCCACCTTGACACCCTCCTACCTCTAACACCCTCAGGCCCAAGGGCCTCTCCTCCCCCTGATGGCCAACAAGGCCCTCCTCTGCCACATATGTGGTCCAAGCCATGGGTCCCTCGATGTGTATTCTTTGGTTGGTGGTCCAGCCTCCAGGAGGACCAGGGGGGTCAGCCCAGTTGACACTGTTGCTCCCTCCATGGGACTGCAAACTCCCTCAGCTCCTTCAGTCCCTTCTACAACTCCTTCATCTGGGACCTCACTCTCAGTTCAGTGGTTACTGTCAAGTGAAACTTGGGTATTCTGAACGTTTGGGCTAGTATCCACTTATCAGTGAGTACATACCATGTTTGTTCTTTTGTGACTGAGTTACCTCGCTCAGGATATTTTCAAGTTCCATCCATTTACCTGCAAATTTCATTAAGTCATTGCTTTTAGTAGTTGAGTAGTACTCCATTGTGTAAACGTACCACATTTTCTGTATCCATTCCTCTGATGAGGGAAAAGTCTCGAACACCTGAGTACAGGGGAAAAGTTCCTGAACAGAACACCAATGGCTTATGCTCTAGATCAAGAATTGACAAATGGGACCTCATGAAATTGCAAAGTTTGGGAAAAGATCTTAACCAATCCTACATCTGATAGAGGGCTAATTTCCAATATATGCAAAGAACTCAAGAAGTTAGACTCCAGAAAACCAAATAACCCTATCAAAAAATGGGGATCAGAGCTAAACAGAGAATTCTCAATTGAGGAAATTCACAGGGCTGAGAAGCACCTAAAGAAATGCTCAACATCCTTAGTCATCAGGGAAATGCAAATCAAAACAAGTCTGAGATTCCACCTCACACCAGTCAGAATGGCTAAAATAAAAAACTCAGGTGACAGCAGATGCTGGCGAGGATGTGGAGAAAGAGGAACACTCCTCCATTGTTGGCGGGATTGCAAGCTGGTACAACCACTCTGGAAATCAGTTTGGCATACCCTCAGAAAAATGGACATAATACTACCTGAGGACCCAGCTATACCACTCCTGGGCATATACCCAGAAGATGCTCCAACATGTAATAAAGATACATGCTGATCCACTATGTTCATAGCAGCCATATTTATAATAGCCAGAAGCTGGAAACAACCCATATGTCCCTCATCAGAGGAATGGATACAGAAAAGTTCTCATTTCTTAATAAGCAGCCACTTCATTGGCTAGGTCATTCTGTTCCTTTATATGCTCAATGTGAATTCAGCAATGACAGCCACAACTATGACATCATAAGAGCTTCTATTAGGTGTTGTTTAGAGCCCTTCACTTACATCAGAGCATTCGGTCCTTCCAGTATCAATGTGATCTACAAACATGTGAGAGAAATAAGTTTCTGTGATGACATATAGCTAGTTCACGGTGAAGCTAAGCTCTGGAACTCAGTCCCTTCATTCTCCAGCCCATGTAGTTATTAATGATTCTATATTGCTTTTTTTTAGAATAGATGATGGTGATGATGGTGGTGATGATAATGATGATGATGATGATGATGATTTTAGTTTTTGAGACAAATTTTCATTATGTAGGTCAGACTGTCCCAAACTCAATATTCTCCTATCTAAGCCTGCTGAGTGCTGTGGCAGCAAGTGTGCCCCACTGTACTGGCTTTTAGGATTCCTTTGATGCCTAGCATGGTGGCTCAGACCTGTAATCCCAGTGCCTCAGAGGCAGAAGCAGGAGGGTCACTGTAAGTCTGAGGCTAGCCGGAACTACCCAGTAAATTCTAGACCAGCCTGGGTTACATAGTTAATTTCAGGATAGCCAGGGTATATAATGAGACCCCTGTCTCAGAAGCAAAACAGAAGTAAACAAGTAAACTCACAGGTTGTATTTATGTATTTAAGAATATATATGTTATACATATACAAATATGTATGAAACTACAAGGAAAAAGAGGCCATGAATTTGAAAGACAGCAAGGAGAGATACATGGGAGTGTTTGGAGGGTGAAATGGAAGAGAAATGATTATATTAAAAATATATGTGTATATTTTTCAAGGCAGGGTCTCATGATGTAGCTCTGGCTGCTCTGGAATTCATTATATATATCAGGCTAGCCTTGAATTCACAGATATCTGCCACTCTCTGCCTATTTGTTGCTGGGATTATGCCACTACCCCCAGCTAAATAGAAACACTAGACACATCCTCTCCAGACAGCCAACTAGTACCTTTCAGCATCCTGGATTTTTCACATAATGCTGAACTGAACTTAGTCTGCCTTGATTATTCCTTTTAGGACATTGCCGTTAGTCTGTAGGCACTGCAGAAGGAGTCAGAATTACACATATCAGATAATGACAGATGTAGGCTGATCCAGTTGGCTCAGGCTCTTAGAATGAAACACCAACCCCAGGGTGGGTAACAGCAGGCACACATCTGGAGTCCAGATGTCCAAGATTGTGGTAGTGGGAGACTTGGAGACTTGTGGTTTGCAAATGCCCATAGTTCCTTATTTTTCTAATATGATTGCATGGAGAAGGCTGGGGAGAGGTGCAGAACAGGAGGTGGAGAAGGGAAAGTATCTCATGTCTCTTCTTACAAGAATGTGGCTGCTCCCCCTAAAGAAGGGGTCATACTCATGACCCAGTTTCCTTCCCAAGGCCTGACTTGCTATTGCATGTCAGTGTCCGAGTTTTAAGGGATGTGAACACTTTGCTCTACAGCATCTGTTGTCCAGTGTAACCTGGTCCTGCTATGCTCATTAGACCCTTTTCTTTTCTCATGGTCAGAGAGTCATTCCACCAGAGTGAGTTGCTTCTAAAGACTATTCATTCCCATTATAAAATTTTTCACGCCGGGCAGTGGTGGTACACACTTTTAATCCCAGCACTTGGGAGGCAGAGACAGGTGGATTTCTGAGTTCGAGGCCAGCCTGGTCTACAGAGTGAGTTCCAGGACAGCCAGGGCTATACAGACAAAACCCTGTCTCGAAAAAAAAAATTTCACACAGAAGGTAGAGGTGTAGAGAGGGTTACAAGGAGAAAAGCGAGGGAGAAAGACAAGTGCTCAATACTGACACCAGCCTGGTTTGTAAATCTCTGCTTAAGTTTAGCAGACTGCTCGCTCACCCTCCTTTGCATCTCATTCGGCCTCTGAGACCCAAGGCGGCTGATTCTAAGCTCTGCCCAAAGCCTCACTGAACTCAGGGATGCCATTTCATACCACATATTTCTGTGCTTCCTAACCAAACACTGTTCTCCTCCCTGGCATTTTAATGTTTGGTCACTTGAAGTCTGTATTTTGTTTGTAGGACACAGAATGTAATGTTTTCCTGCAAGTATCAATGCATTATCTTTGCAGATTCTACTCGCCTGTGTTTCATTCACTTTAGCGCCTTCTGCACTCGGGAATGTTGATTTTCTGCTTGAACATTCCTGTTTTTCCATTGCAAGGTGCTACCTTACTTTCCCTCCACTGCTTCTGCTTGAGACATTCAATACCACATTTTTCTTCCTCGTTTCCAGAGCCAGTGCCATAATTTCTACTCTGTAATGCCTTGTGGGTCTCTCTTGACATCGGCCATCACTTCTGCATTGAATCTATGCTCACAATCCCACCTTTGCTCCGACTGCACGTTTCCACCAGTCTACAGCATACCACGTGAACGGAAGCGGAAGTGTGTTACCTTCCTCTAGTGCAGGCTCCTTTTCAGATGTACTTTATGATAATAATTGCAGCAATGTGAGTCTTCCTCTAACACTGAAGTTATATTTTATGTTACCTCACCCTTTATCCAATCTGTACTTCATCTAAGTTTTGTACTTTTCCTTCAAAACACTTTTTTATATTTTCTTATTTTCTATGTGTCTGCCCCTGTGGACCCTTGAAGCATGAAGTTTAAATTAAAGCATGCAAAATTTGTTTTTTAAGACCCCAGTTTAACCAGTTCTGGGCCCTAAGTGCCCTCAGTGAAATCTGTTTCCTGTTTTCTCAACTTGAGAGTGTTGGGAGTCTGTCTTCTCCCCGCACCCCAATTTGGTCAAAACTCTGATTCTCAAAACTGTGAAGAAACCTTTGAACTCACAATACCCTAGGTAGGATTATGTAATAACAATTTATATCATAGTCCAATCTTCTACCAGCTTTGAATTGAAACAATGAAGGCTCTAAATCTTGGATACTACCCACTGTAAGACTGTGAAGGCAGCCGCTGGATGGTTCCAGAATTTGGTTTGGAAAGACCAGGGCCACTTCCCCGGTGGGTGTAGCCTTCATCTCCTCCACCAGGTTATCAGCTATCTCCAGGTTGGATCCCGCTGCTGCTAACTTCCTACATCTTCACTCTTCCCCAGGGCTTCTGGTGCTGCCAGCGCCTTTGTATGGAGCTGATTTTCACCCTTTCCAACTTTCATCCCCATCACTGAGAATTCCCTCAGCAGCAGGTGGTACGTCCTTCTGCCTGCCTCCTCTTTCTGTGCTTCCACCTCTCCCTTCTTTGTGCTCTGACTCTATTATTTCATTTATGTTTTTATTCATGTGCTGATATTTTATTTTGCTTTCAAGGATAAACATCCACCCTGTTTCTTCATAAACACATTTAAAAAACCCACCTAACACTCATTCCTCCCGTAAAAAAACACCTTTATCTAACTCATTCCTCCCGTTTGGCACTTCTGTTGTAATCACGGTCAGAATTACCTATGTCAGTCTGAAATTGTTCCTGAGCCTTGCACCGCTCTTCCCTTTGCCCCTCTAATGTGTCACTAGTGTTTTATGTCCTTTAACATTTCCGCATTATAAGCATTAGGCAAATGACAGTGAATTGGCAGGTTGTTCTTTCATGCTTATTATCAATTTCCAAAGTTGATAATTATTTGAATATATTGCTGGTTATTTCTTTCATTCAGTGAGGAATGGATTTGTTTCCACTGAAGAAGTGGAAAATGTATGCCCATCACATCCATAACATTTGCGTGCATTTTACGGATGTTACTACCAATACTTGGCTTTCAATGAAAGTTTTGGGAGTCAGGTCTAAATGATAGGGTAGGGCTTAAAGAAGTTTCACAATGAAGGCCTTTAAAGTAAAAATGTAAATGAATGTATGAATATGTCTCAGACTGAGTTGTGTAACCTTTCCGAAGTGAAAGGCAAAAATAAGAATTAAAATAATTTTTCAGTCTCTTACTGGTAAATTATAGTGAAGCGAAAGCACTATGATGGGGGTTGTGGGCATCGCATCGTTAATTACAGTGGCTGCATGTGCCTTTGCTCCAGTGCATTGTAATTAATGAAGATCTACAGCTCTATGCTTTGTCTTGGGAAACACACACTGGTTTCCTAGGCATTAAGATAACTATGCTATTCTTCACTTATTTCTCACGAGTGACTCTGTGTAACACAGGGGAGCCTATTGTTGAGGCAGCAACATGAAAACCGCTTCGAGATCTGAGCTTTGGTGGATCACAGAGCAATCGGCTCTATTCATGCGTCCTAACCTTGTCTTGACACCCCACAAATGTAGGCTATAATGACACATGGGACATTGTTTAGACTGGCCCAATAATGAGAGCATAATCATAGCCTTGGAAAACAGTTTTAAGCTCCCAAAATGACTTCAGGGTACAAGTGAGGAAAAGTTATAGCAATGGGCATAAATGAAAATGTATGTCCCAGACCTAAATCTTGGTGTGGCCTCTGTGATTATATAGGCTTGTCAATTTGCGTTGAAGAATACAGCAAACATTGGGGGTGGAAGATAGGGGAATGTGGGTAACAAAAAGGACCCCCAACCTTAGACACATCAATGTCTTGTGTGCAGTCAAATGGAGAAACCAACTATACAGAGAGGCTAGGGTTACATACCTACTTCCTGTTGGAAGAATTATAGAAATGTAAAATATCACAAGGAAGACTGTATCTATTTTTTCTTCCTGTGTCTGATCCTATTTGCTAAGATACTTTCTCCAAAGGGCATGATTTCTAAGAGAAGAGGCAATGACTGAATGTGTCACGTGACCCAGAGGAAACCTGACAGTTATCTCTCTCCTCATGGCATTTACGGACATCAGGGGCTTTGCACAGCTGATATTTTTAAATACTCAGTGTGCACACAAGATTAAACATACAAATTGTGCTGTGTGATCTTTCCTTTCTGCTCTGCAGGGACCAACAGGGTATCCTGTGGAGATATGGATGGGAGAAAACTTCCATCTCTCCCTTCCAAATTTCCTGTTGGAACTGGCATCCAGCCTAGTGGGGGTTGGGATTTCTGGGTAGTAGCCAGCACCTTTTCCACCAGGAGATAAGCTGAGGTAACTCAGTGTAGTTCAGAAGTGACACCTGGATGGCACTTTATGCCTCTGAGAATTCCCAGGGATGCAAATGATGAGCCAGTGGGCTGAGAAGGGCAGGGACACAGGCAGCTCCTTCAGCACAAGGGGAAAGCGGAGTCCTCTTTGCCTTAGAAAGGCAGAGCCAATTTTACTCTCTTGGAAAAATCCATAGAGAGTTGCAAGTGATAAGCTTCTGAGAGTTTCATTTCCGTTTTGAGTGTTGAAAAACTGGGCTGATTTTTATATTTTGAAAAGGAGTTTTAGAATTTTGTCGTAAGTGCCACTTAGGGCTTTTTAAAGAAGCACTTTCCTGTTTATAGGGGAAAATACTCTGAACATCATCATCAGAAGAAAATCTCTCAAATCTGAAAACAGTTAATTGACTTTCGATTGTCTTATCAGAATATGAGCAAGTATCATAGGACTCCAGCAGCTTTATCCACTACAGATCTTTTACTTTAATTTATTGGTTACTTCATAGACTTGCCAAGCACATCACGATCCTGTGTGGAGTGGGGAAGCACTATCGTCCAACTCCCAAGCAGATGTGCTACAAGAGTCTTTTCATTTCCTTTCCTCAACCCAAAGAATAATGGCACTGCAATATCATGTTGTGAAAAGAGCAATAATTTGATAAACATTGTCTTTCCATTAGATTAGAGCAATTAATCTGATTCTAATTTGGCTGAAACATTATCCTACCGGAGTCCCCAGAGCCCTGTGAATAATCTCTAAACACATTGGCAACGCAGTAGACAAACATTATCTCTGCTCGCACTGTTCTTCCATATGGTCCCTTCCCATGGTGATGGAGGGCACCCTGCTGTTTCAATCAAATAAATGTCAATTATCTGAGATAGATTTTTTGTTCTCGAGCCCGGGCTTGCAGTGCAGCCAGAGTGACTGCGTAGAATGGTCTGCAACTCTCTTCTGCAAATGTTGCTTGCATTTTAGCAAGGAGTCATACCTCACCACCTTACACGGCAAGCACTACAGGTACTCCAAATAAAATGCTTGGTTTAGAGAGAGAGATAGAGAGATAGAGAGTCAGAAACAAAGATGGAAATATAGAAAGACCGAGAGAGAGAGACAGAGAAAGACTTGATTTTCAAATATTTTTATTTTTCTTCATCTGGCAGCAAGCAATAAGAAATAAAACAAAATAAAAATGAGGAAGGATAGTTCTTCACTTTCACAGTCTGAAATGAGTCACTATTCAGACTATTACCTTGCCCTTGGTGGCCTCATGGCACTTCTCAATTTCACCCTTCTTTGGCCCTGGGGACAAGTTGGACATACATTCCAGAAGCAAAGACCTGCACCTGCCTGCTGGCTATTCTCATACGCAGACATGGGGATTAGTGACAGTTTTGGTCTCCCGAAGAAAGTGGAGGAAGGAGAAACGGAGCATTTTCTTCATGGCTGGGGAAGGACCCTACTAGGTGCCAGAGGAAACATGGAGTATCTTTTGCTTTTGTTTTTCAAAAATTTTGTAGAGAGAACTCTGTGAAGGAAGCAGGCAATGTGGATGGGGGAGATGCTATGGTGCTGGGAAGGCTTTCAGTTCTGTTCCTCTGCAGTGTTCTCTACCTTTACGGTGTCAATTATAGGGTGTTGGTTTTGTTATCAGACAGGCCCTTGTCTCAAAAGCTTGTAAATTTGCCCAGAGCCCCAAGGGCCTTTGATGACTATATGTCTAGACTAAAAGTACTGGGTCACCCTCCTTGCTGCTGCTGCTGTGACAAGCTGGCTCTGAAAGAAAGGCAGTCCACAGGGATCTGGACTAATTCACTGTGGCAATCTAGCAAATGTTGTCAGAAAGGATTTCAGCTTCCACATTGGCTCTCATCCTGAATCAAGGAGGGAAGCCATTGAATGCTCAGGGCAAAAACCTATAGTGGCATCAGACTCCTTCTGTTTCTGACATGGCTTAATTGGAGACTGTCAGCCTCTGACTTCAAATGTCAAGCCTACTGCATCCAGAGGGCAGAAAGTTCCTGACTGCAGAGGTAGGGTCTATGCATCTGCCCTGCTAGCTGAGAAGGAGGAAGATGGGTATTTTGGATCACCTACTGAAGAGAGGGACCATTGTGTCAGGTAGACATGCAATGAGGTGCATGAAGATCAGATGGAGATGAATTACGCTGAGGTAACAGGAAATTAAATGACCAGCTTTGGAGGGAGGAGGCCTGCGTTCAAATACAAGCACTGCGTAGTGTGTGATGGTGGGTAAATTACACTATAGAATGGTATGTTTCTTTATCTATGAGGTGAGGATTTATAATAGCTCTTATACCCTATGTTTGCTGTGGACACTTAATAAGATAATGAATGCAAATCATGTAGTGTAATGCTGACAGATAACGTTTGCTTCTATTCTTTTTTTTTTTCTTTTTCTCTTTTGATACTTTATTTACAATTCCAATGTTTCCCCCTTTCTAGGTCTCCTGTTTGGAAACCCCTATCCCCTCCTCCTCCCCCGCCTCTATGAGGGTATTCCACCTCCCACCCACCCACCCACCCACTCCCATATTCCCACCTTGACATTCCCCTTTACTGGGGCCTCTAACACCTTCAGGCCCAAGAGCCTCTCCTCCCCCTGATGGCCAACAAGGCCCTCTTCTGCCACATATGTAGTCCGAGCCATGGGTCCCTCCATGTGTATTCTTTGGTTGGTGGTCCAGTCTCCGGGAGGACAGGGGTGGGGGGAGGTCAGGCCAGTTGACACTGTTGCTCCCTCCATGGGGATGCAAACTCCCTCAGCTCCTTCAGTCTCTTCTCCACCTCCTCCATCTGGGACCTCACTCTCAGTCCAGCGGTTACTGTGAAGTGAATCTTGGGTATTCTGAACTTTTGGGCTAATATCCACTTATCAGTGAGTACACCATGTTCATTCTTTTGTGACTGAGTTACCTCACTCAGGATGATATTTTCAAGTTCCATCCATTTACCTGCAAATTTCATTAAGTCATTGTTTTTAATAGCTGAGTAGTACTCCATTGTGTAAATGTACCACATTTTCTGTATCCATTCCTCTGCTGAGGGACATCTGGGTTGTTTCCAGCTTCTGGCTATTATAAATATGGCTGCTATGAACATACTGGAGCATGTGTCTTTATTACTTGTTGGAGCATCTTCTGGGTATATATGCCCAGGAGTGGTATAGCTGGGTCCTCAGGTAGTATTATGGCCATTTTTCTGAGGGTATGCCAAACTGATTTCCAGAGTGGTTGTACCAGCTTGCAATCCCGCCAACAATGGAGGAGTGTTCCTCTTTCTCCACGTCCTCGCCAGCATCTGTTGTCACCTGAGGTTTCTGACTGGTGTGAGGTGAAGAGTCAGCAGCCTTGCCTTTGAATTGGCTTCTGTTGGGCTTTGGGTAGAAGACTGTCTTATGTGATGCATGTCTGAGTGGTTGTTTTGAGACTCAAGTGAAAAATTTGTGAAATATATTGCAGAAATAGATCTGTGTCCCTATCATGTATACCAGGCAAGGGCCTTCTTCAGTGTCCTACCTAGAAAACCCATTTTAAGTTAATTATCTCTTTTAAGACCCAATTTCCAAGTATAAAAGAGAGTGAATTTGTTCCCTAAGGAGGATTTGGGGGAATTGTCTGAAATGTCTTTCTTAAAACTCTAATTTTCTCTGATGTCTTTTTTCTTAAAACACATATTTATTTATGGTGGTGATTGTAGTGTGTGTGTGTGTGTGTGTGTGTGTGTGTGTGTGTGTGTGTGTGTGTGTGTGTGTATCTGTCTGTCTGTCTGTCTGTGTGTCTGTCTGTGTGTATGTGTGTGTGTGTGAACCTCCTTTCTCCCCTGGGGCTGTTGGTCACCTACTGAGAGGACAAAGGGAGCAGTAATGTGTGTGTGTGTGTGTGTGTGTGTGTGTGTGTGTGTGTGTGTGTGTTGGGAGGTGTGGGGGGTTGGGGTTCTGACAGGTGAGTACCAATGGATTGACTTCCAGGATCAGCTTCATCAAGACAGCTCAACTTTATTGAGACTGAGCAAGGACTACATAGATCTTGAAGAGTGTAGGTAATTCCAAGATGGATATAAGTTATTGGCTAGGGCAGAGGCCTAGGAATGCCTCATTTACATAAGGAGAAATTCCAAGAACCTCTGGGACAGGTTCTTCTTGGGATAGAGGAAGTTGAAACTGTAATCTGGTCCTAGGCTATATGACTTTCCTCGGAGTGTTTTATGGGTTACAGGTGGGAAGGGCTGATTGGGCACAACCCAGTGACTGATTATCATATGGCAGCGCTTGCAGGAAGTTTTGTGCCAGGTCTTCCTCTAGATAAGTCAGGCGCCTGTGCTTAGAGACATTCTCCAGATAAGACAAAGCCCCGCTGAGAAAGGAAGTCCTCCAGTTTGCACCGAGCTTGGAGAGTTGATCCTGGCATGGTGGATTGTGACCTTCATAGCAAGGAGGGTCTTCCAACATTTAAGTATGTTGGTACATATATATCATTCATGTACATACAGAAGTCAAAGGACAGCTTGCCAGGGCCATTCTCTCCTTCCACCATGGAGCTTCTGAGGATCAAATTCAAGTCACTGGGCTTGGCAGCAAGTACCTTTATCCACTGATCCACCTTACTGGCCCTGATGTATCTTTATTTTTGCCTAAAATGACTTAGATGCTACATTATTTTCTTGGCTATGCCCATGTATTTTTTTCCATGTGAAATAGCATTTCTTGCCAGGGAAGTCACTAATTAAATTCTTAGATTTGACAGAAAAATGAGCTCCCCCACCCCAATTCACTATCTCCACACAATAAAAATTTCTTTTTTAGGTCAAGTCTCAATACAGTGTGGGTTTGTCTGACCAGAGAACCTTTGGTCAGAGGTGAAGCGAGACTCTGGATCTGAGGCTCCTTCCATCATTTGGCCTTACTGTCTATATTAGTCCTACAAATCTCCCTTCTGTTTTGCCTTGGTCTACTTTCTCCTCATTTAACATAAGCCATGGTAGATTAGAGGTTATTCTATTCCAATATGATTTCATCTTAGCTAATTATATCAGCAAAAATCCTATATCCAAATAAGGTCACTTTCTAAGATCTTGTGGATTAGAATTTGAACATAATTTTAAAAAATGTTTTAGACTTATTTACTTTACCTGCATGAATGTTTTGCGTGCATTTATGTAATGCACACATATGTTCCTGATTCCCCATAGAAGACAGAACAGAGCTTTAGATCCCTTGGAATGGGAATTATGGGTGATTGTGAGTGACTATGTATGTGCTGGGAATTGAACCTGGGTCTTCCAGAAGAGCAACAAGTGTTCTTAACTACTTAGGCATATCTCCAGCCTTCAACATTACTAAATTTTTAGTCGACATTTGGCCTATAACTTTGACACATGGATTGTATTGAAATAGGGATAGTTTCATCTCTATAAGATTTAAACAACAATAAGGTAGGGGGAAGAATACTGAATTAGGTGCCTTTGGGCTTAGAAAGCATTCACACAAATTGATCTAATGACCTTCCAGTAGTTCTCAACCTTTTGGGGTCCAACAACCCTCTCATAGGGGTCACATATCAGATATCCTGCATATCAAATATTTACATTACAATTCATAACAGTAGCAAAATTACAGTCATGTAGTAGTAATGAAGTAATTTTATGGTTGGAGGTCACCACAACATGAGGAACTGTATTAAAGGGTCACAGCATTAGGAAGGTTGAGACTCACTTAAACAATATCTCTATTTTGTTTCAGTGTATTCTAATGTTCTTTCTAGCATTACTATCTTCAAATGACCTAAATGCTATCTACTCATCTGCTCTCTGTCCTATCAGTCACTCATCCCACCATCCATCCATTCTTCAATCCACCGATTTTCTCATTCAACCAATAAGCGTTTGTTGAGCATCTATATTGTTACTATCACAGAGCCAATTCTGGGAATACAGTGATGGATGAGACACAGTCTTCCCCAGGGCATTTACTAGTTTAATGGACGAGACAGACAGTAATGGGCATGTAGACTCTACCTTCCCACTTTCCCTTCTGCAGTACAACCCTTCAGATAAATAATAAAAATTTATTATTTTTTAAAGAAAAGCTCATCCTTCCCACTTTTACCTTCCAACTTCTTGTTTTTAGAGTAAACATTTTCTGATCTTTTAACTTCTTTCATAGAACTCTCTTTTCATTCTTCTTAAATTACTTTTTGTGGCATTTTTCTACTCATCGCTCTTTTAACAATGGATTAAGAAGAGCTGTGTAAGAATTAGAAAGCAGATTACAGTGAGATTTTGCTGGTGCTGGGGCCCCACACTGATTTTATCTGGATCAAGATAGGATGTTTAAAAAACATGCTGGCGTCTATGATTACATTTAGCTCCCATTTTTATTTTCTAGTTACTCAAACACATACACTGAGCTATCATTTATCCTGAGCACTGTGCTGGCAAGATTACCAGATACCTTTTAGCCAAATGCAGACATCATGAGAAGGCTGTCCCTTACACAACTGACTGTCATGTGCTGGGCACTTAGTGAATTTATCTCATTTAGTCACCATGCAAACACTCTGAACCATTCAGCGTTTTGTACGTGGGCTGCTGGAGGTCACGGGACTCATCCAAAGTCACATAGAATAGGGGGGCAGGACTTGTCCCTGGATCTCTTTGATTCTAAAGTTCTGCCTTATGTTTTCCATGCCTCAGGATCTCTTTCAAGGCCCTTTCTTCAAAAGGAAGAACAGGAATTGTGAGAGATTTTGCATTGAGCTGCTTCTGCATGAGAGTTCCCATTGAGGAAAAATCGGCTGGCAGATCTGGGACAGGCCCCGTGGGGAGAGTACCTTGATGGAGACATTATAGTCCTGTCTAGGCCTCAGCTTTTCCCTTTCAAGATCTCACTTTTATTATTTTGTCAAGGCAAACAGGCTTTGAAGGATAGAATTTCTCTAACAAAATACAAAAGGGAATGATTTATAAACCACAGCACCAATTTACCATGGGCAATAGAACAGATTTTTAAATCAGGAGCCTTTCTTTAACCAGGCATTCCCTTGTTGTGGGGTCAGTCACTCAGAAGAACAAATAATAATTCAGAAGGTTGCTTGGTGAGCATAGAATTTACAACAAAGAGATTAGGTGTTGCCCAAGGGAAGTCTCCTCAGGCTAATATACCGTGGACTTAATCCTTCTCTGCCCTACAGTTATTTCTGCCTAAATTACTGGAATCCATCTTCCAGAATCACAATGTAATTTTCCTTGGTCACTGCTACACTCAGCCACACCGGCAGTCTGACCTCCCAATTCTCTTTGGGCAATATTTCTCTTTTGGAAGTATCTATTATCTGGCATCCCCTGCGACATTGCTTCATGTGGTAACATCTTAAATTATTGTTTATCTTTATTAGTTCACCCTGTAGGTTGCCTGCTCCTTAATGAGGTTTGGACTTTACCTTCCATCCCACACAGAGGCTTGAGTCACACTCGTCAGAGGACCAGAAGGTTTGGAGTTTTGGCCTCAGCTGGAAGGATGGGCTCTAATCTAAAAGTTCTCAGCAAAGTCTCATTCATAAGCCAGTGCCTGTTTCTGAGCTAGGGAACCAGGCCTGAGCTGTCATGCCATCTCTAAAACTAGAAAGATTAATCCAGAAATCTGTTCAATTCCAATCTGGATAAGTAAGACTTGCAGGTAAACTTAGGAGAGGGACACTTCTTTTTGAAAAATATACCCCCCAGTGTGTGTGTGTGTGTGTGTGTGTGTGTGTGTGTGTACATGTGGAGGCCAGTGGTTCATGTTAGTGTCTTCCTCAATATCTTTACATCTTATTTATTGAAATAGGGTTTCTCACCAACCTTGATCTCACCAATTCAGCTAGACGGGCTGCCCTATGAGCACCAGCATCATCTCCCTGCCTCTTCAGGTCAGTGATTAGAGGCACACACCACCATGACTTTTATATGAGTACTGTCCATAGAACTCATGCCCTCATACGTCTGTGGCAAGCACTTTGCCAACTGAGCCATGCACCAAGCTCCCGAACATCTGCTTTTAAGAAGGAGCCATGGAAAAAAGAGTAGAGACGCAAAGCAAGAATATTTGAAGCTACAAAGAACTCAACAAATTAGACTCCAGAGAACCAAATAACCCTATCAAAAAATAGGGAACAGAGCTAAACAGAGAATTCCCAACTGAGGAAATTCACAGGGCTGAGAAGCACCTAAAGAAATGCTCAACATCCTAGTCATCAGGGAAATGCAAATCAAAAC